>KZ627153.1:696587-718277 GCA_002917775.1 Glaciozyma antarctica PI12 | reverse complement strand
GANANAGGNNNNANACTCNNCTAAGACTCAAAGAATATGGGGGGTTNNTTNGGAATTTTCNCATTCCCTTTTTTTGAACGCGTTCACTTGGGCGTCACTTTTTTTTTGGCTTCCCACCTCACAAGTGCAGCTCATTGTCAGTGGACACTCTCAATCTAGGCAGCAACTGCTTCAGCATCCAGCCCCAGCCCGCCTCACAGCGAGTCCATCACAAGACTCGACCTCGGTCGTCTCGCTCCTCACGCCCCCCCCTCTTTCTTCTCCTTTTCAGCTCATTGCAGGTGGATGAGCTCACCCTTTAAATTACCCTAACAGCGATCCGACTCTCCTAGGACTCAAAGATTATACGAGGTTGCTTCGGTAGCTTCGCGTAATACAGTGCAAGAGCTTCAGAGCTTGGCCTTCGCAGAACGGACGCCCAACCACCTTCCCTCGCGCTCCTTGGTCGCCGCTTTCGGCGCGAGGCGCTCCAGCTTCTCGCGCTCGTGCGTGAGGATCCTGTAGTGGGCGCATTAGGATCGGGAGGAGGGAGAGGGGAGCGAGAACGTACTTCTCTACGTTGAGTGCCGAATCGAGGTTGCCGCGAACTCGGAGGCGCTGCGAGCATGGCGTCAACTCCTCAGTCGTTAAAGAAAGGAACGGAGACGTACCTTGGCGGCATAAAGCTTCTGGGGATTGAGCTACACGACCTCTCATTAGCTCCTGCGATCCCAAGCAGCTGAAACCGACCTACCGCTCCCGTCGCCAACCCCACCAGATCCCTATCCGCCACCCAAATGCTCACATCAGGCTTAAGCGGCGCCTTTCCCCCTTTCTCAACCTTGCCGACCCTCCCCTTCTTCTGTCCTCCCATCCCGCGATCAGCTGATTCCGTCTCCAGGGGCGCGAGAGAGAACGGACCTTCATATCTACCCACCAGGCTACTTCCTCCCCCTGCGCGTTGGTGACGTGGAAGAGGTAGGCGGTCTTCATGCTCTTGACGAGGTGCTTGCGAGGCGAGGATGGGGAAGCGAGGAGGACTGAGATGAGAGCGAACACCTGCGTTCATCCTCGTTAGCTTCTACGCAGGGTGAGGAGGGGAGGAAGGTACGCGGGAGGAGGAGAAGGAGGGGTCGGAGAGCTTGGGGTCTTGTAGAGCGGCCTGGGGGAGAGGAGGTTAGTGCGGGGTAGGGAGGAGAGGGGGGAGGCGCGCCTTGACGAGGAGGTCGGTTAGGTGGGATTCGTCTTGGGTGGAAGTGGAGGTGGTGTTGGGAGTGTCGGATGGCATGGTGGTGGCGTCGTCGTTGACGTCGTTGTCGTTGGAGAGAGAGAGAGACGACGACGACGGTCAGCTGGAGAGGCCGCGAATTCGAAAGTAGCAAAGTTTGTATTGAACATTCGAGAGATCAGTAAATTTGTAGTCCTCAAGTTCGGTCGCGTGGCTTAACTCTCTCTCGACGCCCGAAGACGCCGACCAGACGACAGACGACAGAGCAGGACGACCTCGAGATGAACGATCCCCTTCTCCTTCTACGAGGAGCTCTCTCTAAAGGAGCCACCATCACTCTCCTAGCAGCATCACCTCCCTCCTCTACTCCTTCAGAAGAAGTCTACGCTCTCCCAACAGCAACCCACATCGCCTTCCCCAGCATCTCCTCCACCTCCCCCCGTCCCATCTTCCCCAAGTCAACTCCAACCCGCTTCCTCACCAACGCCTCTTCGACCGAAACCTACGACCTCCAAACCCTCCTCCTCGCCTTCCTCCACCGCGATGCCAGCACCGCAGAGTACATGAAGATAGTCCGCGAGGGGAACTTGGGATTCGTCTCGGCGATTGATCGGAAGATGGTCGTCGACTGGCTGTCGGGGAAATCCCCGCTCGAGGGTCCTCCGGGTCGGATCATCCCACTCGAGGGAGCGGGGAAGCGCGCGGCGGATGTAGTGCAGCTGGAGGGAGCGGTGGATAAGGTGGGAGGAGCGGGGGCGAGTCCGATGAAGAAGCAGAGGTACTTGCCTGACGCGGTGGATCAGGCAAAGGTCAAGCGCTTGATGGCGGTGATTCAGGGTCCTCAGTATGGTTACATGGTCGAGGGGAAGGTAGACAAGGCGGAGAGGAAGGGAGGAGTCATTAAGGATCGGCAGACGGTGCTGAGGGGAGAACGAGTGAACGTGAGTTCCCCTCGTCGCGTGCGTTCAGCGAGGGGTTGCTGATCTCTCGCTCTTGCAGAACTTTGACTCAGCTCGCGCTCTCGTTCAGCCTAGGCTCAAGATCCAACGCGACGAGCAGCACCGCTCGTCCTCCGGAGCCGTCCTCGCGCCGACCTCCAACGCTCCCGTCCCAGCAGGCAAGCCCAAAAAGAAGAACCTCAACCCCATCATCATCATCTCCCCCAGTTCTACGGCCCTCATCACGATGCACAACGTCAAGCGTTTCCTCGAGGACTCGATGTGCGCTCCCCTCTTCCCTCTCCCTACCAACGCTGACTTGCGACGCAGCTTCGAACCTTCGGACGAAGCGCGAGTGTCCTCCCTTCCTGGTGCCAACGGCGCTATCGCTAGCAAGAGCGCAGAAGACGTTATCGTCGTCAACCACCTTCGCACTACCGCGTCCGTCACGCAGACGGGAATCGAGCCGCGCAAGGGGAGGTACATCATCGTCGATGGAGTGGAGGCGTTGAGCAAGTTTGGAGGACTGGATGAGGCTTGGTGCGTTGTCGTTTTCTCGCTGGGGAGAGAGATAGAGCTGATTCGGAGGGCGCAGGGAACGAGTGGTGTGCGTGATGACGACGGGGCAGGAGTGGCAATTTAGGCCTTACAAGTGGACTGAGCCCAAGGAGCTCTTCCATCATGGTACGTCGTTTCCTCCTTCCTCGTGCTGCACTGCTCACGCCGGCTCGAATCGCAGTGAAAGGCGTCTTTGTTCAGTGGACCAACGATCCTCCGAATATGAAGGTTCGCGGCTGGAACGTGACCGAGTTGCGCGTACGTCTGTCTCTCTCTCTTTCTCTCTTGCGCCTGTCGAACTTGCGCTGATAGCTCGGCTCCCCAGATCGATCCTACGAAGCGGCATATCGACAAATCCACTGTCGCCGATTTCTGGAGGGGGCTCGAATCGTACATCGCCATGCACAAGCCATGGCTCTCGTTGTAGCTTTTTCGCGATTTTGGAATGGTTAGGACGTGTGCGCTTGCTCTGCTGCTATGTACTTGCCAGCTCAATTGCTGGATGCGATCTACACACGCGCAAACTCTAGTTCGCGAACTCCCCGCTCGTAGGCTCCGTCGTCCCCTCCTTCGCCACGACCTCGATCTCAACAACGTGCGCATCCTCATCGTCGTGCGAGACGAATCTGAAAGCGCGAACCTCGGCGTTCGCCCAAGCCTGCAGTACTCCGTCAGTCGTAGCTCGCGCGTGAGAGAGGAGAGGACGAAGCTACCTTCTCCAACGGCAAGTTGGTCAAGTTGCGCAAGAACTCTCCATGGCACACGACTGCACGCGCGCATCAGCACCTCCCTCGCTCGCTTGCTCACTCGCACTGACCAACAATCTCCTTCTCCTCCCTATCCCTCAACCACCTCCTCACGACCTTCGCCCTCTCCTTAACATTCTCCGGGCTATAAATCCCTTCCTTCCCATTCCACCCCTCCTCTAGTCCCTTGAAGTCCAACCCCCTAAACTCCTCCAACCCCTCCAGCACCTCCCTATCCGATCCCGTATCGCACGGATGCGCTTTCACCTCCTGCAATTCCGGCATGACGATCGTACCGACTCGGGAATGGAGGTCTGGGAACCCGTGGAGAAGGGTCTGGAGGGGACGACGGAGGGGGGAGGAGATGAGGAGGGAGGCGGAGCGCTGGAAAGTATCCTTCGTCGCGTGGTGGAGGGAGCGGGATTGGGAGATACCGAGGGGAGTGAGAGGGGCGTCGTGAATTGTGTAGTCTTCGGCGACGCTGCGGGGGGTTAGTGGGGAGGAGGGTTAGGGAGCGGACGGGACGGACTTGTGCTGGGCTTGGGCGTGCCGCGTGAAGTAGAGGATCTTGTCGGTCGTCTGCTGGGCAGCGGTGGGGGGTTGGACATCTGAGTCGAGGTCGAGGTGAGTCATTGTTGAAGCGATTGTGGTGGGAGGAGAGAAGGAGCGGCACGCGCGGACTTTGCGAATGAGGTCGGAGTTGAGACTTTGGACTCGTCGTCGACGACGAGAGTTTGACTGGGGTAGAAGGGGGTGCTTCTTTAGAGAAATCAGAACCAGCCTAATCGTAGTGGCAGAGAGCGACAAATACGCCCGAGTCGAACGAAGCGAGTTACTCTCCTCCGAATCGACGACGTCCAGCTTGCTGAGCAACACGAGCGAGCGATTCCAGAAGCGAAGAAGCAGAGTAGCGAGCAGGGTAGCGAGAGGGCGCAGATGTACCCTGGACACTAGCGAACCTGGTCGATAACGAAACAAAAAAGCGATACAACGTGCAACTCCCCCGATCATCCCATCAACTGACTCAAATCCTCCGGCGGGTACTTGGTCTGCGCAAACGTCAACTTCAGAAAGCACATCAGCACCATCCTCCCATCCACTCAAGAAAACCACATACCAGCCTCTTCAAGCTCTGAATATACTTGCGACTCGTCTCGTCGTTGAGGACATGCGCCACGTTGTTGCTGAAAATCTTCTCGCGTCCAGACCGCTCGTGAATGCCGACCATCGTGACTCCGATAGGCCAAGGTGCGTTGCCAATCGAGAGGCGGAGGTAGGCGTCGTTTGCGCGGAGGTACTCGCGCATTTGCATGTTGTAGGTGATCTCGGCGATCGCTTGGAGGACGTCGGGTTCGAGTTCCTGTGAAAAGGGGGGTTAGAATGGGGTAGTTGAGAAGCGGAGAGGACGTACGCGTTTGCGGAGGGACTTGAAGAGGGGTTTGAGGTATTCGGCCGAGGTTTGTTGAGTTGCTGAGGCCATCTTGCCTTGCGTGCTGCGCTTGATGTTCTCTGCGCCGGAAAGAGTCGTCAGAAAGTACTTCAAAGCGGAAGCTGCGCAAAAAAACGAACCTGGTCGCTCGGTGAGCGATTGCTCCCACTCCTTGAGGACCTTCTGCTCGTTCAATCGCAATCAGCTTTCGTGTCGACGACCGAGCCTAGAGGAAGCAAACACACCTTGAGCGCATGGTAGATCTGCGGGTAAATCTTGTGCGGGTCCGACTTGACGAGCGACACATCGACAATCGCATTCTCCTCGCCAGGCTTCTTGACCGCCTTCTCCTTCTCCTTCGCCCCCTTCTCCACACCCTTCTCCCCCGCCGTCGAGCTCGGAGCTCGCCGAACCTTGTTCGCCATCTCCTGCAAATCCAGTCCCTTCTCCATCCCCTCCATCGCGCGCATAAAGTCGTTCCTCTGCCCCTCCGTCCGCTCCTCAATCAGCTCGAGCGCTCGCACGCGCAACCTCCTCTCCTTGTCCGTCTCCCCAAACAACCTAATCGGCTGCCCCTTGTTCCTCAACCTCCTCACAGCCTCCTCGTCCGAGATATTGAACGCCTCAGGCTTGACCAACTCGACTTTGGTCGTCGGCTCCCCATCCTCCTTGGAGCTCCCCGCCTCGGTGGTAGCAAGCGTCGTTCCCGTCTCCTCCTCCTTCCTCGCCACCTTCTTCGCAAGCCCCATCAAGCGCTCCTGCTTCGCTGCCGCCTCCCGCTCCGCCTCGAGACGAGCTTCCTCGACTCGTTGTCGCTCGAGGTCAGCACGCTTGATGTACTTGAGTGGAGGGCCGTCGGTCGTGACGGTGCTGGATTTGGAGACTTGGGCTAGGGCGCGCTTCTTGGATTCGATCTCTTGCTTGATCCAGTCCATCGCGCAAGTCGGAGAGGGAGGGGAGAGGGAGGGCGGCGGGGAGGGTGCTGGGCGGCGGGTGGGGCTTGGAAGGGGAGGCCGGTGGGGGTCGTTGATGTAGCCTACCAAGCTAGTGGACTCGATGAACGGGGAAGCAGGGGTGGAGGAGGGAGAGCAAGCGGGCTGAGACTCGTCGGCTGAGCGGGCGCGGAGCTGTTCTTCGCTCGCCGACTCCCTTCCTCCTCCCACTATCTCAAGACTCTAGAAATGGCCGAAGACGCTCCCGCAGACGCCCCAACCGTACGTACAACTCTGCGGCGTCCTCCGCGTCCCAGCCAGACATCTCACTAACACTCCACGCGCCTCCTCCCAACCTCTCCTCCAACTCCCATCTCGACCGCCCTCCCACCTCCAGTCCTTCGTCCTCACCACCGCCGGCTTCGACGCCCGGTTCCCCAACACCAACCAGTCCAAGCACTGCGTACGTCTCTCCCCTCTCCACCTCCCCATCCCTCGTCGTTCGTTTCCTAGTTCTTCCGACCACTTCGCTGACCCTGCCGTCCTCGTCTCCAGTTCCAGAACTACGTCGTGCGTACCTTGTCCTAGGGAGGTGGGAGGAGCAGGGACTGACGTGGGAGAGGAACGCAGGACTACTTCAAGTGCATCAACGCCAAGGGAGAGGATTTCGCTCCTTGCAAGCAGGTGAGCTCTTCCCGCCCTGCTCCTCTACTCGAGCACCCAGCTAACCCAGTCCGCTACACTCCAGTTCTACCGGAACTACCACTCCCTTTGCCCCAGTGCGTTCTTCCCTTGTCGCGTCCGGAGAGAAGCTCGAACTGACCTGGTCTTTGCGCACAGACGAATGGGTCCGTTTTCCCTCCTGCTGAGCGCTGGGTCAACCGAGGGTGGTACTGACGGGCTCGCTGTACAGATCGCCAAGTGGGACGAGCAGCGTGAGGCCGGCAAGTTCCCTTGTACGTTTCCTCCCTCGGTATCCTGAGCACGGGTAGCTGACGCGTTCACGCAGACAAGCTCGACGTGTAAGCGGTATCACGGGGATAGAGGAGTGGGCGTTGGACGAGGGGGAAGAGCGGTGCAATAGGTCGAGTTTGTCGACGTATCTGGAGGGCGCCGGGAGCGGGGGGTCGAGCGTTGGGAGGCGATGGGTGGGCGAGGTGCTGCGCTCTCGACGGTGGTTCTGCTCTGCTGGATCTGCTCTGGGTGGGACGTTGCTGGTGAGGGAGGGAAGGCCAGGCGCAGACAGCAGACGGGCGGCACGTTGGCGTTCGTCCTCCTTCCTATGGTACTTCTCCTCGAGATCCAGGGCTCTATAGCTCTGCTACGGCTCTCTGCTGGACTTCCTGGACTCTTCTTCTCGTCACTCACACTTCAGCAAACGTGGATTCCGTCGACGCGCTCGCTGCTCCGCGTGACTTGCTTTCTGCTCTCCGCTCCCGTTCGTTCTCGTTCTCGTTCTCTGAAAAAAAAGCTCCACTTGCGATCTTTGCTGGCTTACAGGGCTGGACTGGTCAGTCATCGCGTCGCTTGCCTAGCTCCTTGAGAGCGTGATCTCGACATCTGCCGCAAGCAGGCTCGGATACCGCGAGTACCAGCTTCCACCTCTCGCTGGCTGCCGAGAACGCGGGATAATTTCTTGGCGCCCCGTAGGCAAAGCAAGTCGTGCCTCTACATTCGAGTGGGTCGATTCAAAGCGGCCCCCTCGAAAAGAACGAAGCGGGGAGCAGTGCGGGGCCACCTTCTTCCCTTTTTCTTTTCCAGCTGCTTTCTCGCCTGGAAAGGTGTCAATCCATTCTAGCGAAGCAGGGGGAGAACGCAGGCACTCTCTCTCAGCGGTTGCTCTGCGGGGACGAGCAGGGACGGAGGTCAAAAACCAGTCAAAGTTTCGCACCAGGCCAATCTGTGAGGGCGCGAGGTTTTTGTCAGCAGAGGTTTCTGCCCCTTTCGGATTGACCAGTCCTGTCCTACGTCCAGTCCTGTCCTACGTTCGCTCTCTCAGGAACGCCCGCGACCGTCTGGGACAATTGCACGATGCAGTCCAGATCTGGAACAGACGGAGACTACTCGTTCCCCGATTATCGCCTCCCACGCATCGTTCAAGGTAAGTACTTCCTCTCTCGATCCCTTCGGATCTCTTTCGGGGCGATGGGACACGAACACGGACGAGGGAGGGTGTGCATTCAACGGGGGATCAGTCTGGGATCACCTGGGGATCGTTCCGGATCCCTCTCCCCGCCGCCAGCCATGACCAACAAGGATAGCTGACTCTTCCCCGCACTCCCTCCTCGCCCTCCTCGCCCTCTCCCGCCCTCTCCTCGGTCCCCAAAACCCCTCACAGACTCGACCCAAATCCCTCTCGTCCTCGTCGCATGCGGCTCCTTCTCCCCCGTCACCTTCCTCCACCTACGCATGTTCGAAATGGCGCGAGACCACGCCAGGTTCCACGGCAAGTACCATGTCCTAGGCGGGTACCTCTCCCCCGTCAACGACGCGTACCAGAAGCTAGGCCTAGCATCGGCGCATCACCGGGTCAACATGTGCGAGATCGCGGTGCGGGAGACGAGCGATTGGTTGATGGTCGATTCGTGGGAGGCGAGGCAGCCGGTGTACCTCCCCACCGCTCAAGTTCTCGATCATTTCGATCATGAGCTCAATACGGTGCGGGGGGGAGTGGAGGTAGAGGTGGTGGATCGAGAGACGGGGGAGACGAGGATCGAGAAGAGGAGGATCAAGATCATGCTGCTGGCGGGGAGCGACCTCATCTTGACAATGTCAGAACCCGGCGTTTGGTCCGAAGACGACGTGCGTTCCTCCTCTCTACCCTCCTCGCGCGTACTGACTCGCGCTCGCAGCTGCACCATATCCTCGGCAAGTACGGTTGCTACATCATCGAGCGGGCCGAGTCGGAACTCGACAAGGCCATCTTCTCATCCTCGTCGGTCCACTCGCGCTCGATAGTCGCCCTCTACCAGCAGAACATTGAGCTCGTCGACCAACTCGTTCGAAACGACATCTCATCGACCAAAGTCCGCATGTTCATTCGCAAAGGCATGAGCGTCCAATACCTCATCCCCTCTGGCGTCGTCAAGGTCCGTCCTCCCCTCCTCCTCCTTCTTCCCCACTGACGAATCGCCCATCGCAGTATATCGCTCGAAATGGACTCTACCGCACAGCAGACGGCAAAGGCGGACGACTACGCGACGTCCCAGAACGCGAACCAGGTCTGCACGAGAACTCGAACTTACGCGGCGAACCTCCCTCCCTCTTAAATCGATAGCCTTGCGCGCGCGACGATCGCTGCTGCAGCTGCACCCCCTCCCTTCCTTTCCACTCGACTTGCACTACTAGCACCCCTACACCCCCATGCCCCCCTCCCCAGCACATTTTTGTAGATTTGTTAGATATGCAACGACCCCGGGATTGAATCAGTGATTATTGAGTCGAACAGAGAGAGTGCGTGCGGGGAGGAGCTTGCGGAGGAGGGCGTCGCGCGAGCGAGACGCGAAAGGTCGTGTGCTGGAGGTTCTCCTGGCGGGCTGCGAGCGTTCGATAGGGTTCCTCCTGCCCTTGGATCCGATCTGGCAGTCCTAGAGTTCAGGTGACCGGACGCGGAGGAGACTCGAGCGATCTGCGCGGCGACGAGCGCGAGATGGAAAAAAAAGTGCATGCTGCTTGTCCTCCTCCTACACCCACCGACGATGACCCAGCTAGCAGCAGAGGAGGTACGCACCCTCTTCTTCCTCCTCTGCCCGCCCTGCTGACGTCCTACGCGCGCGCAGAACGCTCCCATCACCATCACCTCCGACAGTTCCCCCGGTACTTTCGAAGGTCCCGAAAAGCTCCTCGAGCTCTGGTTCGCGCCTTCGGAGCAGCATGTTGCGGAGCGGGGGCTGGAGATCGAAGGGAGGGAGGAAGGGGGAGTGGAGCGGGTTGAGGCAGATTGAGAGGAGGGTGTGGGATTCGATGCTGGATGAGGTGCAGTGCAAGGTGCTTAGCGTTATTGAGGGGGAGGATGTGGATGCGTATTTGCTTAGGTGAGGCTTTCTTCGCGTGGGAAGAGGGAGGGAGCTGAAGAGCGAGTAGTGAATCGAGCATGTTCGTGTGGCCGCACAAGCTTATCCTCAAGACGTGTGGGACGACGACGCTACTACTTGGGCTGCCGACGCTGCTCAGGATCGCGTCCGAGACGTGTGGGTTGAAGGGAGTTTGGAGGTGCTTCTACTCGCGCAAGACGTTCATGTTTCCGGATCGGCAGCGAGGACCGCACAAGGATTGGGCGCAGGAGATGAGCTTCCTGGATCAGCTTTTTGGTGCGTTCGTTTCGGAAGTACTGGAGTGGAACGGAGCTGACGAGCGAGACGACCAGAGAACAGCTCGGCGTACACGGTCGGCAAGATGAACGGAGACCACTGGCTCCTCTACCTCACTCCTCCGCAAGAAGACGTTCTCCACCCCAACGCCCTCGCCTCCTCCTCCGCCCTCCCTCCCACCGACCCCTCGACCCCCCTCTCCACCCTCGCCGACTCTCTCGAAACCGCCTCCCTCTCCCTCCCCCCTCCCTTTCCCCGCTCCCCCCCTTCCTCCTGCTTCCCGCTCCCCCACCCGCCCCGACCAAACTCTCGAGATCCTCATGTCGCGCCTCGCCCCCTCCTCCTGCGCAGCCTTCTACCACCCCTCCACTACCCCTTCCCCCTCCTACGATTCTCCCTCGTACGCCTCCTCCCCCGCCTCTACCGACTCTCATGCCCTCGGCGCCGCCCTCTCCGACTCGCTAGGGCTGACGGCGTTGATGCCGAAAGCGACTATCGACTCGTTCCTCTTCTCCCCTTGCGGGTTCTCCTCGAACGCGGTACAAGGGGATCGATATGCGACGGTGCACGTCACGCCGGAGGAGGATTACTCGTACGCCTCTTTCGAGACGAACCTCGCTTTCGGCCCTGAGGACGATTCCATCGAAGGAGGTCCTCAGAGCCTACCGGAATTGGTGGAGAGGGTATTGGGGATCTTTAGGCCTGCGAGGTTTAGTATTACGCTCTTTGTGAGTATGGACGAGGAGGGAGAGGAGGAGGGGAGGAAGAGGGCGCATGGGGTGATGAGGGAGTTGATGAACGAGGACTTGCTGGAGACACACAAGGTCGTCGATAAGATTTTGTACGAGTTTGATGGGTACTCGCTCGTTTATATCGTCATGGCCGCAATCGTATAGGGTCGTTTATTGATTGGGGTGCGACGGTCAGAGGCTGAGGCGAGTTGAGCGGGCTGTTCGAGCGTGAGCGAGCGAGGATGGAGGAGGGGTGGCTCGACGCGGTTTGGACTCGAGGAGCTGTTCTTCGGCCGCGTAGCCGTTGTAAGAGTGGTTTATGAAGCTATGGGGTAGCGGTTGAGAGAAGAGACAGCGTGTAAAGCCCGAAACTGTCGGCTACGAAGACTTTGCGAAGCGAAGGCGCCGAATGGCGAGGACCTGAATTCGGCGCTCGCTTCCCTCTGATTCCTCTCGAACGCTTCGTTTTGATCAGTGGTGCTTGATCTCTCGTGAATCTGGGAGCTCGTCCGCTGAATGAGAGGCCTGCAAGAGCAAGAATCGCCCTTTCTTTCGCACGGAGCGAGTTATCCCGTGCTGACTCTGGCCCCAACGCTCTCCCTCCTTTTGCGAATAGCTTTCAAGCTCCTCGACGAAGGTATTGAGCTGGTTGACACCTTGGAGGGTTCCTCCGCGCGAGATTGTCTCTTCTTTCCAAGTACGTCACCTTGAGAACGAAGATTGCTGGTAGAGTCTCGCCTGGAGCAGGCAGGACTCCAGCCTCTCCCTCCGTTCCTTACCAACTCGACCACCTCCAGTTCACCATCTCCCCTCCCCCTCCCACCCCAGCCTGCAACTTCGACACTTCGACGGCTTCGACGGCGAAAAGATCTCCAGATCACCCGCGTTGCAGCGTCGTCGTCATCGTCCCCCGGTCGCACCCTCAGCTACCGTCATCATCTTCTCCCCGTTAGAATCCCTCATCGTGAGAACTCTCTTCTTCAGCCATGCCTACGCAGGAGTACACTCAGGGCATCTCAGGCCACCAGCATCCCCCTGCCAATCCCCTCGGGGGCGACGACCTCTCGCGCGAACAGCTCGACGACTCTCAGCTTCCAAGCAGCGACGCCTCTCAGCTTCCAAGCAGCTCGAACGGACCGGACGACGTACGTGGGGGAGCGATGGGCCTGCCTCTGCCCGGCGAGTACGGTCATGCGTTCACAGCGCCGGCGGGAGCGGGGTACGGAGCTATGGCGACGGTTGCGGGGGTGCGCGTTCCGCTGGGAGAGAGGCGGAAGACGTACGACGACGAGGTCTTGCTGAGTCGGGTGGGTACGGGAAAGAGCCCTGGAGTTCCTGTGGAGGTTGGAGGAGCGGGAACGAGCGGAGGCGGAGAGCCTGTGCGCCAAGTCGAGGAGGAGAAGCTGCAGCCCGTCATGCTCAAGAACAGGGCGTCGAGCGGGGAGCTGGGATTACTGTTTGATCAGGCGATTACAAACGCGGGAAATCATGCGGAGAGAGCCTTACAACCTGGGAACTCGATGGGTACGCACGTTGTTGTCGCGAGGGAGGGCCGAGGGGCTGACTGGACATGGCGCTTGCAGACCGTTCGACTTCCTCGCCACCTCGTCAAGAAGCTCAAGTTCTTCGACCATCGCTACAAGGGGCGGATCCTTCGTCGTCGGGCTCTTCCCTCGCTCTCCCTCAGTCGTGTCAGTCGTCGTCGGAATCCCTCCGCACCGGCGCCACTCCCGACACGAGCTTGGTGAGCCTTCGTCGCAATCAGCGTGAGCGCGAATTGTACTGAATCTGTGCGACAGGCCGGATCAATGAGCGAGCACCCACCGACCGAGCCCTACGCATTCGGGAATCAGCAATCCTTCTACCCTACCCCTACGCACCCATATCGCCACTCTCCCCCGTTCGGCTATCCTCAACGCTCCAACTCGGAATCCTCAGAGTCACCCTACCCCTACTACCAGCGGCCATTCGGTCTACCAAACCAGTACCCGCACCCTGCGCACGACCCCAACATCTTCGCTCTCGACCCGAGCGGGTCGCCCTACTCCCAACTCGCCTCTCCACACTCTCAGCTCGCGAACCTTCCATCCCTTCACTCGGTCGCCTCGCCCCCGCTTTCAGAGCACTTCTACCCCTCGCATCCCTACGGTCGTTCGCCCTCGTTCTCCGACCAAGTACCTCAGTCCCCATCGCAGTCGCAGTACTACGCCTCCCCGCCCCCACCTCTCAATCTCAACTATCTTCCACCGCATCTCCTACCTCAACACCGAGCGAACCAATTCCCACCTTCGCAACCTTACGGCCTCGAGGAGCAGCAGTACGGGGTCGACCCTTTGCAGCAAGACCTTTCGCCCACCTACGAGCAACCAGCAGCCGGAACGGCAGTCGGAGGACAAGTCTATGGAAGCGACGGAAGCCCAGCGACGAGTCCACTACCTCAACAGCAGGCGTTCCCCCCTTCGCAACTCCACGGACCGCCTCAACCTCCCGTCTTCCAGCAGCCTCAAGGTCCCTACTCCTCGATGTACCCTCAGCAAAGCGTCTACCCACCGTACCAGCAGCAGAACTTCCCCTATCCTCCCTCCGCCTACCTCATCGCTCCGAACTTCGCATCCCCCGGACCTCCGTTCGCCAACTACCCGATCGAATCGCCCTACGTCACCTACCCCTTCCAACGGCCCTTCCCCACCTCCCCCTACCGCCCCGTCTCCTTCCGACCTCAGGAACAACCCTCTCGCTTCAACCCTCCCCCGAGCGCACCAAAACCCTACGTCCCTCCCTCGGAACTCGCGCGCGGACACCTTGCTCAAGCGAAACTTAGGGACGCGGTGCTTGATCGCGAGAGTCCTTACCCGCTCGCTGAACGACGTAGGAGCTCCGGGGGCGCGAGGTCTGCGCTGCCGAAACCGCCTGCCTAAACCTCATCACGCGCTCTGGTGCGTTTTTTTCCCTTTTCTCGTGCGAGGTGGGGCTGATGAGCGTAGGGTCGGCAACGTCCCTTCCGACGCTTCGCATGCGGAATTGTGGAGGTTCTTCACTTCTCGGCCTGTCCCAGCGAGCTCCCCGACGTACGCCCATACGGCGGTCGAGGGCGTCGACCTCAATTCCGCGGGCGTCGAATCCATCCACCTCATCGCTCGTTCAAACTGTTCGTACCTCCCCCTAACCCTCTCCTCGCAAAGACTAAAGAAGATTCCGCAGGCGCTTTCGTGAACTACGCCTCGGACATCCATCTCCAGCACTCTATCGCCGTCTCCCATGCTCAGTCGCTCAGGCCTTTTGAGCCGAGGTGTAAAGAGTTGGTGTGTAGGGTTAGGAAGAGGAGTGATGATGTGAAATCGGGGGTCGGGGCCCAGAGGGGGGGAGGGATGCACAAGGCGTATGTGGCGAGGATGGAGTTGGAAAAGCGGGAGAAGGACGAGCGGGGAGGGCAGGAGGTGGTGTCGAGTCAGATGGTAGGGGAGGGGGTGGAGAAGAGTGGGCCGAGTGAGAGGGAGAAGGAGAGGGAGCAGAGGGCTGAAACGGGGAGTACGGCGAGGTCGTGGTCGAACGCTTCGACGAGCTCGTCGTTTCTCGGACGGTATTTCGCGAAGAGGTTCTTCATTCTCAAGGTGCGTTATTTGAGCTGGGACTGTGGAGTGCGAGTTGACGATGGAGCAGGCGATGTCCGAGGACGACTTGAAGCTCTCAATCGAGCGAGGGTTGTGGGTGACGCAGTCGCATAACGAGGTGAGCTCTCCTCTCGCTGGTGGATAGCGACAGCTGAAGACGATTATTGCAGCCGGTACTCGACCAAGCTTTCCGCACTTGCAGCGAAGGCGTCTTCCTCATCTTTGGCGCGAACAAGACTGGCGAGTTCTACGGCTAGTACGTCCTCTCCCCTCTCCTCTCTCCACTCGCTGACACCTCTGCAGCGCAAGGATGACCGGTGCCATCTCCCACCCCTCGACCGACTCTCAATCCTCGCTCAGCCGCTGCTCGACGCCTTCGCACGAAGATTCCGCAGGCAGCCGAAGCGACGTCCTCTCCCTTCGCACGCAGACGATTCCCGAGGACGAAACGACGGCTTTCACCTCCCCCCTCCTTCGTCCCCCTCTCTTCGATCCCTCGGAACATCGCCTCGCAGACGCCTCTCCCCTCCCTCTCACTCCTTCTTCCGCTTCACGCTCCAGCGACCGAGCTCTTCCCGCCCCTGCCCTCCTCACGCCTGCACGATCAGCGCAGCTCTCGAAGACGGGTTTGACGGTCGCAGCGCATCTGCATATCCCTGAGGAGAAGAAGGGGCATTCGTTGGACTCGAAATTGGCGCAGGTGATGGGGGAGATGAAGGTCGGGGAGAAGGCGGTGTTGGAGCAGCAGGCGGTCGGAGCGAGTGAGGTTAGTCCGGTGAGAGACGAGGATGGGGTTTGGAGGAAGGATACGTTGCCGACGGCTGAGGAGAGGAATGCGAGGTTGGAGAAGATGGATGAGGAGTGAGTCCCTTTCGCTCCTTTTCTTGCTGGACGAGGCTGATGGGATTGCTATGCAGGATCGAGGCGGGGGAGAAGGAGAAGCGGGGAGCGGGGTGGGGGAAGCCGTTCAAGGTCGAGTGGATCAAGGTCGCTCGATTGCCGTTCAGCAGGACTCGGTGAGCTCGCTCTCGTTCAATCTCGCTCAACCCCAGCTCACCTTTCGTGACGCAGCCACATCAAGAACGGCTTCAACTCAAACAAGGAGGTCAAGATCTCTCGCGACGGTTCATCCCTTCTCCGTTCGTCGTCGTCGCTCGAGAGCTGACGTGCCTTCTCAGGTACCGAACTCGAACCTGCGGCCGGCGAGCTGCTCCTCGAAGAGTTCTGGCGCGGCGAGGACGGATCGCCAACCAAGCCCGCTGCCGACGTACCTCAGGAACAGCAGGCGATTCCTTCAGGCCTCGTCCGAGGAGCGTAGGGAGCTAGCGTCTCGCCACTCGCCAACTTTCTCCTGCCCATTTTATAACACCCCTCTTGCTTGCCGTTTATTTTGACACTATTCCTCTGCCTTCCCCTCCCTTTTACGCTCCTCCCTCATCGCACTCCCCACCTCGGGGTCGCTCTCCCTCTTCTCGTTTAGGATTTCGGCATGCTCCTGCAGCAGATACACGTAGCTGTTTTATTCCTTCCCCTGTCTTGCGAATCTGTAGCTCTACATTCCTGGAGACTTCGAAGAGAGGGAGAGCGGAGAGGGAGAGCTCGACGTCACGATCCGGCGCCGCAGAAGTCAACAACGAGATTTCGGCGACGACGACGCTCTCCCCTCGACGACGGCGACGACAACGACAAGTGAGGCTCCGCTGCACCATCTACTCTACACACCAGGACTAACCAACGCTCTCCACAGTGCCCTCTCCGAACGCCCTCGAACCAGCGCCCCCTCCACACCTCCCTCCGCCTCCCTCTCCCCTCCTCACCCCTCCCCTGATGCGATCGGGTGGGACACCTCCACCACACACCGTGCCCTCTCCGGCAGCCGTCCCCACCCCGCCGACCCCGTCCCCTTCTCCTCCTCTCTCCACCCCACGGACGTCCCTCCATCTCGCGGGCGCAGCGAGAGCGCCGTTACGCGGGATTTAGCGAGCGCTATAGAGGACGAGGACCTCCCTCCTCCTTCCCCTACTGCGCCTCTAGGTCCCCGTCCAGCGCCCGCGGCGGACCAGCCGTCCTTAATGACGCAACTACGAACAGGTGCGTCCTCCCTCCTTCCTCCGCCCCGCTAACGCCTTTCGAGCAGGGACAGGATGGTTCGCGCCCGT
This sequence comes from Glaciozyma antarctica PI12, assembly GCA_002917775.1. Taxonomy (NCBI): domain Eukaryota; kingdom Fungi; phylum Basidiomycota; class Microbotryomycetes; order Kriegeriales; family Camptobasidiaceae; genus Glaciozyma; species Glaciozyma antarctica. The sequence goes on along the minus strand of KZ627153.1, from coordinate 701,656 downwards.
CGTCCCTCCGCCGAGGGAGGAGACGAGGGAGGAGAGGGAGGAGAGGGAGAGGGAAAGGATACGGAGGTTGAGGGAGGAGGGGAAGGGAGCGAGGCCAACGTTGAGGAGTAGGGCGAGTAGTGCGGTTGAGATGCTGGGCTGGGGACGGCCGAGGGAGACGCCGCAGGGAGCTTAGGAGGCGGGGGATAGATGGATACGGAGGTAATCTTGTGCTGGAATGTCGGATTGTATTGGGGGCGAGGGGGCGAGGAGGTCGCGCTGCGGCTCTCTGAAGACTGGTCGTGCTTTCGTGCTGCTTAGATTCAGAAAATCGATGCTCTTGGTACGGACTGAGCATCCGGCGTCGCGTTCCGTCCCTCCTCCTTCGACCTGTGAGATCCCCGCTACTTCGGTCAACGACAACCTCTCCTCCGTTCCTGCACAACCTCATACTCTCGTCTGATGACAGATTGAACGAGCCGCCCAAAGGAGACCAGAAGGAGGGTATTCCGGACGAGGCAGATCCACGGTACGAGGAATCTTGAAGCGAGAGCTGCCCATCGACGCGTGCGGCGACTGAGCTTTCGTCGCCGTGGAAGTCCAGAGATCCGGCGAGAGAGCCGACTCCGAAGACCTCAGTGCTTGAAGACAACCTTAGGCGTGCGAAGCTCGTGCCTGCCTTGTGTCCGGAAGCTCTCGCACCCTCGCACCCTCACACCCTCGCACCCTCGCACCAAGCAGATTCCTTTCGGCAACGAGCGCCGAAATCCGCAAGAACGTTGGATACGAGACTCGTCATTCCAGTTCCGACATCGCTCAGTCTACGCGAGTACCGCGTCAGCGAAGTTGCAACTCCTCCCAAGCGAACGGAACTCACACTTGAAGAACCCCTCTCCCGACTTGCGGCCCTTCTTCCCCTCACTCACAAGCTTCTCCAGCATCGGCACGGGAGCAACCTGCAACCTCGGAAATCTCTCCCGTCGCAACGCGGTCCTCCATCCATCCCTTCGCGATCGCAGCGAGAGTATCGAGTCCGACGAACTGCGAAATCGAGTCAGTACGTGCAGGAAGAGGAGGGAAGAGGAGCGCACGTCGGAGAGCTCGAGAGGACCTGCGAGAGGTTAGCGACGACGAGTGAGGAGAGGAGAGAACGCACCCATCGGGAGTCCAGCTCCGAGCTTCATCGCCGTGTCGATATCCTTCGCAGAAGCGTCTCCTCGCTCGAGCATGCGAATGCTCTCAAGCATATAGGGCACCAGGAGCCTGTTGACGATGAACCTGCGTTTCGGGCACATCAGCTCCTCGCTTCCCTCGCTCTCGAGCTCGAGTAACATACCCAGGAGTATCCTTGCACTGCACCGGCACCTTCTTCATCGTGTGGCAGAGCTCGACCAGCGCATCCCTCGTCTCATCGCTCGTCCTCTCCGCCTGAACGACCTCGACCAGCTTCATCTGCGGCACCGGGCTTCGCAAGCCATCAGCTCTCCCTCCCCTCCCAGCTCGGAAGGAACTCACTTGAACGCATGGAACCCTGCAAACCGCTCCTGCCTCTCGAGGCTACTCGTCTCGGCGATCGCCTTGATACTCAACGAGCTCGTGTTACTCGCGAAGATAGTCCTCGCAGGGGCGAGGGAGTCCAGCCTCCTGAACAACTCCTGCTTGACCTTGAGGTTCTCCACGATCGCTTCAATCACTAGGTCCGTATCCGCCACTGCGTCCGCCGCGTCCGTAGTGGTAATGATGTTGGCGAAAGTCTCGGAGACGAGGGCGTTCTGGTCTTGCTCCGAGGTGGGGTGCAGCTTGCGCGCAATCCGGGTGAGGGACTTGGTGATGATGGCGCGGCCGTTATCGAGCGCGGCGTCAGAGACGTCCGTCATGACTGCAGAGCGAGGTGAGCTGGGTCGGACGAAGGCGGAGAGGTAAGCTTGTCCCCAGCCTCGTCTCAGCCCAAGCGGCGTCTCAGCAAGGCGCTGGGGAGGCTCTGAGCTTGGGGGAGAGGAGTGGTGCTGATACGTACTGACTTTGAGACCGTTCTGAGCTGCGACCTGGACGATGCCGGCGCCCATGAGTCCTGTGAGCCCTGTGTTAGCTCCTGTTCCAGCGGCGGCTGGGAAGGACGTACCAGCTCCGAACACGGTGAGAGTCTTGATGGAATCGGGCATGCTGGGAGAGGTGGAGAAGGCGCGGAGGGAGTGGGCAGAAAGGGAGGAGCGCGCGGAGGCGGAGGAGCGCGCTAGGTGAGCTGAAGTCGAGAGGCGGGCGAAGAGCATCAAGGATAGCCTGGGGCGGAAGGTGTTCAGGGTAGCCTAGGTGAGGGCGGGGAGAAGGAAGGAAGGGAGGCAGCTGAACTTGGCTCGGTCAACGAGCGCGCCGGGGCCGCTGCTCGGGCGAGGCTTCTCAACGTCGACGAAGCACAGCTCATCGAACTTGGTTATATTTCGCTACAAAAGGTATGCACATGACTAACACGGAGGACGAGGAAGGGGAGAAGCAAATCATGCAGCGGGAGAGAGGGGCGTGATGGGGTGGAGTAGGTGAGCACCGTGAGTAGCGCGTCTACGATGCGAGGTCGGGAGTATGCTGGTGGTGACGAGATAGAAGGTGATCGTTGCTGAGGAATGAAGAGAGGGAAGCGGCGGGGTTGGCGTCCAGCGCTGAGGTAGTCGTAAGGGCGAAAGGCGAGTGCTGTTGGTGCGGTGGACGACGACGAGAGGCGAATTGAGAGGCGGCTACTTGCGCAGATCCTCCTCCCTCATCCTCTCCCAAAACGCCTCCATCTCCAGACCGTCGACTCGCCGACTCCCCGACCCCCTCTTCCCTAAATCTCTCCACCCTCGCCTCATCCTATTCCTCCTCGCTCCTCACCGTCTGGTAATTCGCCGCCGGCGCCTTCCTCGCTCCGAACCAGTTCGAGCCGGCACCAGAAGGTTCGGGAGGAGAGCGGGAGGAGGAAGCGGCGTGCGGAGTGCGTTTGGTGAGAGTAGGAGGGGAGAGGTCGGCGGAGGAGCGGCGGATGAGAGAGGCGGATTCGAGGTCGCCGTGGTGCGTGTCGCCGAAGAGTTGGTCTACGGGCGAGCGGGTGGTCAGCGAGCGTGCGTGGGGACGAGACGAGTCGCAACGCACCCATCTCCTCGAGCGGGATGCCCATCGTTTCTGCAAGTCGAAGAGGTTCAGCTTGTCGTCGCCAAGGGTACGAGAAAGCAGTACTGACCTGGGTAAAAGAAATACACGACCACGAAGCTGCAGAGGCAAAAGAACGCGTGCATGGGGTACAATCGCCAGCGAATCGTCTCCTGCAACACCGGCGTCGACTGCCCCACCTGCGCGCCGTAGGAAAGCGATCAGCTCCTCTCCTCCAGTCCACAGCGGAATCACGCACGATCCAGTTGAAGAGCCAGTTTGTTGCCGTCGAAATCGATACGCCCTTGACCCTGAAAGTGAGGGGCAGAATCTCCGGAGGGTAAAGCCTGCGCCGTCTCCATCAGCACCGCTTATTTACCACGTAACGCGAGCACGTACCATGGTAGAGGACCCCACGAGAAGCCGAACGCGGCGTTGAAGAGGATGACGCACGTAACGACTGCGACCGGCGTGTAGGACTTGTCCAAGTACAGGAAGTAGCCGACGGACGAAAGCGCTGCAGCCATGACCTGCGGCTGCGAGTGAGCGAGATTCTTACCGCAGCGCGCAAGGACGTACGAGTGCTCCCGAGAGGAGGATTGGGCGACGACCCCAGATGTCGACAAGGTACCAGGTCGGGATCGTGGAGAGGATGTAGACTGCGAAAGAGGTTAGCTTGGACTGTGAGAAGCGCTGTCAAAGACTCGCTGATTCCGTTGATGCCAGTCTGCGAGGAGCGGCGTGAGTGTGCGTTCTTTTGATGGCGAGCAAGAGACAACCGTACCATCAAGATGGCGTCACGACCAATCCATCCAGCCGACTCAAACACGAGCGGCGCGTAATAAGAAATGACTGCGTAGCAAAGGAGTTCAGCTAATCGTCCAGCCGCAGAACGTTGCGAACTCTCACCATTAATGCCGTTCTGCGAATCAAATACATCAGCTCGTCGCCCGCGAAGAGGTCGAGGCAACTCACCAGTTGCGCAAACGCTTGAGCGCTCATAGCGATCAGCACTCGCGTCCTGTACCGCCTCCACATCGCTCTGTACCCCCGATCTCCAATCAACCTCTGCGTCGCGCATCAGCTTCGCTCTCTCCTTCGTCTCCGAGATGAGAGCAACGCACATCCGCCAGGACCGTCTCCTTGATCTCCCTAAACTCGTCCCTCGCCTTCGGGTCGTCGGGATTCCCTTCCCCATGAAGGTCCGCGAGAATCCTCATCCCCTCCTCGTCCATGTCATTATCCAGCAACCACCTCGGCGATTCCGGAATGAAAAGCGTCCCGCCGGCAAGAATGAGGCCGATGATGCACTGGACGCTGAGAGGAATGCGCCAGGAGAGGTCGGAGGGGATGAAGGACGCAAAGTAGTCGATCCAGACTGAGGACGCGTAGCCGACGATGTTGCCGGTGAATTCGATGCAGGCGAGCTTGCCGCGGTTCTCGGCGGCAGAGATCTCGGATTGGTACACGGGGACGATCATGCTGCGAAGCGAGTTAGTTCCGCGAGAGCGAGGAGAGGGGAGGACGCACGAGAGAAATCCCACGCCGAAGCCGGAGACGATGCGACCGAACACCATCATCTTGAACCCCGTCGTGAAGGTCTGGAAGACGCCGCCGACGGTGAAGATGAGTGCGCCCGCGAGGAGGGTCATTCGTCTGCCGAAGATGTCGCCAACGCGTCCGGCGAGGAGAGAGGTCACTGTGAGAGCGTGTTAGCTGTCCCTTGTACTCTTCACACCCTCCTCTCCTCTCAGCGCAGGCGTACCGAAAGCTCCAATCTCTGCAGATGAAGTCATCGTTAGCGCGGGGGCCCGGGACGCGATAGAGAGGGGAGCAGCCGCACCGAGGATTGCCACCATCGTTCCAATCTCGTACCTGCGTGCAAGGAGGTTAGTTAAATGCTCTCTTTGAGCGCAAAGGAAGCTGAGCGGACTTGTCAGGGCGGTTGAAGTAGCTCAGGAAGTAGGGCC
>KZ627153.1:617740-696548 GCA_002917775.1 Glaciozyma antarctica PI12 | reverse complement strand
GACTTGTCAGGGCGGTTGAAGTAGCTCAGGAAGTAGGGCCCAGTGAGAATGCCCGACATGATGCGCGCGTCGAGCATCAGCTAGCCTATACCCTGACCGAGCGCCTTACTGATCGTAGCCAAAGAGGAACACTCCAAGCGAAGCCTGGCAAGGTGGTCCCGCGCGGTTCGCTACTGTGAGCGGTGAGATGAGGACTCACGAAGCAGGAGATGGAGAAGCTTGTTGCCGACCATCCGTGATGTACTTTGTGGTGCGCTGTCCATCTTGGCGAAGTTGAGCTCCGGTGAGCGGGGCGAGAGAGGTGGTTGCTGCTGGAGCCGTGAGGGAGGCGAGAGGGCGGAGAGGTGGGGATACCGCGAACGGTGCGGCTGGGTGGAGTTGGCTGCGAGCTCAGCTGGCACAGGGTCGCCGTGGGTGCCGTTTTGTGTGTCGAAGCGAGTAGTGAGAAGACTAAGAAGTCGAAGGGCGAAGCTGGCCAAGACCTCCTCGAGGTGCGGCGCTTCTCTTCCCCTCGCTCCCTTCCCTCAAAACGCCAAACCTGACACAGCCTAATCAGTGCAGTCATGAGCACGCCGTCGGAGCCAGCTCTTACGCTGGGAGCTTCCGTCCTCCTCAGCTTCGTCGCCTACAAGCTCACGGCCACGCTCGTTCCGATACTCGGCCCTGGTCTCGTAGCGAAGGGACTGGGAGGGGTTGACATGCTCAAGGCTGGCTTCAAGCGGGACGAGGACCCTGTACCAGGAGCAGCGATCGGCGAGGTTGCGGCGTCAACAAGACGCGGACTGGTGTTGTGAGCTCCACCCTCGCCACGTTCGTGGAGCTAGCTAACCCTACGTAGACCAGAAGCAACAGGCGTAATAGGCGCTTCCGTCTACATCCTCCTCCTCTCCTTATTCGCCCCCCTCCCCTACCTCTCCCACCTCCTCCCCTCCGCCAGCACCTCCTTCCCCACTCTCAACATGACCTCCCCGATCGATTCGGCCTCAGCAGCGGCGTGTAACCTCCTTCTCGACACCTCGATCGTATTCCCGCACCACTCCTTCGCGACGTACCTCGCGAGCTTGCTGAGCTTGCTCACGGCGACGTTTCTCGGCTTCATGGACGACGTCTTCGACATTCGCTGGAGGTTCAAGCTGCCGATCCCAGGTGCGTGCGCGACGTGGAAATAGCGACAAGGAGGCAGCTAAACTATATGCGTGCTCAGTGATTGCTTCGGTACCGCTGCTCGTCACGTACGCTGCTGGACACGGCGTGACGGACGTCGTGCTGCCAAAGGTCTTGGGATTGCGACGTCTCCTGGGCATCGAGGGCACGAGTGGAGTCCTACATTTAGGTACGTATCACTATCTCCTCGTCTGTCAGGCTCCTGCTGATTCGCGACGCCAGGCCCGCTATATTACGTCTACATGTCGATGCTTTCGACTTTCTGCACCAACAGCATCAACATCCTCGCAGGAGTGAACGGCGTCGAGGTGCGCGCTTATTCCTCCTTGCTCTTTGATCTGCTAACACGCCTCGCAGGTCGGCCAAGCTCTCGTGATAGCCCTCTCTATCGCACTGAACGACCTCCTCTACATCACTCTCGACATCTCCCTCCTCTTTCCATCCTCCTCCTCTCCCACTATCATAGGCCTCGGTCTCGCACGCGGGAGCGCCGAGCTCGCCGACCGCCACCTCTTCAGCTTGTACCTGATGCTCCCTCTCATCGGCGTCTGCCTCGGCCTCCTCAAGCACAATTGGTTCGTTCCTTATCCCTCATCTGCGTCTGCGTCCACTCATTCAATGACACAGGTACCCCGCCCGCGCCTTCATCGGCGACACCTTCTGCTACTTCTCCGGCATGGCCTTCGCAGTCGTCGGTATCCTCGGCCATTTCTCCAAGACGCTCCTCCTCTTCTTCCTCCCCCAAATCTTCAACTTTCTCTACTCCCTCCCTCAACTCTCCGGCATTATCCCCTGCCCACGCCACCGACTCCCGCGGTACAACGAGCGTACGGGACTCCTCGAACCCTCTTTCGCACCGCTTCCTCGTCCGCCGAGAGGCGTCGTCAAGTGGATGTTGGAGGCGCTGGCGGCACTGGGGTTGTTGAGGCTGGTACGAGGGGAGAAGGGGGAGGTGGTCGGGTGCTCGAATTTCACGATCTTGAATTTGATTCTGGTGATGAGGGGCCCGATGAAGGAGGATCGGTTGACGATGTGGATGCTCGGGGTGCAGGTGGCGGGGAGTGCGGTGGCGTTTGGAGTGCGGTATGGAGGGGCGGGATTGTTTTATGAGGCGTCGAGGAGGTAGTTGGAATGGGAGATGGACCTTGTTAGAGAAGCTGGCGAGGAGCGCTTGACTCAGGCTTCCTCTCTTTCGTCTGCCTGCTCTCGAGACAGCCCAGTGCTTTCGCCGAGCTCCCCGCGCTGAGAAAGAAAGCTCGATGGACGGCCAACAGACGCAAGAGCACGCGCAGCGCGCCTGCTTTCGCTCAGGCTTGAGCTTCGCGACGTTCTCTCCCTCCTTCACCCTCCCCGCATGCCACTGCGATGAGCTCAGACTACGGCGACGAGATCGAATGGGACGACACTCTCGAGACGCAGCTGCAGGCCATCGAATCCACACCCATTCTCCCCTCCTCCAACAACACGGGCCGTCGTCGCGTAGAAGTCGCTCTCGAAGCTGCGCCCACCGCATCGACCTCAGCGGGACTACAGGATACGCCGACTTTATCATCGGAAGCGCTTGCAGCACTCGGAGGCGCGGAGGAGCAGCCGGAGAGGAAGAAGAGCCTCTGGTGCGTCTGTTGTTTCGGAGCGGTGGGAGAGCACGCTGACCTCGTAGCGCAGGGAGCGGTACCGTAAACAGCGTGGCTGGGGAGCTCTATCCGTCTCTGACCTCGTCGGCCCAAGCTGGTGTGAGGTGCGTCTCGTCCTGCTCGCTCCCTCCTCAGCCCCCTGACCTCCTCAACCCCGCAGGTCCAGCATGCCTACCGCCTCGGCTCCAAAGCTCATCTTCCCCCCTCTCAAAGACCGACCGAGATCATCTCTTCAACCGGCGTCTCGATCCCTCTCGATCTCAAACGAACTGTCGCGCGGGAGGTCATTCTGGACAAGGGGAAGGCGGTCCATACGGTTCTGGAAAAGGAGGTGATGGGAGACGTGGAACCGGTCAAGGTTGCTGTGATGGGGAAGGAGGAGTGGTGGGGCCTGCGACTGCTCAACACGATGGTGGCGCTGGAGACGCTGCTCGAGACGGGACGAGCTGTGCGTGGTTCTTGCGCGCTGCGAGGTAGGATTGCTGACCCTTTCTCTCTCTCGGCAGCGCGAGATTCCCGTCGTAGGATTCGTGGATGAATTCCTCGTTTTCGGAGTGATTGACGAGGTCGACCGTCGCGAGTTCGACCTTCCGGCACCTCCCACCGCCAGCTCTTCCGCACTTCCGCCACTTCCTCTTCCGACGGTCACATCAGCCTCTCCCAAGAATTTGACTCTCACGACGGCCGACAACGCGCAGAAGAAGATCGTCGAATACTTCTCTCCAGTGGCCTCACCCAGTCGCAAAGGGAAGGAGCGAGCAGTTGACCAAGCCGCAGCAGTTGAAGCTGAAGTCCTGCCCTCGGTGCGATGGGGCTTTGTCGTCAGCGACACCAAGACTCGGTGCGTTCTTCTTCCTCGCGACCTTCGCACGTTCGCTGACCCGCCGAGTTAGGTATAATCGTTCTCTCCCGCCTAAAGGCGAATCGCGCGCCGCTCGCCTACAAATCATGCTCTACCGTCGTCTCCTATCCTCCCAAATCGACCTCGCAGATGCACAAGCGATCCTTCCAGATCCCCGCCAATCATTCCCCTGGCCTCGACTCTACGCCCACCTCTCCCTCGACCCTCTCGCACCCTTCTCCCCCGACTTCCTCGCCTCGATTCAACCTATTCTCATCGGCTCATCCCTCGAAGCGACGCTAGGGCCAGCGACGAATCTCGCCGAGTTTGTTCTCGTCCTGCAGAGCTACGGAGATCTGCTCGGCGGGACTCCGACGAAGGATCCGCTGGACACGAAGCTCGAGATTAGCTATCGATTGCGGAATACAGTCAAGCGGTGGAAGCCAAAGCGGAAGACGCAGCAGCAGTTGGAGCAGGAGGACTTGGCGAGAGCGATCCAGGCGAGTTTGGAGGCGGAGCGAGAGGGACCGACGGAGGATGATGAGGCGGTCGAGTTGGAGAGGGCTATTGCGATGAGCTTGGAGGAGAAGGTTCAGGAGATGGTGGTGGAAGAAGGAGGTAGTCAAGAGACGGTCGGGGTCGAAGGTCTGCGCGAACCGATGGAGGAATTTCCTGGCACGCAGGTGGCGTTTCCATTCGTCGGGGATCCTGCGCTGCTGCTGGCTAACGACTCGATGGACTTGGATCCCGTCGTCGAACCCTCTCTCGACCTTCTCATCGACGACATGGACCTCCCTCCCAACTCCCAGGTCGACCCTACCAGCGCAGTACCTCGCTACAACCTCCGTCGACGCCGAACAACAACCGCGCCAACCCTCGTCAACCTCGCGCTATACGACCCAGATTCTCCCCCTCGCACACCAAAACGACGAAAACCCTCGCCTCCCCCTACCGTCGCCCAAACTCCCCAAACTCCACCTCCCCCGCCTCCCATCGAGCCTCTCCCGCCCTCTTCGCCCGAAGAAGTCCTCGAGGGAACCCTCATTGGAACCAAGTCGTTCGAGTACGACGAGGTGGAGCTTTCGCGGTGGCTCGACGGGGTCGTTAAACTTTGGAAGGGCGAGAGGGAGCCTGAGGGAGTGAGCTTGGAGCAGACGAGCAGGTGTCGGTGCGTTTTTCTTGCTCTATTCGTTCGGTTGCGGAGGAGAGAAGCTGATTGCGAGAATGCAGGACCTGCGAGTTCGAATCGGGGTGCGAGTGGAGGGAGAAGAAGGCGAAGGAGGCGGTGGAGCGGAACAAGGCGAAGATGGCCAAGTGAGGCCTGCGAATCTAGGATTGTATTCCTCCCATGCTTGGCGTTCAGTCTTTCTTCGCTACATGCAGCAGCCACCCTCCCTCTTTCTCCACCACCTCCTTCCCCACCAACGTAATCGCTGCCCTCCTAACGACTTCCCGCACCTCGCTCGTCGGCTCCACCTCTCCCTCACTCATCCTCTCCTTCAACTCGACGATCGCGCCAAAGTCGCCCATCTTGACGGCACACTTGAGCGCGAGCTCGAACGTGCTTATCTTCGTCAGGAGCGGCGTCGGCGCCGAGACGGCGTGGTCGATGAACTCGACGCTCGAGTCGTTGATCTCGTCCTTCTCCTCGGGCGTGCTCCGTCGACTCCAAACGAGGAGTGTCGACAACGTCGTTCGCAGGGCGTCCTCGTCCAAGACTCCCGCCTTGATCGCCGCACGATATAGCGTGATCGACGAGCGCCAAGATCCCTTCCTCTGCGCCTTGCGAAGCGTCGCCCGCAGCGCGAGCAGCTGCACGTCCTCGCCGTCTACACCTAGAATTTGACGCACGTTGGCATTCTTGCCAGGCTTCTGCTCGTCGATCATCGTCTCGACCAGCTCTCGCAGCTGGCGGACATCCGGTTTCGACATGCGGAACTCGTCCGCGAGACGAAGGAGCGTCTGCACCGCTTGCCCGTACTCCTCGCGCTGGAGTCGGTGGTGCGTGATCGTAGCGAGGATGACGCCCTCGAGCATCTCGCGACTGATGACAATCCCTGCGCCCGCCGCCATGCGGAGGTACAGGATCGCATCGGTAGGTCTCCTCCTTGCTGCGGCCGCGAGGATAAGCTCGACGTCGGTCGAATCGGGGAGCATCTTCTGGTCGAGGAGCTTGCGGTAGACTTGGGCGGCCGAGGAGGGGTCACCGAGGAGGGCGTAGCAGTGGGCGAGGGTCGTGAGGTCGTAGTGCTCGATGATGCGGGAGGGGGACGAGTAGGGGGAGCCGGGGGAGGTGATGCTGGCGATAAAGTGCTTGACGATTGTGGCTGCGAACTTCTCGGCGTTCCCGACTGGCGGAGTCGACACGCGTACGAGAGCCAGGAGCGCCTTGCCGCTCAGCACGAACGGCGAGCGCTTCTGCGTCCCCTCCTCAGCGAAAAGGATGTAAAACCTCCTCGCCAGATCGCGCGTCCGCCCTCCCGCCGCTCGAGAGGAGCAAAGCAGCTCAATCCACTTCTGCTTCTCCTCCCTCGTCCATTCCGCCAATCCTCCCTCTCCCCTCCCCGCCGCACCAAACGTCGCCGCCGCCAGTTCTGCAAACTCTCTCGGCCTCAACGTCCTAGACGACCTCGTTCCTTCCTCCCTCTCCTCCCCAACTCCATACACTCCAAACGGCGCGTCTCCTCCGTACCATCTGAGCAAATTTGCCCTCTGGCCCTGCATCACCCATCCTCTCCCCTTCGGTCCGTCCCCCCATAGCTCCCACACCTCTCCCAAGAGGTCCCACCGTCCTCGCTCGGCCGCTTCCGTCGCGAACTCTCCGAGTAATTCGGTGGTAGACCCTGCGACGACGGGCTCAAGAGAATCGTCGTGCGATGCTGGAGCCCAGCGCGGGAGTAGTGAATAGGAGTAGAGAATGGGACTGGAGAAGAGGATGGGAAGGAGAGAGGGCCGTAGGGCGATAAGTCGACTGTCGTGCGGCGTAGAGGGAGGAGAGGAGGGAAGCGAGGGTCGATTCGAGGAGGTCGAGATCGATTTTGTCGGTGCTCAATGCGGGGTGGGCGGTATGGAGGCGATCGAGGGAGTGGAGGGAGGCGATGGCGAGGAGGAAGAGCGAGTCGTCTAGTGCTGCTGAGACGATGGTGCGGAGGAGGAGGGTTTGAACGACAACAGTACGAGGGAGGGAGGGGTCGGTGGGGGCTTCGGCTACGCTTTCGTCGGAGAGGGAGGTGTCGAGGAGGTGCTGGAAGACTTCAAGGGCGAGGGGGAGAAGGGGAGGCGTAGATTGAGGCGTCGCGAGGAAGTGGAGAAAGAAGAGAGCGAGGGAGAAGTCTTCGACAGTGTCGAGCGCATTCGACGAGGTGAAGGTCGTCCAGAGCTTGCGAAGTCGGCCCACCGTGTCGAGGTCCGGCTCCTCTTGCAAAATCGCATCCGGCAGCGGACTCTCCCTCGATCGCGACTCGACGATGAATACGAGGGCCTCCCTCGCGTCGACCCAGTGCAGGTGCTCCCGCGACAACTCCCTCGTCGCCTCCCTTCTCTCCCGCCTCCCCTTCTTCCCTTTTGCATCCGTCGTCCCTTCCCCCGCAAGCTCTCCAAGCCCCTTCCCAACGATCGCAACAGCCTCGTGCTTCTCCCTATCCTCCTCCATCCAGCTCGGTTTCTCCGACGGGCCATCCAACGCCTCCTTCGTCTGCCTGTAGCCCGTCTCCCACCCCTCCGCTCCCTTCTCTCTGAGGTCCCGCAAATCCTCGAGCACCAACCTCCCCACGAGCGGCATATCGAGCTCGTTTGCCGCGCGCAAGAGCGTCTGCGGTCCTCTCCGGTGATGCAAGCTTCCAAGGAATCGATGCGACGAGTTTCGGAGCGAGAGGTATTTGCCAAGGAGCGGAAGAGTGTCGGTCGGGTTTGCAGTGGGCGGAGAGGAAGGTTTCGACCGGCGGGGAGAGGCGGGGAGGGGGGGAGGTCGAGAGGGAGTGGTGCGGCTGAGTCGGATCCAGCTGTCTGAGCTCGTGCGCGAGGGCTTGAACCAGTGCCGTTCCCAGAGAGGTGCAGTGTAGGAGAAGGCGGGGACCAAAGGTGCGCGTTTCGGAGGTCTAGGAGCTGGTTTAGGAAGTGCGGATGGGGAGGAGCGTGGTGGCAGGGACTCGAGGTCGACGTCGAGGCGCACCTACAGGCGGCGTAGCGGACCACCTTGCCTGACATGATCATTCTAGTCCTGCAAGCTGAGCTCGTTAGCTGAGATCGAGAGCAGCTACACCTCGAGCAGGGCCCAATACGATGAGCTCGATTGCTCGGCGAAGGACAACTCACCTGGCTTCGGTCGTTGGTCGTACTGCTTTCCGAGCTCGTTCCTAGTAATCTGTAAGCTGTCCTGCAAGTTGATCCTGAAAGTGCGGAGTCGGCGAAAGAATTGGGAGGAGAAAGGAGACGGCCGACGACTTTTCGAGTGCCGTCTCCTGAACACCTTCCACCACCTCGGATCCAGCTGCTGAACGTCCAAGGAGCTCAGAGTACCACCACAGCGTCTTTAGTACCGTACAGCTCGCGCCACGCACCCAGCACCTGCCCACCTGCCCGCCTTCCCTCAGAGCACCACCCAACCTCTTTCACGATGGGACGCAGCGCAAAGAACATGAAGCGGCCTACCAAGGCGGAGAAGGTTTCGCGAACTCTCAACACAGCTCCACTACACCAAGAACGGCGCCGCTCCCTCTCCCCCGACCTCGCAACCCGCTCCGCCATCCCTCTCTTCAACACCTCCGCCAAGCGACGCCTCACGCAACTGGCGGACTACGACCCAATGTCACTGGATTCCTCTGCGGCTGCTTCTCCTGCAGGGTCGGACAAGGAGATGAGTGTGCCGGCGGGAGAGGAGGGACAGGCGACGGATGGTGGGAGGGAGGGAGGGAAGAAGAAGTCGCTTAAGGATAAGATCAAGGCAGCGCGGGAGGGGAGCGAAGGAGGTTGATGATTAAGGGCAAGGACAAGCTGTTGGGACGGAGTAGGGGCAAGGGTGGTGACAAGGGCAAGAGTGGCAAGGTGCGCTCGTTGTGTTGTTGCGAAGGGGAGGAGCTGATGGTTTCTTGCAGGGCGTTCTGGGAGGAGTCGACTATCTCAAACTACACGAATCTCGTCCTGGCGGATTCAAGAAGAAGCTGCGTTGAACGGAGTTGGAGCTTCTGCACCAGGTGAGCTCTCCATCTCACACTTTGGCTGTTGCGAGACTGACAAGCGTCTTTACAGCTCGTATCCCTCCCCGCCACCCCGTAATTCGACGGATAGAGATTGTATTGTAGCATACGAAGCTGGAATGAGAGGTTTGGCTGGACCAGTGTTGCGAAGCCCTCGCTGCCGCAGAGCCTCAGGGAAGGGAGGAATTTAGCAGTGCCCGCGGAGTCTGGCCTCGACTTTCTCTTTTTCGTTCCTTCGTTCCTCCTTTTACATCTACGCCTTCGCTGTCGTTGTTTACTCGCCTGAACTGTGCGGTATTTAGGCGCTCCTCTCCATCTCATCCTCGGAAGTGAGATCTCGGCCGGCGCGCAGCCTCGACTTCCCCAGATTCGACCCCACAGACTGGCTCTGCTTCTTAAGAATCCGACCATGTCCCTCAAGCTGCTACGCTCAGCCAGGCGGCTCTCCCTCACCCCTGCACGCCCGGCAGGTCCCCTCTCACTCTTCCACAGTCTCGCCCGCCGGCCCCACTCCAAGCAGCCGCTTCGGCCTCGCGCCGTCCCTTCTCTTCGCCCCTTCCACACCAGCCTCTCCCACCTCCGACGCGCCTCTCCAGCAACCACCAACGACCACCGCCCGCTTGACGGAACATCTTATGCCGTCGGGCCGACTACAACTCCCCTCGACGAACGGACGCTAGGCGACTTCTGGGACTCCCTCGTGGCGACGTACCCCGACTCTCCCGCCCTCGTATCGCGGCATGAGGCGCCCGACATCCACGAGCTGGCGTATGAGGGAGGGAAGAACGAGGGAGACTGCTTGAGGTGGAGTTATGCGGAGATGTCTGACAAGGTGGACGCGCTGGCAAGGGGGTTGCTGAGGATGGGATTGAAGAAGGGGGACAGAGTTGGGGCGTACCTAGGGAACGGCTCGACGTACGCTCTCCTCCAGTGGGCTACTGCCAAGGTTCGTCCTTCCTCTCCTTCGCTCCGCACGCGCTAACCACCCTCCAATAGCTCGGCTGCGTCCTCGTCTGCATCAACCCCGCCTCTCGTGGACCAGAACTCCTCGCTGCCCTCAACCTCACCGGCTGCAAAGCGCTCTTCATTCCTCCTTCCCTCCGCAAGAGCGCCCACATCCCCATCCTCAAGTCCCTCCTCCCCACCCTCGCTTCCTCGGCACCGAATGACCTGAGGGATCCCGCATGCCCCGAGCTGAGGAGCGTCGTATTCGTGGATAATACCGGGACGGGTGCGAAGGCGTTCGGAGAAATGCTGGAGAGGGAGGAGGTGGGGGGGATGGATATGAGGGGGATCTTTGAGTGGGAGAGCAAGGGGGTGCCGGGGGCGGAGGAGTGCGATAACGGAGATGGTAAGTCGTCCTTCTTGTTGTGTTTTTAGACGTAGGATGGGCGAGAGGTGTTTGAACATCGCTAATAGTCCGCGGACTCTTCCTCTCCAGTCGTCAATATCCAGTTTACCAGTGGAACAACTGGTTTGCCGAAGGGGCACGGTTTTTCCTGCTTCCTTTCAGCACAGAATCTTGCTAACGCATGCAATTCAGGGTCGGCTTAACGCACCGGAACCTCCTCAACAACGGATTCCTCATTGGCGAATGCATGGCTCTCCGTCCTCCTGCTCCCGAGGAGGGATGGGCTGGAGAGCGGCTCCTCAACTCGCCGCCGACGTTCCATTGCGTACGTTCTGCCATAGTTGAGCCTACTTGCGCGAAGCTAACACTCGTGAACGCAGTTGTACGCCGACCTTGAGATCTTCGAAGGGGAGAAACTAACTCTTCTCACAGCGGCATCGTTCTGGGAAATCTCGCATTCTGGACTCACGGAGGCTGCATCGTGTACTCTGCGTGAGCATTCCTCGCATGCGCATTGAAGGGACCTCACTGACTTGCGATCTCGGCCAGCGAATACTTCGATCCCGCCCTCACTCTCCGCGCCGTCGTTCTCGAAAAGTGTACAGCGCTTCACGGCGTCCCTACAATGTACAACGCCGAACTAGCAGACGACCTCGACGACCTCGAGCAAGGCCGGCACGTCCCCAACCTCTCGGACCTCGGCACGCTCGATTTCTCCCATCTCAGGACTGGAATCGCGGCTGGTTCCCCAGTTCCGGACGAGACGATGCGGCGATTGATCAAGCGGATGAACCTTCGAGACCTGACGATCACGTACGGGCAGACCGAAAGCGTGCGTTCCCTCTCCCCGCTCGCTGACCTCGCTAACCTCCCCGCAGTCACCCGCAACCCTCATGTCCGTCACGACCGACCCCGTCGACCTACGCTGCAAGACCGTCGGCCGCGTCCTCCCGCACACGCACATCCGAATCGTTAACCCAGACCACCCTCTCTACCCCTGCCCTACCACTCCTTCCGAACCCGTCGGCGTGCGTTCTTTCCTCCGTCGATGAAGAGCCGAGTGCTAATGCTTCGCATGCAGGTTCCTGGAGAGCTCTGGAGCGGAGGTTATGCGATTCAGAAGGGGTACTGGGAGAACAAGGCCGAGGACGAGAAGACTATGTTCACGGATGCGAACGGCGTGCGATGGTTGATGACGGGAGATCAGGCCGTGATGGATAAGGATGGCTACGTTTCTATCGTCGGGCGCATCAAGGGTTCGTTCTCGCTTCCTCTCTTGCGACGTCGACTGACTTGATTGGGCGCAGATATCATCATTCGAGGAGGGGAGAACCTCCACCCCGTCCTCATCGAGAACCGCACCCTCCTCCTCCCCGGCGTCGCAGACTGCTCGTACGTCTACCTCCTCTCTCCCTCATTTCGCGAAGCGCTAACACCGTTTTCGACAGCATCATCGCCGTGAAGGACCCGATCATGGGAGAAGTCGCTGGCGCGTTCATCCAGCGAGAGAACTCTGAACTCGGTCGTTCGCTCAAGGGACAACATATCGCGGACCATATCAAAGCGGTGCTATCGCATCAGTCGTCTCCGGACTGGGTTTGGTGGTTGGGAGAGGATGGCGTTCATCATGAGTACCCCAAGACGGCGAGTGGGAAGATTGTGAGTGCCGTTTGTTATGGGCCCGAGGGTGAGCGCTGATATGGTCTGGTGGTAGAGGAAAGTAGAGCTGAGGGAGTGGGCGAAGGGTTTGGTAGAGAAGCAGGTGGGGAGGACGAGGCTTCCTTGATTTCTGAAAAAAGTACGGTTGCACGAAGCAGAGCAGAGCGAGTTGACAGTACGCGCGGTGTGTTGCCCTTGATCAAATTGGCGTCGAGTGCACAGAAGCAGTGGAGAAGCAGTTCAAGCAGTTCAAGCAGAACGATCCCAATTTCGCGTCCGAACGAACGATAAACCGTCGTAGCAAGGACGAGGTCAACCGGCTGATGACGATGCCGCTGCATTGCCGCTACTGTACAACTCCCTTCCTCCCACTCCACCGCTGCCTACGCACGAACAAAACTCCTTCCCCTGCGTACCAAACCCATCGTCAGCGCCGATCCTCTCGAGTAACCCTGCTCCGCCTTTGCTCCCCCTCCCCTTCTGGTCCACAAAAACTGCTTCCACTCATATCTCCCGCCCCCCACGAACCCAATCTCATCTCCCAATCACCGCAGCCGCGAAACGAAAGGACTCACGTCGCCGTCTTGCCCCCCTTGTTCTCCACCTCGGGCTTGGCCCTGTTGAGGACCTTCTGGAACTCGGAAACGCGGTGCCGAAGACGGGAGTGCATGTAGGCCTTGGAGCATTTGATGTGGTAGTGGAGGTAGTCGCGGAAGAGCTGGATCTGGGTGATGGTTTGGGTGGCGATGGTGAGGGTTGAGAAGTGGCGGGGGAAGAGGACTGCGGGCGTCGAGGAGGTGGAGCAGGGCGGGAGGACGGGTGGTGGAGGTCGGGGAGGGAGAGGAGGGGAGGGAGGGAGGGAGGGGAGGGAGGGAGGGAGGGGAGGGGTCAGATGGGGAGGGGTCAGATGGGGTGGGGGTGGGGGTGGGGGGAGAACAGCACGCACCGAAAGTCACGTAGCCGACGTTATCGGAGTCGTCCAATCCGGGGAGATGACGAATCTCAAGCGGAGGTTCGCGGTTCGAGTAGAGAACTTGAGGTGCCGTCTGGCACGAAGGTCTCGCTTCGCGCGTCGACGAACTCCTGGAGAAACACCTTGCCGAAGATGCGATCCGTCTCCTCCTTGAATACGGTACTGAAGATGACAGTAACGCGGTCGGAAGACGCCTGGATGAAGATTGCTTCCTCGGGGCTGCGAGAGCGAGGCGTGAGTGGGAGAGTGGGGCGAGAGAGCGGAGGACGCACCGGTAGTGAACGCCCATCAGCTCCTCCTTTGCCACGACAGCATCGGTGGGAGGAGGGTTCGCCTCGAGATGGCGCTGGAGTGCGAATGCTCGCTCGAACGGTGCTGCTAGGACGTTGCTCTTGATGAGAGAGAACGACTTGATGAGTTCCGTGCGTGCGTCTGCGTGGCACGGCAACGCGTCAGCTCCCCAGCCTCCCTCTCAGCAGAACACACGCAACGTACCTCCTGCTGCAGGCACCGACTCGAGGTCGATCTGAAGGCTAACGCTGTAGTCCGTCTCCGTCTCGCACACGTAGGCTCCGTACTCCCGCTCGATGATCTCCATCGCGCCGTACTGCACCAGCTCTGCCCAGCAGCGCACCTCCATCGAGAGCAGCAGGAGAGTCTTCTTCTCCGGCGTAGAGAGGTGGAACCGCACGCTGTCAAAATCGACAAAGGCTTGGTCCACTGACGAGGGTCTGTGGGGGGTGCGTCTCGTCAATCTCAGCTGCGTTGGAACCGGCGAGGTATCTTACTTGATCATCTTCTCGGTCAGGACATCGCTGATGATCCTGTTTGCCGACTCGAGGGTCAACATGGCGGAGGAAGGAGGGAGGGCGAGGGACCGATGAGAGCTGGGGAGGTCGGCGTCAGCATTGGCGGAAAAGGGAAAGACGCCGCGAAGACGAACGGATGTGTTCAGTTGGGAGGAAAGCGGTGGATAGGGAGATGGGCGGCGAGAGAGAGTGCTGAGAGGTGTGGTAGATGGGCAAGGGAGAGGCAGCAGCAACACCGACGACGCCTTGCTCCTCTCCCTCATCCAACACTTCGGACAGCCTTCTCGCTCGTTCAGTCCCCAGCAGCAATGGGAGCTGTTCTCGGCATTCCCCTCTTGGGATCCATCGCAGGACTAGGCGGAACAGCAGCATCGGCGTGCGTAGGTGGCGTCGCATTCTTCTGTACCTCCACCGCCGTACGTCCTTCCTTCAGGGCCTGACTGTGCCTGTGAAGCTAGCTAACATCGCCCTGGAACAGGCCTCCGCCCTCACCAAGTCGTGCAACTGCAACTCGTCCGTGGCCACTCGCGTCGGCTTCTCCATCATCTTCCTCCTCAATTCGCTGCTAGCCTGGGTGATGCTCACCGACTGGGCGATCAAGCTTATCGCCAAGTGGAGCTACGACTACATCAAGATGAGCTGCGAGGAGGGCAAGTGCTACGGGGTGTTGGCGGTGCGTCTTTGCGGTCTTGAGAGGGGGTCCGGGGGGGCGGGAGCTGATGCTGGCGTGGGCAGGTGCACCGAATCTGCTTTGCGTTGGCGCTGTTTCACGGTATCCTGGGACTACTTCTTATCGGCGTCAAGGACACTCGAGTCAAGCGAGCTGCCATTCAGAACGGGTGCGTCCTTCTCCCCACCTCTCCCCGTCACGGAGCTAACAACGTTCGCCACAGCTGGTGGGGCCCAAAGGTCGCCGTCTGGATCATTCTCATCGTGACGACCTTCTTCATCCCGAACGGGTTCTTCATGTTCTACGGCAACTACGTCTCCCTCATCGGCGCGACCATCTTCATCCTCATCGGCCTCGTCCTCCTCGTCGATTTCGCCCACTCGTGGTCCGAGACCTGCCTCGAGAAGTGGGAGGAGACGGACTCGAACGTGTGGAAGTACATCCTCATCGGTTCGACGCTCGGGCTGTACGTGATCCAAATCGCGCTCACCGTGATCCAATACGTCTTCTTCGCCGGATCGCACTGCACCCTCAACCAATTCTTCATCACCTTCAACCTCCTCCTCTCAATCCTCGTCACTCTCATCTCCATCTCCCCCGCCGTCCAAGACGCCAACCCCCGTTCCGGCCTCGCCCAATCCGGCATGGTCGTAGCCTACACCGCCTACCTCGTCACCTCCGCCATCGCGAACCACGACGACGCCGGAGGCAAGTGCAACCCTCTCCAATCGCGCGCGGCGGGAGCGCGGAACGGGATGGTCGTCATGGGAGCCGTGTTCACGTTCCTTGCGATCGCGTATTCGACAAGCAGGGCGGCGACGCAGAGCAAGGCGTTGGTGGGGAAGGGGAAGAGGCCTTTGGCGATGCAGGATGGATATTCGGCGCTCGGTGCGCATGAGGAGGAGGGGGAGATGGGTGTCGTCAATGCTCAGCCGAAGAAGAAGGAGAGCTTGAGGACTCAGGCGCTTATGGCGGCGGTTGCGGCGGGGTGAGTCGTTGCGTTTCATACAGCGGGAGGATGGAGCTGATGTTTGCGCGCAGATCATTGCCGGCGAGCGCGTTGGAGGAGGACGAGAGCGACGATGAGGAGGAGACGACGGGCGACGAGCGAGACGACGAGCGTACGGGAACGAGGTACAACTACTCGTGGTTCCACGTTATCTTCATCATGGCGACCATGTATGTTGCAATGCTCCTCACCAACTGGTACGTTCCCTTTTACCCGCGTTCCGAATCGCAAGCTCACAAACCGTCGCAGGAACGTCGTCACCCCCGCTGGTCCTCTCGACCTCCCCGACGACGGAAGCCCAGTCAAGATTGGTCGCTCGCATGTCGCCATGTGGATGCGGATCGTCTCATCGTGGTTCTGCCTCGTCCTCTACGCGTGGTCGCTGTTGGCGCCCGTCGTGCTGCCGGATCGGTTTGGGGATTAGGTGGAAGTTGGAGTGTTGTAGTAATCCATCCGTTTTCAGCGCTACTTTCTGCTTGCGGCACGAAACGAGCTTGGGGAGACGAGGGAGAACGGGCATGTGGGGAGAGCAGTAAAGGGGAGGAGCAGAGGAGCGCAGCGCCGGGAGATACTTGGAGAGCGCCGCGGTGCGCGAGCTCAGAAGGCAGTGGAGGCGCGCAGCAGGATAAGTTAGAGGAACTCTCGAGTGGACAGGTCGAGGCGAGGTGCTCTTCGATTCCGGGAGGAGCTGCTGCTGAAAGGGAGGTCAGGGCGCGATTCAGCCGGGTCAATGGCTGAGGGACGACGCACTGCTTCAGTCTGAGCTACTGCTCTGAGACTACAACGGCTACCGCTAAAGGTGATCCGGCGGAGGGAGAGCAACTGCTGAGCTGACGTCGAGATGAGGAGTCGCGCTGAGCTCCCTCTTCCTTCGCCACTCAACTCGAGGTACAACCTCTCTCACTCAGGCGCGATGCCGAAACGCTCCTTGGACGCCTTGGAGGCGCACGACTCCCCCGGCGCGTCCTCCTCCTACGACGACCACAGCGCCTTCAACTCTCCGGCGGCAGCAGCAGCTTACGACTCGGACGACGAGGAAGCCTGGGACGAGGTGGATGTTACGCTTGATCAGAGAGCTTCTACGCTTGCGGCGACCAAGGCGGCGGCGGCTGGGGGAGACGGAGAGGGGATCGAGATTGTCATTAGCAAGGCAGGTGCGAAGCCGAAGGGGAAGGGAGCTGCCAAGTGAGTGCGGAGCCGGTCTGGGGGGAGGAGGGAGAGAGCTGATGTGCCCTATCTCTGCGTGCAGGAAGAAGAGCGATGGGTCGACGACGAGGGAGAGGATGATCCGCCAGGAGAAGCACAAGACGCACACGATCTGCCTCCTCGCGGCAGGATTGATCCGTAACCGCTATATCAACAACAAGGAGCTCCAGGTGAGCACGTCGCTTGATACGAGTGCCGGCGCGTGAGCTGACCTCGTGCCCCGAGCAGGCTCGCCTCCTCTCCAAAGTCCCTCTCCACCTCCAAAACGCCTTCATTGCCTTCAACCGCACCTCGCACCCGAACGAACGTGACCGCTCCCGCCTTTTCGACCATGCGCTCAAGGACCTGCTCTCCTGGTGGTACCAGTCCTTCACGATCGACGAGGATACGGGGATCAAGCGAATGAGCGTCGCCGAAGTTGACGCGCAGCGCAAGGCTTCGGGAACCGATTGGACGAGCAAGCAGGACGAACTCTCGAAGAAGGGGAAGGGTAAAGCGCGCGAGCAGGAGCCGAGAGGAGGGGAGGAGGTGCACTCGGTCAAGAGCCTCATGAAGCGTGCGATCCTCCTTCGCGGATCAAGGGACATGTCGGCGCAGCTCTTTACGTGCCTCTGTCGAGCACTCGACCTCCCCGCTAGGCTCGTCTTCAGTCTTCAGCCGGTCGATTGGCGCGCTCCGTCGGCGGCGACCAAGTCGAGTGGGAAGCGGAAGGCCGATGGAGAGACGGGGAAGGGGAAGGGGAAGAAGGCGGAGAAGAATGGGGTGGACGAGGAGGAGAGTGGGAGTGAGAGCTGGGAGGATGGACAGGGGAAGCTCGCGTACAAAGTCCCGGCGGTTCGACTGAGGAAGACCAAGACGGCTCGGCGGGATATGAATCGCTCACCAAGTCCTGGTGCGTCTTCTCGCTTTCGGCAGATGGTTTCGAGTGCTGACGATCCCGCGCAGACGGCGAGGATATGAACCGATTCCCAGTCTTCTGGACCGAAGTCTGGACGCGCTCGAACCGACACTGGATCCCAGTCGACCCAACCCGCAAGAAGATGCGCTGCCGAGGAATCATGGAGCCACCAAGGTCCTATGGCGAGAACCAGATGCTCTACGTCGTCGCTTTCGAGGAAGGTGCGTTCTTTCGTCCCCTCCTCTGCGGTCTCCGCTGATGCGTTTGCGAGACAGATGGGACGGCGCGCGACATTACTCCTCGATACGCGAAAAGCTACAACACTGTAACCGTCAAGGCTCGTGGTCCGTCGAAGAAGGGGACCGATTGGTTCGCAGACTTGCTGCTCCCCTACCAGAGAGCTTTCCAACTCGTGCGTGCCTTTCTCTCGCTTCATCTTCCTCGCTGACGCCCGGTTGGACTTGCAGAACCGAGATCGTGAGGAGGAAGAGGAGCTTTGGAACCGCCGCGCGAACGCACCGATGCCCACCTCCGTCGCAGGCTTCAAGAACCACCCCAGGTCCGTCCCCTCTCCCAATCTCCTCGCACCAAATAACGATTCTCCGCAGCTACATTCTCGAGCAGCACCTTCACCGCGACGAGACGATTCGGCCCAACACGAAGCCCGTCGGGACCTTCCGCGGCACCGAAGTCGTCTACCCTCGTTCAGCCGTCGTCGCGCTCAAGAGCACTGAGAACTATTGGCGTGAAGGACGTGTTGTCAAGGATGGGGAGGAGGCGATGAAGTGGGTCAAGCAGCGGAACGTGACGATCAACCGCAAGAGGGTGGAGGAGGCGGCGTTGCTCGAGGGAGCGGACCCGATGGAGCAGGGATTGTATGCGGCGTATCAGACGGAGGTGTACGTTCCTCCGCCAGTGGTAGACGTAAGTCGGGTTTCGACTTGGCGCGCGAGGTGAGCTGACGAGATTTGGGCGAGCAGGGCAAGATTCCGAGAAACGACTTTGGGAATATCGACCTATACGTGCCGTCGATGCTGCCTGTCGGAGCTGTTCATCTGCCTCGTACGTCTACTCTCTCGTGGTCGCGTTAAGCCTGAGACTGATTGATTGCGTCTGCAGACAAAGGCGCTGCGAAATGTGCGAAGACTCTCGGGATCGAGTACGCAGAGGCTGTCGTACGTCCCATTTTAGCGGTGCTCGCAAGAGAGAATGCTGATACTGCGGCTTCAGACTGGTTTCGAGTTCCGACAGCGTCGTGCACTCCCCATTCTCTCCGGCGTCGTCGTCGCAGCGGACATGGCCGACGTCCTGCTCGAAGTGAGCTCTTTCTCGCTCGCTCGCTCCCACGCTTTTAACGAATTTCGCTTAGGCCATTATCAACACTGCCGAAATCGCCGACGAGAAGGAGTTTGCGAAGCGGCAGGATCGCTGCCTCAAGCGATGGAAGAAGCTCATCATTGGTCTTCGTATTCGCCAGCGCCTTCAAGCGAGCTACCAGGATCACGGACCGGCGTCCGCGCCGTCTGAGAAGGCGAGCCAGGTATGTTCTCTCATTCACTCCTTGCGAGGGACTTCGCGCTGACGAATTCGCAGTTCCATGTCGACGAGGATCAAGTACCGCCACCCGCGAAAGCAGGGACGTCAACGACCAAGACGACTCCGAACCCTCCCCCACGCGTCAAGGCGACTCGCGTCGCCCCAATTCCCAAGCCCAAGTCGCTCCCCAGAGCAAAGCCTGCAACACGCGCTGCCACCGCCGACCCTCCCCCATCTCCCTCGACTCTCAACCGCTCAACGAGCGGACGAACGCTCCGCTTCACAATGCCAGTCGAGAAACCTGCGCCTGCGCCTGCTCCTCGAGCTGGGCCTTCGACGCGAGGAGGAGGGAAGCTCACGTCGCTACCCGCGACGGAGGACTCGGAAGGCTCGGACGATTCCGAGTCGTCGTTGGAGCTTCTGAGTGATTTCTAGGAGGCAGAGCGGAGGAAAAAGAGGTTCTGATATATAGCTTGTTGCGAAATTTCAGCTGTTCCCATCGAGTGCTCCGCCCATCTGCGAGATCGCCGCCAACTCCTCCTGACTGATAGGGAAGTCGTCCTCCTCCTCCGCTACCGCCATCGCCAATGACCTCGTGATATCGTTATCCTCGCTCGGTAGCAGCTCGCCTGCGTCCTCCTCGATGATCTTGGTCTCGGCGAACGAGTGGGAGACGCCGGGGAGGAGAGTGGCGAAAGTGAGGTAGCTCGTGTGGCCGCGAGATTGGGGACCGGCTTTGAAGGTGAAGACTTTGGGGGTGTGGTGGTTGGGATTGGGAGGGCGGACGGCAGAGGCCGAGGGGAGGGTGGAAGTGGGGAGGGGTAGGGGTGCTGCCACTGCTGCTGCTGGTGCCGTCGTGCTTGTCGGAGGGTTCGCCTCCCCATCCAACATGGAGGTATCCTCTCCCTCCTCGACCTCCACCTTAAGATCTACCCGCTTCGCAGCAGGCTCTCCATCCTCCCCCGCTTCCTCCTCCTCCCTCTTCCGCTTCTGCTCCTTCTGCTCCCGCTTCAAGCGCGCGCCCTCGATCTGTCCCTCTCGTCGTCGCTCCTTCTTCGATTCGACTTCTTGAATCCGCGTAATCGCGCTCGAGATATCGGGTGCGATGAGGACGGCGGGGTCGTGTGAGCGGGTGAGGGCTTCGTACATCGTGATGTCTGCCGAAACCCATCAGTTGAATAGAGCATGGAGAGTGAATGAGGAGATAGCTACCTGAGAAACCAAGTTCCGAGAGAGCGGTAACTGTTCGCAGGACTTGCTCGATGCAGGGACTGAAGCAGCAGATGCGGGACTGTCGGTCTTTCTGTGGGGAATTCAGGAGTGCGCAATACGGACTGGAGAAAGTTACGAACCCGCAGAGCAGTCTTCGCATGGCCCAGAGCTTCCCAAGGAGCAGGCAGGTCGAGGAACACTGCCATGCGCGCGCAAAGTCGGCTCCCTGTCCTCCTGCCGCCGCCAGTAACGAGAACGCACCTGAATCGACCTCATCCACAAGCTCGAAACCGTCCTTGTACACGTTCTGGTGCTTGAGCTGGATCATCTCGTCGAGTCCATGCAGCTTGAACTCGTCCCTGCACCTCGCGCGTCAGCTCCTCGTCCACCTCTTCCCACTCGCAAAAAACTCACCTAGCCTTCTGATACCTCTCCTCGTGGAATTCGAACGAGTGGACCTTGCCCTTCGCGCCGACGGACCTCGCGATGGAATGCGAGAACGAGCCGCTCCCAGTGCCTACTCTTTCGTCAGCTGCCGCCCCATCCTCTGCCTCGTCCTGGAGCGAGCTCACCAGCTTCGATAACTTTGCTTCCAGCCTTGATATCGAGGTACGACGTGATGAAGGAGA
Source organism: Glaciozyma antarctica PI12 (assembly GCA_002917775.1). Classification (NCBI taxonomy): domain Eukaryota; kingdom Fungi; phylum Basidiomycota; class Microbotryomycetes; order Kriegeriales; family Camptobasidiaceae; genus Glaciozyma; species Glaciozyma antarctica. The sequence goes on along the minus strand of KZ627153.1, from coordinate 675,762 downwards.
TGTCGGGGAGGTAAAGGATTTGCGTTCGATGAGGGAGTGCGAGCGTCCTGCGAGAGCGAGAGGCTCGTCAGCTCCTGGGCTAACTGAAGTTACGCTCAGACTACACGCACCATAGCTCTGGCGTAGGCCTGAGGAGGTAGACGAAGCCACGGCCGTTCGCAGAGGGAAACTGCAACGCAAACAAGCGTCAGCTCGCCGTCTCCGCGCCATGAGCTACAGTGCGCACCTTGGTACCGTATGGAACGCCAATCATGCTGTCGTGCTTGTAGTGGCCGTACTTGTTCTGTAGCTGCGTGCCTTCCTTGATCATAATCGAGTCGACCTGATCGCGGCTCTGGGGAGGCGGCGTTAGCTCGGAGGAGTGAGTGGAACGGCTGGTGAGCGTACCGAGTAGACGATAACATGATCCCCCAGCTGGATTAGCGGATCCATAGTGAGGACGAGTGGTGGAGGACAAGGACCGTTCTCGAGGCGGTTCCTCTTTTGACCTCTCCTTCGTCGGCTACAGCTTCCTAGCTCTCAACACGCAGCCAGTGGTAAGTTCGAGTACCGCTACACCGCGCTGCTCTTCCCTGACAGCTCGTCGCAGGCTCTGTGAACGCAACTCTCTCCCCCCTCCTCCTCGCCTTCTCCTCCCCGCGTCTCCACCATGGCCAACATCCAATCCCTACCGGCAGGGCTTCTCAAAAGAATTTTAAGCTTCGCTCCACCCTTCTGCATCGAGCTCCCAATCAACCCGCCTACCGAGCGCTACGAGTTTCTCCGCTGCGCCTCTCTCGTTTCTCGCGTCTGGCGACCGCACGCTCAAGAGCTGCTCTGGAGGCAGATCCTTTCGTCCGGATCGGCAAAGCTTCATGTGGTGCCGTACTCTTTTAGGAATACAGCTAGTCTGGGTTGTTTGCGCGAGAGAGTTCGGGCGTTCTGGAGAGCCCCCGCTCTCCTTCCCCCAGCCCGCACAGGCTCGAGCCCAACATCTAGCTACCGCACCAAAAACAAACCTGCCATTCCACATCCCTCTACACCTCAGGCCCCACCGCGCCTCCCAGCTCATTCCCCAACCGATAGCTCGCAATCTTCGCCCAATCGAGCTTACTCCTCGTCTTCGGCAGCGCCCTCCTGAGCCCCCTAAACCCCTCCTCCGCAAGGTTCGCATACGCCTCTGCAACCTTCGACTGCGCGGCGGCTTCGGAGAGTTTGAGGAGGGCGATGATGGAGGGTGCGCTTGGGGTGGAGGGGAGGGGGACGGAGGAGGTTAGGGTTGTAGAGAGTTGGACGTTTCCTGTGCGAGGGGTTAGTGAGAAGAGGGAGAAGAGAGGAGACGGACCTTGTTCGTAGTAGTGCACTGCGATGGAGGTGGTTCCGGATAGAGTGCCGGCGGCGTAGTCGACTTTGTAGACTGATCGCCAGCGACCGGTCCTATGGGTGAGCTCGTCAGTTAGGAAGGAGGGAAGGGAGGGAGAGGACGCACCAGTAGTTCGAGGGGTTGTACTTGTTTCCGACGAGGTAGAGGCCGAAGATGCGGGATTGGATGGGGGGAGGGAGAGCGGGTGCGGTGGGAGTAGGTTCTGGGACTGGAGCAGGTGCTTCCTCCTCTTCGGCGACGAAGGGTGTCTCCACCTCCTCCTCCTCAGCAGCTGGCGCCGGCTCCTGCCCCTCGACGACGGCCGGCTCGTCTACCTCCATCTCCACCTTCTCCTCCTCGACCTTCTCCTCCACCACCTCCTCCACCACCTTATCCTCCTTCACAGCCTCCGGAACCTCGTCCTCCACGACCTCAGGAGCAGCTTCCTCCACGGCGACGGGCTCAGGGGTCGGGAACGCCGGGTCCTTGAGCGCGTAGACGGCGCAAGTCCCTTCGCTGTAGTGGTTGGCGATGTAAGGCGCAAAGATCTTGTCTAGCTCATATCTGCGCAGGGTTCAGCAGAGCTCGTGTTGGAGTGGAGGGCGACGAACCGCAGGGACTCCGTCTCGGGGTCGGTGGTGATGGGCTTGGAATCCGATGCCGCCTGCGCTTGGGGTCAGCTGCACTCCTGCTGGTACGGAGAGAGACGTACGACACGCATATGATCGAACGCAAACGACACCCCACTCCTCGGCTCGATGTACCGCCCGTCCTCCAGCTTGCTCGCCTCAGTAACGAGGGCCTGCCTCACGCATCAGCTCCGTCCCTCCTCTCTAATCAAGCTGCTCACCTTCTTCCCCTCCAGCTCAACAATCACAAACTGCTCCTCGTTGTACCTCTGCAACGCGGGGAGGATCCCCACCTCGAGCGCCGCGTCGTCGCCGACTATCGCGCGCACGTCGTTGAAGCAGTCGTCGACTGCAGTTGGTGGGTTAGTGCGGCGCTTTAGAACGCAGGGATAAGCTTACCTTCGCCTGGAGGGGACTGCAGGAGGAAGGTCGAGGCAGCGGAGAGCCGGGCTTCGAGGTCGGCCATGGCGGGGGAGGAGGGGGTAGCTGAGGTGAAGGAGGTCGCGAGACGGAGAGGAGCTGGTGGTGGTGCTGGCTTGGGAGAGGCTCTGAGCTGTTTTGTCGCTTCGAAGGGGCGTGGTGGGCTTCAACACCAAGCTGGCCTGAGCATGAGGAAATGAGGATATTCAGTTATCTCCCCACTGGCACGATGAATTGATTTAATTCGGGAGCGACGACGGTGGGGTGGGCGGAGATGGAGCTTGCGCACACGTCCGTTCCTACGAAGTAAGGCATCTATGCTCAGCCGAATCTAATCAAGAGTGCTGGGCGAGGCACCAGCGAGCGAGGAAAAGGAGAGGAATGCTGCGTCGCAAGGCAGCGCCTCGGCAGCGAAGTTCCTCTCTCCTTCTCCCCCTCTCCAGATCCAGCGACTGGAAATTGCAGATCCAAGCACGTCGTTCAGAAAGCCGCCGAAATCACCCCCCTCCTAGCCCTCTCCGTCAAAGCAATCCACTTCACCCCCGCCGCCAGTCCACCGATCTCCACAATCCGCAACTCCTTCGCACGCGCCGAGTACGTCTTGAAGCTCCCGAATCCTGACTCCTTCTAGATCCTCGGAAACCACTGCTTGAGTTGCGCGCCGACGTCCGAGCAGTCCGGGCGAGATATCTCGGCAGCGAGGTACATGCGAAGGATGTTGACGAGGGGAACGAATGCGGGCGGGATAATGAGCGCTTGAGCGACGGCATGGTTCATGTTCTGGTTTTTAAAGTCAGGGAGATCCAGTGAGCAACGGTGGAGGTACGCACGGAAGGAGGTAGCTGCCCGACGTCTGTTAGCTGGATCCATTCGGAACCCAACGTCCCCCCCGTCCCCAGAACGACGATTCCCAATTCCTCCGCCTCCGACGCGTACGTCCTAAACTTTGAATACAACCTGGGATGCGAAGCTCGCAAAGTCCCGCCGACGATCGACCGCAGAGGCCTCTTGCGGCCGTTCTTGCGAAGGTCGATGAGGAGAGCGACGAGAGGGTCGAACTGGGAGGGATGAGGCCGAGGATCGAACACGACGCGATAGCCTGGGTTGCAGAGCGGGTTGGGGGGCAGGAAGGCAGAGCTGAGGGAGAGGGACGAGTCTGCGAAAGCGGATCGGTCGGCAGTCCAGTTGATTCGGGCACAACTGACCGTTAACGGGGAAGCGATGCTCTCTCCAGTAGCTGCCACAGCCTTCGCGTCCTTCCGAGCTGCGGAGATAATGGGGAAGTTAGTGAGAGCGCGCGACAAAAGGCAGGGAAGCGCACTCGAAGCTTCCTCAGCGACAGCACCATTCGTCGCAGGCGGAACAGTCGCAGCCTCGTTGCTCGTCGTCGCTGCGGAGAGAGAGGAACCAGTCGAGCTCCCTTTCCTCTCGTGAGAGACGGACCGGCAGCAATGTTCTTGAAGCTGTGCCTGGGATCGCGTCCGTCAAACAGCTCGGGGAGCTGGACTTCGGGAAGCTTGAGGTCGACGAGACGCTGGGCGAAGCAACGCGTCGTCCTGAGGAGGTAGACCTTGCTCTTGAGACGCTCGTCGAGACGACGAAGAGTGTCGGAATACCCTCTCTCGTGAATTCCTCCGAGGAGGAGGTAGTCGGCGGCGTAGATGTGGAACTCAAGATAGTCTGCGAGATGAAAAGATCAGAACGGCGACCGGGAGAGGAGGGAAGAAACGCACTCTTGAGCGCCTCGTCGGCAGACTGCGAAGCGGATCCAGTATCGAGGATGGACATGGCGAAAGGAGAACTGTTGAAGCTTCGCACGAACGACTGCAGCTCGCCACCAAACGTGTCGTGCCTCAAGAGGTATCCCTGCAAGCCAGCCTGGTTCCTGCGTCATAAAGGTCAGGAATGGTACAAGGCATCGCACTGAAAGCGCCGCACCAAAAGATGGACGCGAAAATGCGAGGATCTGGCGAGCCACAGGTCCCTCCTTCTCGGCGACCCAGGCACGCACTCGCTTGTGCAACACGATAGCTGCGTTTCGACCTCCATCTTTCGCTCGAAGGAAAAACAAATTGAACTGGGAAGGAAGCAGATCAGCCTCCCGTCTACACGACTTCTCAGAACGAAGAGCTCACATAGTCCGCGTCTCCGTCCAACAGCACAACGACGCGAGAAGGAGGTCGCTGGTCCGCTGACTCTCTCTGCATGAAATTCCTATCCATCGTAGTAGGCGAAATCATCGGGTGATTGTGCTGTGGAAGGAATGGTGAGTGAGCGTCCTCCGTTCTCCACGCCACCGCTGCCAACGCACCTGGAGTGAAGCGCCAGTAGCTTGCACAGCGTGCTGCACTGACTCGACAGCGTCGGATCGGGGTTCTTCCGCTCCAGCAGAGACCTGCTTCTGAACAGACTGCACGCGAGCAGCGACACGTCAGCTACCTCGAACCCACCGCGACCCGACGTCCGCAAACTCACCGAGGCCTGCTGCTCCTTCAATCGAGCCCAAAAACGGGCTCCTGCGAGTCCTCCCCGCTCTCCTCCTCCCTCCTGCGCAACGCAGCTCCTTCCTTCCCGCTCTCCTTCCCGCTCTGCGTCTCTCCGACAGCCCCAGAGGCGGGCGCAGGACTAGCCTTCTCCGACGACTTTTTTCTTGCTTCGAGTCGAAAAAAGCGCTTTGAAGAGACCCATCCGTGAGGGCGGGCTCTGGAGGCGGAAAGGGAAGGGAGAAAGGGAGCGAACAGCCTTTGAGCTGGACCCTGGCGGAGTCCGGTCGTAGGGGTTCAGTCTCGCCTCCCGATGGAGCTTCTGGAACGAGCAGCACGCCCTGTCGAAAAGGTCACGGCGTAGAGCAGACTGCAAACGCAGAGAGATCTGGCGGGAAAACTCCGAGAACTCCGAGGAGACTAGCTCTCCTGGAGCTCTTTCCTCCCCCCAGATCCTGCGCACGCGTGGCTGCCGTCCTTCCTCTCCCGAGCAGCGTTCCTCCGGATTCGCTCACTGCTTCGACTCTGCCTCTCGTGCACCAAACCCACTCCTCGCAATAGAAATCGCTTCCCGCACCCCTCGCTCCCTCTACGGATCCAACAACACATCCAGCCCCTCCCCAATCCTAACCTTCCCCCCCTCCTCCCCCTTCCACTCCCAGACCTCGAATCTATGATTCAACCCCCCATCCTCATGAACGCTATAAACGCTCCCACACCCTCCACTGCCCGCGCTCCTCCTCACATAATAAAGCTGCGCGATCCGGCTATGCAACAAGCTCATAGAGCACAACAAACACGGCTCATGACTCATGAATACCGTTTGCCCCGTGAGGAGGTACGGCGGAGGTAAGGAGCTGGTAAGGAGAGGGGCGTCTCGGAGACCTTGTCGGTCGAGGATCGCGACGGCGTCGATGGCGTTGGCGGCGGCGTGGGAGAGGATGTTGTGCGTTGAGAGACGCGTGTCGTGTGCTCGGACGAGGGTCTTGGGGAGCGAGGAGGGGGAGTGGACAGCGGGGTTGAAAGTGTCGGTGACGTGGCAGGCGATAGGGTGCTGTTGAACTCGTTAGCAGCGTAGGAGCGTACGGAAGGAGAAAGAACGTACCTCTCCACGCTTCTGAGCATCCAAAGCCGCTTTCCAGACTCTCTCTCCCTCGCGCCGAACCCAAGCCTTCTTGACCCTCTCCCACCCCTTAGCCCTCGGCAGCGCCTTCGGTCCTTCGCGAATATGGACCATCTGCACAGGCCAGACTTTCCCCCATTCTTCTCCCTGCGTTTCGGTCCTTGCGATCGTAGCGGGAACGGGGAGGACGTAAGGCGTCGCGTCGAGGAAGGCGAGAGTGCTGGTTTGGAGGATCGAGGGGAAGGTCGAGGGGGTCGCGTGGAGCGGGAAGAGAAGGACTGAGACGAGAGAGTCTCCGTCGGTAGGGCCGGTGAGACGAGCGGGGCGGCGGATTCGCTTGAGGTGCGAGAGGACTTCGATGTTGGGGGCGTGGGCGCGGACGAATTGGAAGGCGGTCGGGGCGTGGCGGGCGGGGATATCAATGACCCAGCAGTCGACTGCATTGAAGCTCGTCAGCATGTGGATAGCGAGGAGGAGAGAGGGACGCACAGGTCGTCAAAATCTGGTCCTCGGGGTCGACGAGCGCCGTGACCTTGTTCCACTCGAGATCCGCGAATGGGACGATCTCGTGGTCCCACTTCTTCTTCTCCTTCCTGTTGACGACCTCGGCGCCAATGCCCTCGAGGCCACCCCACTGCCCTCCTTCGTCTTCACTCTCCTCGTCCTCCTCGGGCTCGTCCGTGTCGAAACGCGTCTTGTGGCCGTACTGCGAGGAGGGTTAGCTGAGGAAGAGATGCTGGATGGCGGGAGATAACGCACGAAGATGCAGAGCTCATCGCCAGCAGAGATGGAGCGGAAGGTGCGGTAATGGATCGTGTAGGTCGAGGGATTGAGCTCGAACGAGACGTTGGGATCCTTGGAGTGGTTGAAGAGGGATCCTACGCGTACTCTGATCAGCTCTTTCTCCCTCTCAAAGACTAGACGAACTCACCCATCCCAAGAGCCAACGCCATCCCTCCCTCCCTCCCCCTCCACGTAAAGACGTACCCCCTCAACACGCTCCCCTCCACTCCCTTCCCCTCTCCCTCCTTTCCTCCTCCATCAGTACATAGTAATTGCTAAGCAACAAGACCGGCGAGATATCAACCAGAGTCCCAGGCGCCAAATCCGCCGTCGCGTAGACTCCGCGTCCCTTGTCGGGCGTCGAGAGGATCGTGATCGGCGACGAATGGAGCGTAGGCGTCAGAGGCGGGTACGTCGGTGCAGGCGGGTACGAGTAGGCGAGCGACGGGGCGCGGTCGCTTAGGGAGAGCGAGGCGAGAGAGTCGAGAGGAGGGAGGCGAGAGAGTCGAAGGCCGTTCGTGTTGTTGTTGTTGTTGCTGTGGGTGTCCGTGTTTTTACTGGTTTTGGTTTCGCGCTCAGGTGTGAGGCTACTAGTAGGGTGGTGCTGTGGGAGGAGAGCGGGGTCAGCAGGAGCTCCTTGACCTTGGGATGCCCGAGTGGCAGCTGTGGTGCTCCTCCGGCCGCGCCTACAGCTCTGAGAAGCTTCTCCGAGTCCTTTGGCGTGTACGCAGAGCTCCCTGAGAGCCAGGCGGAGACAATCCCCTCGCCAGCCGCACCCGCTCCTCGCAAACGAACTCGTTCCTCCTCAGCTGCCTTCCCTCCCCACACGGCGCATACACCCACGCTTCCACCGCACCCGCCGTCCTAAACCTCCACAGCCTCTCCCACTCCATCGTCCTCCTCTGCGGCCCCTCTCCCTCGCCGTAGGACGGACCGGAAAAAAATCTCGAGAGGAGGACTCACTTCGAGTTGAATGACATTGTCGCTATCTTGCATAAATTGAGGGTTGGTGAACGGTTTGGAGAGCGGGGACAGTGACCAGGACTGTCAGGAAAGCGGCGAGGAGAACAGAACGAAAGCGTTGAAGAGCTACAGGCGAGTAGGAGAACTCCGGAACCCGAGAACTCAGAGTAAGCAAATTTTGTTAACTTTGAAGCAGATTTGCTGTTACTCAGTCGGTCTCTCCTCCTCAGCGCGCTCGACTCTCTGCTTTATGTGCGAGCTCGAACTCGCAGGAGATGAAGAAACGAACAAAGTCAATCAAGATCCGGACTCCGCTCAGGAGGAGTCGCTCGCTCGTCTCGCTCTCCCTCTCAGCTCACGCTCTCTCACTCGCTTCAACTGACGCTCGAGTTTCTTCCTTCGACGAGCTCTGACTCTGACTCTCAACGAACGACTCCCAGCGAAGGTTGGCCAGTTCTCGACTGCGCGTTCAGACGGTCGGTGCGCACGAAGATCTCCCCTCCCGTGTGAGTTCCTGGCCCTCTCTCCCTCTTCCACCCATCGACTACGCGCTCCAAAGGGCCTTACAGTCGCCCTGGACGACGCTCAACCATCTGCGAGGGAGGGGTACCATCCAGTCGGCAGCACCTTCGCCTCCCTCCCCGACTTCCTTCAGCAAACGCGCGCGATTGCAGCTGCTGAGGACCTACCCAGTACGCTCCTCATCTCACAGCATAAGACGGGCAAGTTCATGCACATCATCTGCTCCAAGTCGAAGAAGCCGCCCTCGAGGACGCCCAAGACACTTCCTCGTCCAGAGCAGTACTGTCCGTGAGTCCTCTCCCTTCTTCTCCTCTCCTCGCCTCTGATGAACACGCGAAAGATTCACTGTCCGAGCCGAAAAGGTCGGCAAGACCTTTCAGATCACCTCCTCCACCTCGACGCATCTCCACGGTCCCACGCCCTCCTCCCCTCCCCTCCCTCCCTCGCCAACGCTCCCCGCCTTCTCCTCAATCCCCTACCGCACTCCTCCCCGCCGTCGACCCGACCTCACAACCCTCTCACTCGAGTACGAGCGCTGGCAAGCCCGACTCGGCCTCGAAGAACCTCTCGCAGCCTGGTTCGCTCCTCCTCCCTTCTCCTACGCTCTCGGTCCTCCCACCCCCCTCTCCCGCTCCTCTTCCCCACCTCCTTTTTCTCCGCCTCCTCAATCCAAATCACTCCCAGCGCCCAGCACGACGAAAAAACGAAAACGAACGCCTCGCGCACCGAAGGTTACGAGTCCTTTCGTTCCGAGGAGGGGGAGGTCGAGCAGCTGCGCGACGGCTAGTGATATTGCTACGCCGTTCTGGGGAGCGGGGGAGAGCGAGGGAACGCCTGCGACGCCTTGGATGGAGGAAGGGACGCCGGCGACGCCTTGGATGGAGGAAGAGGGTGAGAGCGGGAGGGAGAAGAAGAGGGCCAAGAGGGTGGATCGGGAGACGAAGGAAGCGAGTATGGGGTTGTTGGGGCTTGCTACGGGGGTGGGATTGGGATTGCAGCTTGGAGGACGGGGAGAGGAGAGGGCGTACGAGATCACTCCTTCCGGACCTCCGCACAAAGCTCCCTCCTTCCACATCCCTCGATCGCCCACCCCTCCCTCACTCCCCCACCCTCCTTCTCCCCACTCTCGACCCGCCTCGCTAAGCTTTAAGCCCCGCCTCCACAAGCCTCGCCCAAAAGCCCTCTCGTCCCGTCCCGCCTCAACCCAGCACCACCCTCCCTCCCCCTCCCTCCCCCCAGCTCACCCTCTCTCACCTTCAACAATTCTTCACCCCTCCAACCCCCTCTCTCCCAATCCCCTCGTACGTCCTCTCCCCCTCTACTCGCGCTCGCTAACCTCCCGAGCAGGCTTTATTCCCCCACCGACCTCCCCTCCAAGCTCTCACACCTCTTCACGACGCATAGTCTCACTATCGCTTTCGACCCGCTCTACCTCCCAATCCTCTCCCTCCGTCCTGTCCCCCATCGTCTCCCCGTGCTCCTCCCCTCTCTCTCCTCTCTCTCCTCCCTCTCCACCTCCTCCCTCTACACCAACTCCCTAGCCCATTCGGTCGGGATCTCCCTCAACGCAGGAGGGATAGACCCATTCATCGTCGGAGCAGCGAGCTATCTCTGGGGGCGGAGGTTGTCGAACCTCGAGGTATTGGAGGTGGGGAGAGTGGATGAGGGGTTGTGGAAAGTCGTCGGAGAGCTGGGGAAGGTTGCGAGGGTGAATAGGCTTTGTGGGCTGGGTTGATTTGGGCTTTGTTATCGCATCGTTTTGAGGCTCGGCAGCGAGGGAAGGAGCGAGGAGGAGCGTGAGAACCCCAAATCTTTTGCCTCCGCGCGAGATCAACTGCGTGGCTCCCTCTTCTGCGCTCGAACTTCCTCTAAACGAACGCTCCTACCAACTGAAACAGCCACAGCAAGCACCTCAAGCATGAGCACAGTAAGCTACAGCTCTCCTACGCCTTCCCTCGAGGCGGCAACGTGGAACGGTGGGCGCAGCGCCGGGCGGTGATGACGGTGTCCGGCAGCGGTTCAAGCGGTGCAGCGAGGGATCAAGCCGGCTGGGGCGCTGTGGACGAGTGCCTTGGGGGGATGGGAGAGAGGAGAGAGGAGCCGAGGGAGGAGAGGACGCGGGAGAGGTCGCGACGGAGAGCCGGTAGGAGCGAGAGAGTTTCGGGGGTGTGTTTGGGTGGGAGGAGCTGTGGTCCTGGGAGGAGACGGGGAGGAGAGGCGTGCGGTTGGTATGGGCGAGGACTTGGTGGGAAGCGACGCAGCACCATCCTCGAACGACGCGAGGCTCAGCCTCCTCAGCCTCCAGAGTGCGCACGCTGACCTCTCCTCTCCTTGCAGCTTACCCGCCTACCGACTCTCGCCTCCTACTCCCGCGCGTTCCCACCTCTCCGTTCCGCCCTCCCCGCCTCTCGACACCTGCACACCACCCGCCTCCTCTCCCTCGATACCGAGCGTTCCACCCCCTCTCCCCTCCCTCCTCCATTCCCTCTCCGCCGAGCACCACCCACCGCCCCGCCTCCTACCACTCCACCGCCTCTCGATGCCCGTATCACCCCCCGACGAAGGATCACGAGCGTCAATGAACTTCCCAAGACGTTTGGGCGGAACCAGATGATCGAGGTCCCTAGTGCGGTGCAGAAGGATTTGGAGGACGTGGTGGGTGCGTTCAAGGCGCCTGTGCGGTATGCGTTCGCGTATGGGAGTGGGGTGTTCAGGCAGGATGGGTACTCGGAGAAGGTGCGTTTCCCTTATCCCCGTTTGGAGGCGCTGGAGCTGAGAGGGAGTGCAGGATAAGCCGTTGCTTGACTTTGTGTTTGCGGTGTCGCATCCTTCGCATTGGCATGCGGTCAATATGCAGCAACATCCTGAGCACTATAGCTTGCCTATGCGATTGCTCGGGAGCGACGCCGTGGCGTGGATGCAGGAGAAGGGACTCGGAGCAGGCGTCTGGTTCAACGTCGAGGTGGATGTTAACGGCAAAGTACGCTTGTTCTCAAGCTCACGACTCGACAGCGTGCTGACGGGCGAATTTCAGACGCTCAAGTACGGCATCATCTCCATCGACGCTCTCTGCCGCGACCTTCTCGAATGGGAGACGCTCTACATTTCCGGTCGCACGCAGAAGCCCGTTCGTCCTCTTTTCCTACTCCTCCGAACGCGCCTAACCCCACCTCACAGGTCCGAATCCTGCACGACGACGCGCGCGTCCGCCTCAGCAACCAAGTCAACCTCGCCTCGGCCGTCCGCACCGCCCTCCTCCTCCTCCCCGAAGAGTTTACCGAAGTCGAGCTCTTCGAAACGATCGCCGGCCTATCGTACCGCGGCGACTTCCGCATGGCGGTGGGCGAGAACCCGCTCAAAGTGCGCAACATCGTCCACGCTCAACTCGATGCGTTCCGCTCGCTGTACGGCGGGCTGCTGAAGAGCTTCTGGAAGAGCGTTTATGTGATTGGGGAGCAGCCGGTGGAGGGGAGGTCGGTGAGGATCATTCGGCAAGATAGGAGTAGCAAGCAGCGCGCGGAAGTGGCGGCCAAGCTCCCGAGTGGGCTGAAGAGCAAGTTGCTGGCGTACTACGAGCGCAAGTGGAACCTCAAGCGCGCGCTGGGAGAGGCGGGGGAGGAGGTGGAGCTTTCGACGTTGGATCAGGCGGAGCGGTGGGAGCGAATCGTTCTTGACGAGGAATTTGGGCAGATGCTCGACAAGAGTGCGTATGACCTCCTTCCTCCCTTCGACGCCCGCTGACGGGCTTTGCAACGCAGGTCTCGCGCAGATCGTCGGTCGACCGACGTTCAACCAGTCTCTCAAGGGCATCCTCTCCGCTGGACCGCTCAAGTCGCTCCGGTACATCGGACCCAAGCTTCGCAAGAAGTGGGGAGCAAAGCCAGCGACGGCAATCGCACCGCCGACAGAGACGAGGCCTTGATGGACGATTCGTTCTGCACTCCCTTACCCCTCATTCCCACGCTCTCTACCCTCACTCATTGTACTAGCTGTCCCTTTGCATTTCGATCCCCCCAACCCTCGCAGTTGATCCTAGAGCTGGTCCTCGCTTCGCACACTGCTCGCGTCGGCGTCTTTCCTCTGCTCGTATCTCTCTCGCTCACGCAATCGACAAACCTCCACAAACTTCGCCGCGTTGACAAAGCTACTGAAAGTCATCAGGATCCAACCCCGAGTCGGAATCCTAAACCCGAAACCCATCTCCCTCCCCATCACTGCTCTCCCCACTCTCACTCTCGCTCTCACTCTCCTCCCCCACCTCCCTCTCAAAAACCCCACCCCTCCTCCCCTCCTTCTCCAAAATACTATCAAAGTACCTCAGCACACTCCCATCCTCCTCCCTCAACCTCCTCTCCTTCTCCCCCTTCTCCTCCCCCTCCACCTCCGCCGACTGAACCACCTCCTCCATCGCTTCCACAAACGCACTTCTGGCATCCCCACCCCCTCTTTCCCTCGGCACGAACGGAGCCGAGGAAGAGGAGAAGGGAGTTCCGGAATGAGCGAAAATCATCTTTTCGATCCCGGCGGTGAAGAGGAGGGGGAGGGAGGGGTGGAAGAGGGAGGTGTTGACGATGGAGCGGTGAGAGGAGATGGTGGAGGAGGGGGTTGAGAGGGGGTAGGGGATGACGGGGTCGAGTGAGGGGTCGTGGGAGGATTCGTACGCTGCGACGAAATCGGGGTGAGTAGGGCTGGGAGGACAGGGAGAGGGACGAACCAATGGAGCAGGAGCCGGAGGGAGTGAACCAGTCTTCGAGGTGCGAGGGGGTCGGGGCAGAGTGTCGACGGGCGCGGAGGAGCTCGAGCGGAGGGACGGACCAGACGTAGGCGCGGAAATCGTCCGAGCCTGCGGCGTAAAAGAGGTTGTCGGGCGTTCCTCCGAAAGATCCGTTCTATGTGCGAAATGGGTCAGCGAGAGGTGCTGCGTGAGGAGTGACGGGACTCACTTTGATGGTGCAGGCGTTCGAGTAGCCTTCGTGCGGGGTTGGTTTTGGAGAGCTGAAAGTGGCGAGAGGGAGTGGGTCGGAGATCTGGTAGAGAGTAGGGAGGTGCTTGGAGATGGTGCCGACCAGCATCGTCCCGCTGGGGTCAAAGACGATCGAGGACGTGTCGGGGTTCTCATGTCGCCAGAGGTGCATCGGTGAGCCTGGATCCAGCGACGCACAGCTCTGATCAGGACGCATCAAGCTCGTTGCGTACTGTCGTAACGTCAGCCAGATAAATCTGCGAGCAAGAACGAAGGGACGAACATGCACCACAGCGACTTCGCTAGCGAGACCTCCGTCGTCGCTGAACGCCATTCGCGCGTCGTGCAGCAGCAGTCGACCTTGAGCGTCTGCGGTGGCAAAGTTCTCTGGCGTGAGAGGATGGTAGGCGACAGAGTTGAACTCGCTCGCTTCGTTCAAGCACGCCCGTGACGCCACCAGTCCGAAGGTCGAATTGAAGGACGCTGCCGTCCTCGCTGCGGAGATGCAGCGGGTTAGCGAGTCACGCGATAAACGTTATACGATACGCAGACTCACCTTGCGCTGAGGAAGAGGTTGGGATTGGTGGGATGGCAGCAGACGTCTCGCACGGGAGCGTCGTGGTCCATCCAAATGTCGGTAGGAGCGCCGGAGGTGGAAGCTTTGCTGCTGGAGCTGACGCTCGTCTCGAGATCATGCATGAGAATCGTCTCGTCGTTTCCTCCACTGCAAGAACAAGTCAGGAACCACGACAGACCTGAGCGAAGAGGGACGAACGAGAATACTTTGCTGTTGTCGCAGGAGAAGGCCATGGAGAAGATGTTGCTCTGCAAGACAACTCGTTGAGGAAGATTTTGCTATTTGTGGGCACAGGACGACGTACCCTCGCTCCGCGATACACCGCAACAGGCTCCGCATCCTTCAGCTGCCCGAACGAGTTCCACAGCAGGACGCGCTTGTCGTCTCCACCGCTGGCAAGCCACTTCCCTTCTCCAACCGAGAACGCCAGAGCATTCACGCAGCTATGGTGCGCAAGCAGCGGCGTAGAATACTCGAATGAGGCGAGTAGAATAGTAGATGAAGCAGGAGGAGGCGCGGGAGAGGGGGTGGGCGAGTGGATCTGAGGGGAAGTGGGCGCGCCGCTTTCCCAGTGCTGTGCTTGATGCCATGCCCTAGCTTGGGAGCTTTAACGAGCAGAGTTTGGCGTTGAGGTAATGGTAGGAAGGAGAGAAGGATCCGACCCTCCCAGGTTGCCTTCTTCCAGCTCCCCGTCGACGACCAGCGCCGCCACCGCCTCACACAGCCCCCGACCAGCTCACGAAAGCTTGCTCAACCTCCCCCACCTGGCTGAGCCGTCCTGCGATGGACATCGGCAAGTCAGTAGCTACCCTCTCCCTCGCTCGGACTGAGCTAACGAGGCTCTCCACAGCATCCCTCCTGTGACGAAGGCGTACCTGCTGTGAGTCCACATGCCACGTAGCTTACGTGCGCTGACCCGAGCTCTCTAGCATCGCCGTCGGCGTGAGCGTGGCAGTCGTGCGTCCTCCCTCTCCCTCCTCTCCGCCGAGCTGACGCTTCCCACTTCAGCAATGCGATCTCGTGAACCCATATCAGCTCTTCTTCACCTACCGATCTGCGTTTGAGAATGGCCAGGTTCGTTTCTTGGGAGGAGTGGGGAGGGTGGGAGCTGATGGGACCGCGCGCAGCTGTGGAGGGCTGCGACGTGTTTCTTCTACTGGGGACCGCTGGGATTGGACTTCTTCTTTCATCTGTTCTTCTTGTGAGTCGTGCATCTGCGCTGGGGAGGGAGCTGGGGACGGAATGTGGAAGCGATGACGACGCGTTGTTGTGCTGTTGCTGGACAGGAGCTGACAGTGGCTTCTGATGGTGCAGCATGCGGTACAGCAAGATGCTAGAAGAGAGCGCCTTTCAAGGACGGAGAGCCGACTACGTTTGGTTCCTGCTCGTCTCCTGCACTCTCCTCCTCGTGCGTCCTCGAAGCTCCCTTCCTCCTCCTCGCTAACTCCCTCCACAGATCCTCTCGCCTCTCTCTCCCACTCCATTCCTCTCCTCCCCTCTTTCCTTCACCGTGCGTCCCGCTCTCCGTCTTATCGAATCCACCTAACTCTCGCCTCGCACAGCTCGCCTACCTCTGGTCGCGATTAAATCCCCTCGTCCGCCTCTCCCTATTCGGCGTCATCACTATCACTGCGCCCTACCTACCTTACGCCCTTGCGTTGTTCTCCTGGGCACTCTCTTCGGGCGCAGGGAACGGGAAGGGCTGGGGACTGGGCGTAATCATGGGGGATGCGATGGGGCTTGTGGCGGGGCATTGGTGGTGAATCTGGCTTCGTTAAAGAGCCGAGCGCGCGCTGATGAAGTTTGGCTGCGTGCAGGTACTTCTGGACGGAGATTTGGAAGCGAGAGCGAGGGAGTGGAGGACGGAATTGGCTGGAGACGCCGTGGATTCTGTGAGTTGACATCGCGGAAGACATGGAGGACGCGGGACTCACTCATTCACGCACAGTGTGCGGTTGCTGGATACGCCAGAGCGGTTACGAGAGCTTCAGGAGGCCGAGGCAGCGAGGAATGCGCCGCGACCGACACTACCAGCTGCTGTCCCGGTACCCGCGTAATTCAACGGCTTTCAAGGAGTTTATGTTCTCTGGCTTTCAGCTGCTGTTCTTGAGCATTCCTGCAGCATCGAGAGAGGGAAAGGAGAGAGAGTTTAGGTGGGCAGGAAATTCGAGGGAGAACTTGGTCGCGCCGTCGCGCCCAGCTCCTCTTCCCAACGCCGTCAATCTCTCCAACACAACACAATGGGTCAGCCGTGCCTGCCACCTTCCTCCGTGCACCCTGCTAACCGCTGCATGCCCCACAGGAATCAAGGGACTCACCGGCCTCATCAAGGACAACGCGCCGGACGCGATCAAGCACACCGAAATCAAGACCCTCTTCGGGCGCAAGGTCGCGATTGATGCGTGAGCCCTATAACTATACCGCAGGAGGGGGAGGAAGCTGACGCGAAGGCGCGCGCGCAGGTCGATGTCGATCTACCAGTTCTTGATTGCTGTGAGGCAGGAGGGGCACAACCTCACCAACGACGCGGGGGAGACAACGAGGTGTGCTGCGCTTGATGCTGGGGACGAGGAGATAGCTGACCATCTGCGCGCAGTCATCTGCTCGGACTCTTGTGAGCTTCAGCGCTGGGAAGGAGGGGGAACGAGCTGACCGCGCTGCAGCTACCGCACGATCAGGATGGTCGAGAACGACCTCAAGCCCTGCTACGTCTTTGATGGACCTCCTCCTGCGCTGAAGCAGAACGTCGTGCGTGATAAAGTGCTCCTGGGGAGGGAGAAGCGAGGCTTACCTTCCTCGACTCGCAGCTCAAGAAGCGGTTCTCCGGACGCGCGGACGCGAAGACGGCGGAGGAAGAGGCGAAGGAGACTGGTTCGTTCTGCTGTAGCTTCAGGAAGAACGGGATCTGACTGGCCGGCGCAGGAACGGTGGACGACGTCGACAAGCTTAACCGGAGGCAGGTCAAGGTGACGCGCGAGAACAACGAGGACTGCCGTACGCTGCTCACGCTCATGGGAATCCCCTGGCTTATCGCAAGTCCCGTTCCTCGCGTTCCTGCTTGCTATGACTGACCGCTTTCTCTCGCAGGCCCCTTCCGAAGCCGAAGCGCAGTGCGCTGAGCTCGCTCGCGGAGGTGTCGTACGTCCTTCCTCCGCTTCCTTCGCTCGAGCTAAAGTGTGCGACGATCAGGTCTACGCCGCCGGATCAGAAGACATGGATACCCTCACTTTCAACTCCCCCGTCGTCCTTCGCCACCTCACCTTTTCCGAAGCGCGCAAGATGCCCATCGACGTTATCAGCCTTCCCGCCGTCCTCAAGGGACTCGATCTCACGATGGACAAGGTCCGTCCCCCCTTCTCTCCCGAAGAGAAGCCCGCTAACGTCGAGCAGTTCATCGATATGTGCATGCTGTGCGGGTGTGATTACCTCGAGCCGATCAAGGGCGTTGGAGCCAAGACGGCGCTCAAGCTCGTCAAGGAGTACGACACGATGGAGGAGATTCTCGAGCACCTTAGCAAGGGGAAGAGTCAACCGCCCGAGGATTGGCCGTGGCAGGAGGCGAAGGAGCTGTTTGCGAAGCCGCTCGTTACGCCTGCGAAGGATGTTCAGGTGCGCGCTTTCTCTTCGTTGCTATCGAGGATAGAGCTGATGGAGCGAACGTGCAGCTCGAGTGGAAGGCGCCGGATGTGAATGGGCTCATTGATTTCCTCGTCAAGACTCACGGATTCAAGTGCGTTTTCCCTTTCGCCATTCCGTAGCCTGTGCTGATTTGTGACCGCAGCGAGGACCGCGTGAGGAAGGGAGCCGACAAGCTTCGCCTGCGATTGTCGTCGAAGCAGCAAGGCCGACTCGATGGATTCTTCACCGTCCAGCCCAAGGATCCCAGGGACCCCAAGGACGCGAAGAAGAGGAAGGTGCGCGTTCCTGTTTGTGGATAATGGTGCTGTGCTGATGTGGGTTGTGCAGGCGGACGACAAGAAGGACTCGAAGAGCAAGAAGGCGAAGCCGGCGCCGAAGAAGAAGGCGTGAAGGAGCCGATTAGCTCGCTTGCTTGTTTAGGGTCCCGTTTCCTCGTTTTTGTAACCGTTGCATTGCTGTTCTTACTCAGTCGAGCGAGAGAGAGAACTTCGGACCGTCGACCTCGACCTAGAATTGATCGGGCCCGGCAATTACCCCCACCTTTTCCTAATCTCTCTGCCCTCTGCATCCACCACGTCGTCTCCACCGCTTCGACTCACGATACCGCCTTCCAAACTACTCGTCCTCGCCCTCCCCGCGCATCTCACACCGCGCATCTCACACCGCGCGCCCGCACCTCTCCTCCCCGATCCACAACCTCTCCTCGATGGCATCGCCGTACGTCAACACTCGGCCTAAAGAGAACGTCTGGGACTATCCGCGGTACGTTTTCCCCTCCTCCTTCTGGCGCTGGAGCTGATGGGGGGCAGGCCTCCGGCGTTGGAGAAGACGCAGTTGAGATTGAGGGTGATTTGGACAGGCAAGGACGGTGCGGAGACGGTGTTGGCGGATTCGACAGAGGGGTATAGGGTGCTTGAGACTAGGTGCGTCTACTAGGGAGTACTTGCGAGCAGAGCTAATGGGAGAGCAGTCATCCGCCGACGTACTACATTCCGCCGAAGGATGTCAAGACGGCGTGGTTGAGCAAGACGGCGAGACAGTCGTTCTGCGAGGTCTGTTTTGTGCTTCTGAACCACCTTGACCGCGCTAATAGAGCGAACAACAGTGGAAAGGCGTCGCATCTTACTACGACCTGCTCGCGCCCTCCGGAACGAAAGTCCCCAATCGCATTTGGTGCTACGCCCAGCCAACGAACACGGGGACAGACTTTGCGCCCATCAAGAACTACTTGAGCTTTTACGCTTCGGCGAATTTACGATCGGGAGAGGAGGGGTGGAGGTGTAGGGTTGAGGTGTACGGTAGAGTGGTCCCTCAGGAAGGCGATGTGAGTCCTTCCTCTCGCTTCTCCGATGATCGCTGACCATATCTCGCTCGCAGTTCTACGGAGGCTGGAAGACAGCGGAGCACGAGGGGAAGATGAAAGGTGGAGCTGGGACCTGGGGCTGGTAGGAATGTACGAAATCAAGCTTGGGATTCAAATTCTGAAGACAACACTGCTCTGAACGCTACATCTTCTTCGCTCCCTTCCCACTCGACGCCTTAAGCTTCTTCGACGCGCTACCTTCCGCCTCGACGATCTCGACCGAGCTATCCCTCGACCTAGCTCGCTTTGAGCTCGTCGCAGCGTCAGGAACTTTGGTCGAATGCGCGGGCTTTAACGCCGAGGACGACGTGGAGGGTTTGGAGGGAAAGGAGGCTGCTTGCTTGGCGAACATCGACGCGATGTTTCCCTTCCTCTCCGCAACCGGCTGCTCAACGCATCAGTTCTCCCCCTCACTTCGCTTCCAAAAAGGAACGCACTTTGATGAAGTCGCTCGAATCGTTCTGGACCTTGCCAACTTCCTTCGGAACGGTATAGCACTCGAGCTTCCCATCGAAAGGGCGGAGGAGAGACTGGAGCTCCTTGTTCCAGGGCGCGTCGGAGAGCCAGAGGGAGATGTCGGCGGGGTTGGAGAGGATGACGGGCATGCGGTCGTGCAGCTGTGAGTGGCTTTAGCAAAAATGGGATTTCGGAGGTCGAAGGGACGCACGAAGGAGAGCTGCTTGTTCGACGAGGTCGTGATGATTGTGAAGGACTTGAAGGGGTCGGAACTGTCTTCGTACCTGCAAGGCGGGGTCAGCCAGAGTGGGAGAATGAGGAAAGAGAACGTACTTCGCTTCGTCCCAAAGACCAGCCATCACCATGAGCTGCTGCTCCTTGGGCTTCGTAAAGTGCGGGATCTTCTCCTTCCCCTTCGCAAGCCATTCGTAGAACCTGCAACGCCGCATCAGTTCATCTCTCTCTCCTCCTAAATCGAGGATCGCACCCTTGAGCAACGATCACACAGCGCTTGTTTCTCACCCCACCCCACATCCCCTTCCCCGACGCAACGCCATCGTCTCGAGCGTTGAAGGTGCTCAGCGGCTTCTCAGGCGGCCTCTTGGTCCAGCTCGGCACAAGTCCCCATTTCTGCACTCGTCATCAGCTCCGCCACCGCTCCTCGGGAGAGAGGACGTACCATGAGATCGAGGACGTACTCGTCCGCGCCAGGGAGCTTGCGGACAACGACGGAGCGGGACTGAGGCGCGACATTGTACCTCGGCCTATACCCCTCCTTAGCCTCCTCGTTCGCCCAATGAACCCTCCTTCCAGCGCCAGAGCCAGACGCCACAGGCGGCGCCTCTACTGACGCGGCGCGCGGTACCTCCTCCTCCTCCTCCTCCTCCTCGTCGTCGTCGAACTGGGGGAGACCCTGCTGAGCGCCAAAGTAGGCAACTATTTCGTCGGCGTCGTAGCCGAGAGCGAATCGACCGCACATCCTGAGGAGCAGTTGTGGGGGAGCGAGAGAGGGGGAGGCCAGGGGGTGGATTCGAGGCTTTCGTCGCGTGTACTGTGTTTCTCCCCGCTTCTCCCTGTCTAGGATTCGTACGTGATTCGACAGCACTAGGTTCTAACAAAGGACGCGGCGACACGCCAAAATCTGAACCAAGCGCTGGCGGAGCACGGACGAGTGCTGCTCACGCATCGCTACTCGACTGGATTCCTCTCCAAGCGTTATGAGGCCAAGTTCACCGAGAAGAGGCTGTAAAGGGAGGGAGGATGGCGCACGAGAGGGAGAGAAGGCAGCAAGTGAAGGAGGTTTTGCGAGAGGGGTTGCGAAGCTCGGGAGCAAGCATTGTTCGAAAGCAAAGGTCGGCTTGGAAGCGCGTGGGTTGCCTTCACCAGAGCAGAACTCGAGAACCTTGAGCAGCAGTGCTCACTGGAAGCAGAGCGGAAGCTTTAGCTCAGCAAGGGTCGAAGCTCACGAACAGGACGCTGCAGGACTCAGTACGATGCACTGCGAGCAGTCCAATCGCAGCAGAAATACTCCCCCACTCCAGTCCCAGCTCACACCGATCCGCCAACGCAGGAAAGCCAGAGCAGTCACCCTTGCGCCACACGAAGCCAAACGATGTTGATACCTTCCTCGTACACATCCTGTACACTCCTCCCGGACAGTCTACTTGTGCGCCCTCGCAGCCTTCCTTCCCTCCTCCGTCTCGTCGGCCACGGAGCGCATGATAGCTGCGAAGCGGGATCAGCTGAAGCGTGATCACTTCCACCAGAGCCTCCCCAACTCACTTAGCTTTCCGTGAGTGACGGCCTGGGTGGCGATGACTCGCTCGAGAGTGGCAGAGTGGTTCGAGGTGTTTTTCTGTGTGCGTGGAGGTCAGGAGTCGAGGAGAGATGGGCGGGAGGGCGGAGGAGGAAGAGCTGGTTGATTAGCGCTGGAGCTGCGAGTTGGAGCAAGGGAGGCTGACCCGGTGGATGATAGCACGGTTGACCCAGACTTCCTTCTTCGGAGGGCAAACACGAGCTGCAGGGCGGTGGTTTAGCTGGGAGAGAAGTCTGAGAAGAAGGTGTTGGTACCTCCTTTCTTGGTGTCCTTTGGCTGGACCTTCTTGGTCGTGGTGCTCTTGGTCTTTTGCAGGTTCTTAACGGGCGCCTTGGCCTTGAATCCTTGAGCCATTTCGTAGTCGGAGTTGAGAGGAGGAAGGCAAGAGCACCACCTCCTGCCAAAGTCTTTGAGTCTTTGCGGCTTGCGATCTCGCCTTGGTTCCTCGTTCAGCACCACCGCGTCGCCGTACCGATACCCCTTCAGCTTAGCCACCCAGCAGCCTCAAGCCAGGAAGGAACCAAAGTAGACACGATGTCAAGGAACGCGCGCGACGTTCGAGTGTGCCTAGTTGGAGACGAGGGCGTGGGCAAGTCCTCCCTGATCAGCTCCTTAATCAAGTGAGTCCAGCTCCACCTGCCTGGCGCTGGCGGCACCTCCCTCTCCCGAGCTGAGCTCAGCATGCCTTCCGCATTTGGCCGGCTCGAGAGCTCCCACTGACTGCCCTCCCGACCCACAGAGAAGCGTTCGTCAAGCTCCACCCTCGCACGACGCTGCCAGAGGTGACTATCCCTCCGAGCGTGACCCCGGGGAGGAACGTGACGACGGTGATTGTTGACACTTCGCGTGAGTTCTGAACGAGGTGCTTGCGGCGCGACGAGGAGCTGAGCTCGTGTACGTGCAGCTCGGCCGGAGGATCGTTCGCATATGGAGAATGAGATTAGAAAGGCGCATGTGGTGGGGATCGTTTGTAAGTCCTCTCGTGTCGGAGGGAGGGGGGTGGAGGCGGAGCTGATGAGGTCGAGCGCAGACGCTATTGACAACCCGAACTCGTTTGATCGCGTACCGACGTACTGGCTACCGACAATACGCGCGTTGGGAGTGAACGTGAGCTGCAGTGGCTGCTGAGCGAGGGGAGGGAGCTGACGAGCTGCGTAGGTGCCGGTAATCCTCATCGGAAACAAGATTGACCTGCGGTCAGGGGAGGTAACGAACGAGGCGTTGATGGACGGTGCGTTCAAGCAGCCGGAAGTGGTGTAGGCTTGGAGCTGATGTTAGTGCTGGTGTGCAGAGATTGTGCCGATCATGAAGGAGTTCAAGGAGGTCGAGGTGAGCTCTTGCGAAGGTCTAGCTCGTGCATGGAGGGGGCCAGCTAACGGCTTCGAGGAATGCAGACCTGCGTTGAGTGCTCTGCGAAGATCCCTCTCAACGTCTCGGAAGTCTTCTACTTTGCTCAAAACGCGGTTCTACATCCCACCGCTCCTCTCTACGACTCTCGAGAACACGCGCGTCCTTATCTCCCGCATCAACCTCGCCAGTGGCCCAGCTGATACACCCGTGCAGACCCTAAAACCCGCCTGCATCGCCGCCCTTTCCCGCATCTTCAAGCTCTGCGACGTCAACAAGGATGGAATCTTGGACGACAACGAGCTGAACGACTTCCAGCGCGTCTGCTTCGACCGACCATTACAACAGCACGAGCTCGCGGGAATCAAGGAGGTCGTGGCTGCGGCCGAGGAGGAGGGAATCATGAACGGCGGGTTGACGGAGCAGGGGTTCCTCTTCCTCCACACGTACTTCATCCAGAAGGGACGGCTGGAGACGACGTGGAAGGCGCTGAGGATGTTCGGCTATGGGGAGGATTTGTCGCTCAGGGAGGACTTCTTGTACCCGAGGTAAGTTTCTCGCACGAGGGGAGGAGCGACGAGAGCTGATGTTTGAGGCTCCCACAGATTCGACATTCCCGTCGACTGCACGGCAGAGCTCAGTCCACGTGGCTACCACTTCTTCACCGACATCTTCGAGACGTTCGACAAGGTGCGCCGCTTCTTCTGCCAGTCGAAAGCTTGCTGAGCCGCAACCTGTAGGACCGCGACGGCGCTCTCAGCCCCGAGGAGCTCGATTCCCTCTTCAGTACATCACCTGGCAACCCCTGGATCGCCAACGGCTTTCCCGAGACTACCATCACCTCCGATTCGGGCGCCGTAACTCTACAAGGCTGGCTCGCCCAGTGGAGGTACATCCTCCCTCCATCCTCCTCGTTCCGTCGCTCATAATGCAACGCAGCATGACGACTCTGCTCGAACCACGCGTTTCTCTCGCCTACCTCGCCTATCTCGGCTACCCTCATTCCTCCACCACCTCCTCCGAGCTCCTTCCCTCCACTTCAGCACTCAGCATCACACGACCTCGAAAACAAGATCGCAAGAAGGGTACCGTATCACGGAACGTCTTCTTAGCGTACGTGCTTGGAGCGGCGGGGAGCGGGAAGACGGCGATTTTGAGGAGCTTTGTCGGCAAGGGGTTGGAGGAGAGGTTCGAGCCGACGATGAAGGTCAAGACGGTGGTGAACTCGGTCGAGAGTGGGGGTGGGGAGAAGTACCTTGTCGTGAGTCGTTTGAAGAGTTTGAAGAACGGAAGAACTGATGAGGTCGGGGTGATAGCTGCAGGAGTTTGGGTCGAACTACGAGAGCGAGGTGCTGAGGGTTTCGAAGAAGCTGGCGTTGGCGGACGTGCTTGTGTTTGTGTATGATTCGAGCGATACGAACTCGTTCAGCTACATCTCCAATCTACGGGTGAGCCCCTTCTCTGCGACGGCACGACTGAAGCTGACCACGTACCCTTCGCAGCAACAATACAAGCTCGACGACATTCCTTCCATCTTCGTCGCCACCAAGTCGGATCTCGACCTCGCTCAACAGGCACGCCGCCGTTCTTTCTTCTGCGCACCAGTCACTAACCGATTTCGCAGCGACACGAGGTCCAACCCGAAGTTTACTGTCGCAAGCTCTCCATCCGCGTCCCCCTTGCCGTCTCGATCAAGAAGGGCCAAACCGCCGACCTCTTCCACACCATCACCTCCATCGCCATCCACCCCAATTCTTCCATCCCAGGCGGACCCGATCGACCGTCGAACCGGCTCGGAACGTACCTCTCGTGTGCAGCGGCGGTGGGAGGAGCGACGGCGGTGGCATTTGTGTTGTGGAGGAATTTGGGGAGACCGCCCGTGGCGAGTTGGTTCGTTTTGGGACCTAGGACGTAGATTTGGAGGAATGTGATCTTGCTACCTCAATATATTGACTGGAGTACGAGGAGGAGGCCTCTTAACCCGATATGCTTTGATACTTGAAGGACTACCAATGGCGAAAGCAAGTTATTAGCTAGAGATTGACACTGAAGTACGAGGAGACTCGACGTCGAGAATTGCGAAGTCCCAGCGGGGACAACTTGGGCCTCCTCACGAGAGCCGAGCGCAGCGCCAAACGCTTCTCTCCTTTGTCCCTCTCTCTCGCTTCCTCCCGAACTCTTTGTTGAACACCTTCTACGCCAGAGACCAGCCGCACACAACGCTCTCGCCCCACCCGCAGCTCCGCTTCACTCAACACCCAGCTTCCCAACCTACTCCTCACCTCCACCACTCCCGAAGATGAACGACGACATTATGAGCGCTCTGGACGAAGCCTGGACACCAAGTGGTCCTCCCAGTGGCTCAGGCGGTTCGCAGTTGGACTGTACGTAGCTCTTTGGCGAGGCAGAGTGGGTGGGTGTGGCGTGAGCTGACGTCCGTGGCGGTGGGCAGTGGTCTTCGTCCTCGATTGCACCGGCTGTGAGTCCTTTCGAGTTGGAGTAGAGCTGGGACAATCGCTGATAGCTTGCGGTGCAGCGATGGGATCGTATATCGCCGTGAGCTCCCCCACTGAGCTGGCTGAGCGGTGCTGATGAGCTGCTGACCTTCTCTCTCTCCCAGTCAGCAACGAAGAACATCGAAGGTAGCTATCGGTTCGGCAAGCGCTGTGTGCAGCAGTACTGACGCTCTGTTCGCACCAGTTATCGTCGAGAACATCTTGCAGTCGGACAAGCTGTCGACGTCGGACTCGCTTCGTATCGGTCTCATCGCGTACCGGTACGCTCGTCCTACTCCTTCTGCTATGCTTGAGAGCTCCTCTGATGGCCTGAACAGGGACCACCCGCCGCAGGATAACAGCTACGTGACGACCAGCTTCGGTTTCACGTCGGACGTGGGGAAGGTCAAGGAGAGTCTCAAGGGATTGTACGCTTCTGGAGGTGAGCGGTTGCAGTTGTGCGTGAGTTTGGAGAGGAGCTGATGCAGGTGAGCTAGGTGGGGATGGACCGGAAGCGGTGACGGCGGCGATGAAGGCGGCGATGGACCTTGAATGGAGGCCTGCGGCGAGCAAGATGGCGGTGCTGATCGCTGATGCGCCGCCGCACGGTATTGGAGAGTGAGTGATCATGTGCTGGGAGATGAAGAGAGAAGCTGCTGACTAGACTGGTGCAGGTACGGAGATGGGTTCCCTGCTGGAAGTCCGGTGCGTCTTTCTTCCTCGGCTCCTACGTGCCAACTGCTAACTCTCCTCGATGGATCAGGACGGCGAAGATCCCCTCCTGCTCATTCGCCAGATGGCCTCCGTCGGAATCACCCTCGTGCGTTCCTCCTGCCTCGCTGGCTGCTGTCGCTGACCCCCTCTCGCAGTTCGTCGTGGCGTGCGAACCCGCTCTCAGCGGATACCAATACGGAATCGACTTCTTCCGCGCTCTCACCGTCATCTCCTCTGGCCTCGTCGTGCCCCTCACCACCGCCGCTCTCCTCTCGCACGTCATCGTCGGCAGCGCACTCGAGCAGATGGACATGGAGCGTTTGATCGAAGAGGTCGGGTTGGCGGTGGCGGAGCGCGTGCATTCGGGGTTGGAGACGGTCGATGATGTGGCGAGGGAGTTGCATAGCAAGTTGCTGCTGAGGAACGAGTCGACGAAGCAGCTGGTCGTCGAGTCGATCCACGTACGTTCTTTGGGCTCACTTCACATAATCGCTTGAGCTGACGCTTCACGATTGCACAGAGGGACACTCCAGAAGTGCGTCACAACGTCGAGGTCTTCACACATGCAGAGAGTCTCGCTGCCGCGAAGCCTCAACTGAAGAAGGCGAGTCGCTCCTCGCACTCACAGTCACAGTCACAATCTAACCAAGACGCACAGGTCATCGGCTCACGCTTCACCGAGAAATACCTCGCGTCGCGCTACTCCTCCTCGCGCTACTCCTCCTCTCGCCCCGTCCCTCCCCCTCCGACCGCGCCCGCCTCCCCTCCTCGCAAAGTCATCAGCGAATTCAAGCCCTTCTCCGCCGCCGGAACGAGCATGAGCATGGCCTCTACTCCGCTGGGAGAGAACGCCCCGATGAGCGCGGATGACGAGCTTACGCAGAGTGTCGAACTCAAGTTCGCTTCCATCTCGCTGGAGCAGGTTCGTCACGCTCTCTTCGCTCTTTGTGGATGGTATTAACGAAATGGTGCAGGCGAAGCGGATTACGGTGGCGAGCGCGTGGCGGAGTGCGCCCCCGAGGGCATGATCGCTCTCTCCCCTTTTGATTTTTCGTTCTCATCGCACCTCAGTCCTCGCTATACCTCCCCCGCGCGATATTTACCAAACCCCCTTGTATAGCTTTGCATATCCCCCCTTCACTTTCTCCCTCCGCCAGCAATGAAGCACGTTCGATCGGAGCTTGGGAGACGGGTGCGAAGAGAGTGGGCTAGGCATTGATGTCCAGCGTCGTCCAGTCGATCGGGGCGTGGCCTGGAGAGGAAGTCAGTGGAGTCGGGAAGGGAGAGGGCAAGGCGAACCTTTGGCTTCGAGCCAGTCGTTGGAAAGCTTGAAGTGGTTGTTGCCGAAGAAGCCTCTTCGGGCGGAGAGAGGCGAGGGATGCTGCGGCGTGGGATCAGTGGCTACTTCCTCAGCAAAAAGAAAACGACGCACGGCACTCGTCAGGATCAGATGTTTCGTCTGGCCGAACCGTCAGTCTCCGACCCATCGCACGCCGCTCAGAACGCACCTTGTCAAGTTTCGCAACCCTCTTCTCCGCCCACTTACCCCAAGCGAGAAAGACGACTCCCTTCCCTTTCTCCCCCACTCCCTCCGACCCCCCGAACTGATCCACGAGGTCCACGATCCGGTCCGTAAAGTCCTCCCAGCCTTTCTTCGAATGCGAGCCGGCGGTATGGGCTCGGACGGTGAGAGAGGTGTTGAGGAGAAGTACGCCGGATTTGGCGTAGGAAACGAGGTTCCTGTACGAGGGGTTAGCGGGAGGAAGGGAGGGAAAGAGGGGACGCACCCGTGCGGAGGAGCGACGAAACCAGGGTGTTCGAAGGCGATTTCTTTGTAGATGTTGCGGAGGGAAGGAGGGATTTGTACGCCGGGTTGAACGGAGAAACAGAGGCCTGAGGAGGGGTTAGCGAGGTAGGAGAGAGGGAGGGAGGGCGAACCATGGGCTTGTCCTGTAGAGGTGTGAGTGAGGAATGAGCGAGGGAGGGAGGGGGAGACGGACCGTCGTTGTGGTAGGGATCTTGTCCAACGATCACGACTCGGACTTTATCTATAGGAGTGTACCTGCTCCACGAGTAAATGTCCTTCGCTGCAAGGTCATCAGCGCCGAGTCCCCTGGACGGATCCACCAGACGCACCAGCAGGAAAGACCTTGCCCACCGCACTCGTATCCACTCCTCGAACTCCCTCGTTCCAGAGAAAGCGCTTCAGGTTGAGGAAGTACGCCTTGCGGATCTCATCCTGCAGCAATCCCAGCCAGCTCTCCTCAAGTGTCTGGCATTCCAGCTCCAGCAAGTCCTTCTCGGAGGTAGCACCGTTCGGAGAAGCAGTGGAGAGGCTGTTGATGAAAGCGGCTCGGGAGAAGGTGGGGAGAGGAGGGGAGAGAGTGGTCGAGGTGGACGCGATGGGGAGGAGGACGCGACTCGGGCTGGTGGTGCGAGGTTTCTTCGGCGGGGGAGAGGTGGTGAGGGCTTTGGCGGTGGTGCTCACGGTGGTGGAGAGCTGTCGTCTGACTCCAGTCGTGGGCGGGGACGGAGGCATCGTTGTGGCGGGAGGCAGAGGAGCAACGCGTCGAGGAGATCGCTCTCTTCCCTCCTCCCTCACCTCACCAACTCACGATGGCTCAAGAGAACGGAAGCCTGGCGGCACAGAGCGGTATTACAGAAGGTACGCCAGCTTCAGAGCCCTCCAGCGCAAGTACGCAGCTCACCCCTTTCCCCCCAGATGAAGCAGCTCTCTACGACCGACAGATCCGCCTCTGGGGCGTCGAGGCTCAGAACCGGTCAGTCTCACGCCCTCCCAAGCTCCACTTCTCTCACGTAGAAGTACTCCACAGCATGCGCACCTCCTCCGTCCTCCTCTACACCCTCCGAGGCCTAGCCGCCGAGATCGCAAAGAACATCGTCCTCGCCGGCGTCGGGACCGTCACGCTCCTCGACGACAAGGACTTATCAGAAGAAGACCTTGGAGCCAATTTCTTCTTGAGGGAGGACGATGTGGGGAAGAAGGTGCGTCGCGAGGAAGGGTTCGAGGAGGGAAGGAGCTGATGGATGGGACAGAGGGTGGAAGCAGCTGCACCGAGGATTCAGGCGCTTAACCCGCGCGTGAATGTTGTTACGCGGACGGAGGCGCGCTTGCTTGAGGATGAGGAGTTCCTGAAGACGTTTGACCTGATCGTGTTGACGGAGGTGGACGCGCCGACTTTGGTACGTTCGTGCGCTTCTGGTGTGGGAAGCGCTAGCTGACTGGTATTGCAGCTACGAGTTAATGAACTCACGCGCAAGCTGGGGAAGAAGCTCTTTGCGGCTGCCTCGGTCGGGATGGACGGCTGGATCTTTACGGACTTGCTCGAGCACGAGTACATGATGTGCGTGCCTCCGCGTACTGGCTGCAGGAATTTGCTAACTTGGCTTGCTTCTGCAGCGACGTGACGACCAACCCTGCTCCGGGAGAAGTGATCGTGACCCCGTCCAAGGTCACCCACTCGTTCGTTCCTTTCTCCAAGGCGCTCGAGCAGCGAACCTGGGGGAAAATGAGCAAGAAGGCTGCGAAAGTGCTCGCCGGTTCTCTCTGGCGTCCACTCTGTACGTCCTCGCACCGCTCTCGCTTGACCTCGCTGACTCTCTGCGAAACAGCCCTCTTCGCAACCCAAATCGCCTTTCCGTCCACCCCTCTCACCGCCGAAAACCTCGCCGCCACTGCCACTACTCTTCTCCCGACCCTCTCCTTCGATCCCACTCTCGCCACTCCCGAGGCCATCTCGTACGTCCACTTCTCGTTCCCCACTTCGCTCGCTAACGCCCTCGCGCAGTCGGATAACAGAGACGGCACCGTTCGAGTTCCCACCTTCTGCGGCGATTGTGGGAGGAATCGCGGGGCAGGATGTTCTGAACGTGCTGGGAGGGAAGGAGGCCCCGGTGAGGAACTTTATGGTGTTCCAGGGGGAGACGGGGGCGGGCAACGTCTGGACTTTGGGGCTGTAGTCGAATTCAGGTCCCTTGCTTTGTTCAGTCGTTTTGGCTCTTGTCTTCCTCTCCCCTGACCTGTGCGAAGGTCGAATTAATTCGAATATTTTAGTTATCCCCCTTGTCAGTAATTAAATCGCCCGCTTTCGCGGCGCGCGCTCCCCTCCACTGCCCTCTCCTCCGCTTGCTCGGATCCTTCTAAGAACTAGCGCCCTAAAGAGTAAGCAGACCAGCAGCTGAGCCACGCCGAGCTCGCTTTCTCTCCAAGTCAGCAACCCTCAGGACTGACTCTCGGCCCCCTCCCTTTCTCCAGTGGCAGCAGCCAACCCCCCTCTCCCCGACTCGCGCGGTACGTTCACCTCCCTTGCAGCAGCAGGAACGAACTCACCAGTGTGCTGTTCCGACGCGCAGACCTCGTCGCAACTTGGGGCTTCCTCGAGGAAGGCGTCGGTTCGTCCCTCTCCCCAGCGCTCGGCTCCCCCATCCTACGCGCTTCTTGACGCTCCCTCCTCCCTACAGACCACATCATGACCCGTCTAAGCGAAGGTATGTCG
This sequence comes from Glaciozyma antarctica PI12, assembly GCA_002917775.1. NCBI lineage: Eukaryota > Fungi > Basidiomycota > Microbotryomycetes > Kriegeriales > Camptobasidiaceae > Glaciozyma > Glaciozyma antarctica. The sequence continues at coordinate 645,610 of KZ627153.1, read as the reverse complement.
TACTCCAAGTACATGAACGTGAGTCGTCGAACCGCCACCTCTCTCCACCACGATTTCGGACCCCCAAGCTGATCGTGTGCTCCCGGCAGCTCTACACCGTCTCGTACAACTACTGCACCAGCTCGAGGATGAACAGTGGAGGAACCAACGAGAGCCTCAGCCTGGGAGGATCGTCGACGGGCAGGAGTGAGTTCAGGGGGCGACTCAGGGAGGGAGCGCGGAGTGCGTGCTGACCTGTCTGTGCTTAGGCGGAGCGAACCTGATGGGCTCGGACTTGTACAAGCACTTGAACGGGTACTTTGTCAACCACCTCAAGATGGTGCGGGCGGTGCGTTGGCTCGTCTCTTCATTGCGCGTCGAGCGCGAGAACTGACGAGCGGGTTGCAGGCGGCGGAGGACTTGTCGGACGAGCCACTGTTGAACTACTACACCCAAGGAGTGGGATCGGTACACGACGGGAGCTTCGTACGTCAACAGGCTGTTCACGTACCTCAACCGGCACTGGGTCAAGCGGGAGAAGGACGAGGGGAGGAAGAACGTCTATGTCGTCTACATCGTGAGTTCGCTTTTCCCTCTCGAGCTCTCAAAAGACTTGTGGTACGCGGAGGAATAGGGAGCTGACCTCTGGCGACTTCGCGCAGCTCGCCCTCGTTCAATGGAAGGAGCACTTCTACCGACACGTCCAGAGCAAGCACAAGCTGACCTCGGCCGTGCTCAAACTCATCGAGAAGCAGCGCAACGGCGAGACGATCGAGAGCGACCTCGTCAAGAAGGTTATCGACTCGTTCGGTGCGTCTCTCCCCCTCCCCCCTGCTAAAGCTGCGTAAGCCCCTCCTCAGTGGCGTTGGGATTGGACGAGGCGGATACGAGTCGGCAGAACCTAGACGTCTACCGCGAGGCGTTCGAGAAGCCTTTCCTGGCTGCGACGGAGGTGTTCTACAAGGCCGAGTCGGAGCAGTACATTGGCGACAACTCGGTGACGGAGTACATGAAGAAGGCTGAGACGCGCTTGACGGAGGAGGAGAACCGCGTCGACATGTACCTCCATGCTTCGACGAGGAAGAGTGTGCGTACCCTTTCTCTCAGCTGGGAGGAGCGCAAGCTGATGAGGATGTTCGATAGTTGGTCGCCAAGTGCGAGGACGTGCTCGTCAAGAACCACTCGGACCTTATGCAGGAGGAGTTTCAGCGCGTACGTTCTCTCCTCTCCATCTTGCTGCCCCAGCTAAGCTCTCGCGCAGCTCCTCGACCAAGAACAGGAAGCCGACCTCCACCGCATGTACCTCCTCCTTTCCCGCATTCCCTCCGGCCTCGATCCTTTGCGCGAGCGCTTCGAACTGCACGTCAAGAAGGCGGGATTGGACAGCGTTGAGAAGAGTGTGGGAGCTACGCCCGAGTCGGCCGTGAGTCCTTTTTTGGGGGCGGCGAGAGGGAGGGAAGCTGATGAAGTGCGCAGGACCCGAAAGCGTATGTCGACTCGCTCCTCGCCGTGCACAGGAAGAACGCCGAGCTCGTGACGAAGGCTTTCCGTGGGGATCAGGGATTCGTCGCTTCGCTGGACAAAGTGCGTTTCGTCGTTGGTGTGTGAGGAGTAGAAGCTGATAGGTGGAACAGGCGTGCAGGGAGTTTGTCAACAGGAACGCGGCGTGCATGGCAGCGAACAAGAGTCCCGAGTTGCTGGCAAAGTACGCCGACGGACTGCTGAAGAAGAGCAACAAGACGAGCGAGGAGGCCGATCTCGAGCAAGCGCTCGCCGATACCGTTCGTCCTTTTCCCCCTCTCTTCCTTCGTCGGACTAATGCGCGCGCAAAATAGATGACCGTGTTCAAGTACATCGAGGACAAGGACGTCTTTCAGAAGTTCTACTCCAAGATGCTCGCCAAGCGCCTCATCAACTTTTCGTCGGCGTCCGACGACGCGGAGGCCAACATGATCTCCAAGCTCAAGGACGCGTGCGGGTTCGAGTACACGAGCAAGCTCCAGCGCATGTTCCAGGATATGGCGCTGTGCAAGGATCTGAACGACCAGTTCAAGGAGAAGATGACGGCGACGCATGAGCCCAAGGAGTTGGGAGGTGAGTCTTCGTTATCGTGTGTGAGGGAGGAAGCTGATTTGGAGTATGCAGTCGACTTCCATGTGCTGGTGTTGGGCACGGCGGCGTGGCCGCTTACAGGACCGACGACGGAGCTCAAGATTCCTACCGAGATGCTCAAGATGTTCGAACGGTTCGAGGGGTTCTACATGAACAAGCACAGGTTCGTCGTTCTCTCTCGCTTACTGGCTGGGTCGCTGATGTCGCTTCGTTCACAGCGGTCGCAAGCTCACCTGGCTATGGCAGCTCAGTCGCGCCGAGTACGTCGTCCTCTCTCCCCTCCCGCGTGGAAGCTAACGACGACCTCGCAGGCTCCGCTCGCTTTACACCAACCAAAAGTACTTCTTCGCAACGTCAGCGTACCAGTCCACCGTCCTCCTCCAGTTCAACTCGGGCGGCGACAGCCTTTCGTACGAGGACATCGAGCTCGGAACGGGCATGAACGCCGAGACGCTCAAGCCGGTGCTGCAACTCTTGTCGAAGCAGAGGGTCATCGATCTCAAGGATGGGAACTACGAGCTCAACCTTGGTGCGTCTTGTTCGTTGGCCGAGGGGAGTGGAAGCTGATGGGTCGAGCAGGGTTCAAGTCGAAGAAGATTCGCGTCATGCTCAACGCGCCTATCAAGAGCGAGTCCAAGGCCGAGTCGGCAGACGTGATGAAGCACGTCGACGAGGATCGCAAGATGCTCATCCAAGCCGTCATCGTTCGGTTCGTCCTTCCTCCTCCTCGCCGTTCGGTCGGAGCTGATAGTCGGCCGCAGGATCATGAAGTCACGCAAGACGATGAAGCACCAGCCGCTCATTCAGGAGGCCATCACTCAGTTGTCGAGTCGCTTCAACCCCAAGGTCTCGGACGTCAAGAAGGCTATCGACCAGCTCCTAGACAAGGAGTACCTCGAGCGCGTCGAGGGGCAACGGGATCTCTTTTCCTGTACGTCCTCTCTCCTCTCCTCCTCGTTGCGGGTGCTGACGACGTGCGGGTAGACTTGGCATAGAGCTCTCGTTGTCGTCTCGCTCGCTCCCCTTCCTTTGCATCAGCCCTCTTCGCATCTCCCTTCCGTGATCCCTCTTCTCCGGCTGAGCCTGGTCTCCTGGCTGGTCGGACCGAATCCCCCCTTTTGTACACGACGAATACCCATACCACGAGTCTCTGAGTTTAAACATCGAGAGAGATCGCGGAGAGAACAGAGATAGATTGTATGCGCTCGTTCGAACTGGCGGAGGCTCCTCGGCCACCGCTCCTGCACTCTCCCCCTACTCTCCCAAGCTCAGCCTCTCCGCCAGCAGCACCAGCTCGCCCTCTTGCCCGGCGTATCGTGCTCATCACCAGTCCACGGACTCCTCGCCCCCAACCTCCCTCGCGTGGTGGATCACCCGTCGTTCTGATTTGACTCCGCTCAACTCTTTATGGCCGGTACGCACCTCTTCCCTTAGTCCAACCCTACCGCAGAGTCGCTCCCCTGGGGCAGCGCACCCCGCTCGCGCGCCACAGCTGACAATCTCGACCTCGATGACAGCTCCCCTCTACACGACCGACTCTGGACGACTTTGGCACGGTACGGTCTCGTGGGCTTTCTTGGAGGGAGGGCGGAGGCTGATGAGCTTGTGGATGTAGCGGGACAGATCTTGCTGGCGTTCGTGGGGCTACCAGGTGCGTGCGTTGGAGGGAAGGAGTGCGGGACGCAGGAGCTAATTAGGACTGTAGCACGGGGGAAGACGCACGTCTCTCGCAGTGTAGAGCGGTACCTCCGCTGGCTGGGCGTCAAGACTGAAGGTACGCCCGCCCTCTGCTTCTTATCGAAAACGAATCGCTTATCGCACCCACAGTCTTCTCTCTTGGGGACCACCGTCGACGCGTCCTTGGGCCTTCTTCCAACCTCCCTCCCGACTACTTTAACCCCGAGGAACGAGGACCGGAGACGGAGGCGCTGAGGACCAAGGTCAAGGAGAGCTTGGAGGCGGATGTGGAGAAGTTCTTTAGGGAGAATCGGGGCCAGGTGGCGATTTATGATGCGAATGTGAGTGGGCCTATGCGGTGGGAAGGGGGAGAGAGCTAATGAGGTGCAGAATGGGACGAGGGCGGCGAGGAGGGAGATTCGAACCAAGTTTGAGGCGCTGGGGATCAACGTCTTTTTCATCGGTGAGACCTGCGCGTCGAGGAGAGGTAGAAGGGGTACTGATTGAGCGTGCAGAGAACATCTGTGACCGGGAGGATATCGTCGAGGCCAACATCCGTTCTGTCAAGATCAGCTCCCCCGATGTGCGTCGTTTCGTCTTGCGAAAGCGAAGGGACGAGGCTGATGTTTGACGACGCAGTACAAGGGCTGGGACCCGGACGAGGCTGTCAAGTCGTACCTTGTGCGGATCAACGAGCACAAGAAGACGTACGAGACGATCGACACGAGCGCCGGACCTTTCGTCAAGATTTATAACGGTTCGTCGCTCGCTCGTTCTCCCAGCTGCTCAGGAGACTAACGACGCTTGTTCAGTTGGTGAACGTCTCGTCATCAACAATATCCAGGGCTACCTTCAATCCCGAATCGTTTTCTACCTCATGAACGTCCACCACAAGAAGCGCACAATTTGGTTCGCTCGCGTACGCCCTCCTCCCATGTCCTCTCGTGATCCAGCTCACGCCAGCTTTACAGTCTGGCCAGTCCCTCATCGAGCACTCGTACAAGGCCGACTCGGACCTGTCACCTCAAGGCGTCGAATACGCCGAGAAGCTCAAGGACTTTATCGTCGCCAAGCGTCGCGAGCTACACGAGGAGCGCATCCTCAACGGGGAGAACGCTTCAGAGCGTCGTCTTACCGTCCGTCTTCCTCCTTTCCTCACTGCCTCCCGCTCACTCTTCGCACAGATCTGGACCTCGGCTCGACGACGCTGTCTCAGCACTTGCCGACCCTTCGCACAGCTCGGGTACAAGGTCGTCGAACGGCAACAGATGTACGAACTCAACCCGGGGATCATCGATGGCTTGACGCCCGAAGAGATTCGGCAGAGGTATCCGGAGGAGGTGGCGATTTCGGAGCGGGATCCTTACAGCCATCGGTACCCGCGAGGTGAGAGCTACCACGATCTCAGTGTTCGGTGAGTCTTTCTCTGGTAGCGCTTGTGGGCTGAGCTGACGAGAGCAGGCTGGAGCCCGTGATTCTGGAGCTCGAAAGGGAGCCGGCAGACGTTTTGCTCATCGCGCACGCTTCCGTCATTCGGTGCTTGATGGCCTATCTCCAGGTTCGTTTTACTCTCGCTAAACGAGGAGTACATTGCTGATACCTCGATGCGCAGGGACTCACGCCGCAAGAGATCCCGAACGTGGAGCTTCGACGAGGGGACGTCGTGCAAGTGACTCCGAGTGCCTGTCAGTCGTCCTCGCTCGCCTCTCTCGATTATCGTCGCTCACGCCGACTCTCTTTTCTTTGCAGACGGCGTCACCTGCAGGACTCACTTCGCATGGCAGTAGGGTGGATTCGGTTCGTTCCGTAAATACGCAATGTCTCCGGAGTCCGTCTCCACTGCTTGCATTCCCGGCTTCGTTGCTGCTCTCCTTCAACCTGCTTCAAAGTGCTTCTCAGGAGCGCTCCCAATGGCCTAAAATGGGGTGTTGATCGGGCACTGCCCGCGAACTCGGTTCGAGCTGAACCTATGCGTCTTTTCTCCGCTTTCTCTCTTTCGCGTCATGCAGATTTCCAAGTCCTCCCTCCTCGCTCGCCTCAGCCAGAAAGCCGAGCAGCAACGGCGAAGCTGTGCTCACGACATCTCAAAGAGAGCGATCACAATCAGTATCTTTACGCTCTCGGTCCCCTCGCTCCCTCTCTCGTTGCCATCGCCTACGTTCCCTCTCGGAAAGGTGTGTGGTACAACAGATGCATAAACTCTAGCCTAAACCTCTACTCGGACCCGCAGGCGACACTAACAACCCAAGCCCCCTTGCCGGCGAGGACGACCTCCTGGGCCTCGAAGTCTGACTCGTCCAAATCCTCCTCCTCCTCCTCCTCGTCATCCTCCTCCTTCACTTCCTCCGTCGACATCACATCACTCTGCACCTCCTCATCCTTCGCCTCGCTCGCCTCAGCCACCTCGCTCTGCTCTCCCTCCACCAGCTCCTCCGTCTTCGCCTCCTCCTCCTCCGTCTTCACCTCATCCTCCCCGACAACCGGCTCACTACTCCACCATCCCCGCTTCGCCAATCGTCCCTTCTGCATCTCCCTCTTCCTCAACACAACCGCCTTGATCTCCTCCAAAAGCCTCTTGCGAAGCTTAGGACCCCTCGCGGGCGTCCAAGGCTCAAACAGGCCTCGCACTTCCTCCTTCGCGACGAGCGTCTCGGGGAAAGGGGAGGAGAAGGCGCTGCTCAGATCGACGACGGGGTGGGAGGGGGCGGAGAGGTCGCGGAAAGCGGAGAGGGGGGTGGCGGGGGTTGAGAGGGGCGATTCGGTCGAGGAGGAGAGGACGAGGGCGGAGAGACGCTTGCCGGCGGAGCAGGCCGAGTCGAGTCCGATACTGTGGAATGCGAGCGTTAGTAAATGCAAAGGAATGAGGGGAGGAAGGCACGCACGAGTTCTTCTTGACATCAAGTCCGCGACCGGCCCAGTGGCCGTAGAGGAGCGAAACGGGCTCGCAGCCCTCCGTCTTTTCGCACTCTTCCATCCCACCGTTCCAAACGCTGTGCCAGGGCGTACCCTTGCGAGAGTTGGTGACGAGCGTCTCGCGGTACTTGCGAGACTGCTTGACGGCGCGCATGTTGAGGAGCGTGAAGGGCTCGACATTTTGTGAGACGAGGAGGAGGGATTGCTCGGGTGATGAGAAGAGGGAAGCGTCGGTGGGGACGAAGGTCGAGGTCGAGGTCGAGGTGAGGGTGGAGGGGAGGGAGGAGGTCGATTCGGAGGCGGCGATGGAAGCGGCCGAGTTGGTCCAGGGAACTATGCGAAAGAGTGCGTCAGCGAGGAATGAAGAGAGATGCCAGGAGAGAACGTACGCATGCCAGCATGAACGACGAAAGTTTTGAGCTCCTCGATGTGAAGCGTCAGAGGAAGAGCGGCGAGGTAGTCCGCGTCGACCTGAGGCAAGTTCCTCGCGATCTCGAACCAGTCTCCGCCCCAGTTCCAGCCCTCGGGCACGACGACTCCGAGCGCAGCAAGCTCCTCGACGGGCGTATCGAGCCATTCCCATCCTGGGCCGACGAACGAGCCATCCATCTCGCCAGGGAAAGGCTCCGAGACTTCGGAGGAACCGATCCTGAAGGGAGGAGAAGGTCGAAGTGGCTTCGTCAAACATGTGGGATTCGGTCGAGTCGTTGGCGGACGAGGTCGAGGTGGATTCGGTAGAGTCGAAGTCGGAAGAGGAGGAGGTGGTCGAAGCGTCGGCGTTGTCGACCTCGTACCCAGGCAGCGGCGCGATCTCGATCGACTCGTTCGACTCGCTCTGCTCCTCGTTGACGGCCTCAGCGAACTCGCCAACTGCGTCTCCGTCGGTCGCCTCCTCGTTCTCGTACTCAGCCTCAGCCTCCGCTTCCGCCTCAGCCTCCGCCTCGGCCTCCGCTTCGGCTTCGTCTAGCAAGGAAGACGACCAAGGGAACCATCCACGCTTGACGACGCGCTTGTTGACCTCTCCCTCCTGCGCCAGCGTGACATTCTCCTCTCCAAACTGTCCCGCCCAAATGCCCGCGCCGTCCTGCCCAAGTCGCTGAGGCTCCTCTGCGACGTACTCGGTCGTAGTAGGCGTGGCGGAGGTGAAGAGCGAGCCGCACGAGGCCATCCAGTTGCGCCATTCGAGGACTCCTTGATCGTGGTTCCCGCGAACGCCCTTGGCGCCGAAGGAGCGCATGAGGCGGACGGTCTCGAGGGATTGGTTGAGAGGGGCCTTGGAGACGAGGTCGCCGACGTGGATGAGGGTGTCGTATTGAGGGTGGTAGGAAAGGCGAGCGAGGAGGGAGCTGAAAAAGGGGAGAAGGTCAGCTCGGGCAGAGGGGAAGGAAAAGGGGGACGATAACGTACGTAAGGGGTTCGGATTGACCGTGCAGGTCGCCAACGACGACAAGGCGACCGCCTTGCGCGTTCGCAGCGCTCCAGCCCTCGAGACGCTGGTGCCAGACGTAGTCGGAGATGGCGCCCGACGCGAGGAGCGCAGAGACGGCAGCACTCTTCTCAGCCGAGAATGCGCCTTGAGAAGGTTCGACAACCGCTAGCTGCGCGTCGAGCTCCTCCCCGCTGGACGCAGCGGCGGTCTCGAGGCTAGGGTCGGCGGTGGCATCCTCGGACGTGAGCTGGGAGTGGTCCGCCTCCTGCGAATGCGATTGGTACGATCCCATCGTCGCCTCTCCCCAAGGAACGCTCTTGAACTCGACCCAGCCTACGCCCTGCGCCGACTCGCCAAGGTCCGACCTGCCCGTCCCAGCGAACGCCATCCAGGTGACGACGATGGCGAAGAGAAGGAGGACGGTCGTGGCGAGGGTACGGAGCCAGGCGCGGGGGGCTGAAGGTTCGGGGATGGCCTGCTCGAGGAGAGACTTCTCGGACGAGAGAAGGGGGAGGGAGGACGAGCTGCGGGAGAGGGGAGGAAGGGAGGAGTAGGTGTCGTCGGTCGAATCAGGGAGGGAGTTGTAGGGTTGGTGGTGGGAAGCCATGATGGTCGTGTGGGTGCCGTACGGCGTGAGGAGAAGCTGTTCAAGGAGAGATGTGATCAGCAAGAGGAAGGCTGGCTCGGAGGTTCAACTAGCTTTGGCTAGCTCTGGCTGGGGCAGAGAGACAACGAAGACGCAAACTTACTCGTTAGCTTTTGTTGTCCGAGTCTGTTCAAGGGAGGATACTGAGGGCGACGGCGTCGTCCCTGAGTCTTTGAGGTGCGTGTACGGCGGCGAGCTGTTGTTTGGTCGATGGCGAGAGGAAGGAAAAAAGGGCCGAGGGAACAACGACCTCCACCACCTTCCAAAGGGAGTGCACGGCGGTGAGGACGAGAAGAAGCCAAGGTGGTGGTGATCGAACACGAAGAAGGGAGTGCGGACGAACCTTCCCTTTGCGGACGAGATCCACCGGACTCCGGAGTCGAGTCGAAAGCTTCTTTAAAGGCTTGTTTCCTCTCTCGGTCTGGTCAATCATCTTTCTGAACAGAACGCACTCCCTTTCACAGCTCCTCCCGTTCAGGATACTCTCACTATCCGGAACGAGGAGGACCTGTCCGATACGCATCTTTTGAATCCGTGCAAGACCTCTCTCTGCCTATCGAAGTTTGAACAAAGAAAGGTCCGAGCAGGGGAAGCGCCGACAGCGTACACCGAGCTGACTGTGAAGGCGTTACTGAACCGAGGTCGGAATCCTCTCGTCCTCTCCAGTGCATCGTTTACTCGTGCCTTCGCAAGCCTCTCCTCTCATCTCCCCAATTGATCTTATCCGTCCGTCTGTCGTTCCAAGCTCATGCATCAGGATTCAGGATTGCAAGTCCGCAAGTCCGGACCTGCTGCTCGGCCAACAGGCCGTCGAAAAAGGTCGAAAAGTCGAGATGAAACGCTCAAAAGGGAAAGCGATGGTGTCGATCCTCAACTTCTGCAGGCGCCAGACGAAAGGACAGGCCCGCCAGGGCCCGCCGAACCCCGACTGACCAAACCTTGCACCAGAGCCCACTGCCCACGCCCATAGCCCGCTTGGCAGGCGGCTGTAATCCGAATACGGAAAAGGCAGGGCAACGAGCGTCGAGAAGAGCCGCGACAGGTATCGCCCTCGAGTTCTGACCTCGTCTGCCGAAACAACACCGCCGGAGATGCCCCAAAGAGCGAGCGAGAGTTGTTTTTAGTCCGCGGTGCAAGACCCAAGAGCTCCGAAAAAGCTTTAGCCGACGACTGGATAGGGACGAGGTGCTGTCTTGGGTTCGCTTCGCCAGGAACGGGATAGCCTCTCGGCGACGAATCCAGTTCTCCGTTGTACATGCGCGAGCCTGAATAACAAAGGTGCGGTCGGACAGGGTAGGGCCAAGCGAGCCGAGAGAGGCGTGGCGGTGGTCGCGAGGAGAGCGGCGGTTGAGGTTTGCTGCTATCGCTGTTCTGGGACAGCTCTGGACTCTGGCTGAGAGATCGCTGTCGCGATAATAAGCACCGAGCGCGAAAGACGCAGAATGTGCGTTCGCCCGAAGCGAGAGCGCGAGAGCAGCTAGATTTCGCGCACGTTGTGGCGGAGCGTGCAAGGAGGTGTGAGGTGGAACCGAAGCTGAGTCGGGACTCGCTTCTTCGTATAGCTATTAGTAGCTCCTCGGTAGATCCGTGGTTTGCGTTCGGTGCGAATAATCGTCGAATCCACGCGACTCAACGGAGGCGGAGACTCGCTGCGCGCCGAGACGAATGGCAAGACTGGTGGTCCAGTATAGCTGAAGCGAGAAGAGCACAGGGACGCCTGCGGTCCCAATCTCAAGGAGCCAGCCACCCTGCCCGAGAAGCGTGAAGGTCCCCGACCGAAGCGAGCAGAGTACGCGTTGGAGGAGACCAGAACGGCCCCTCTGCTCCACCCTTCCAGTCCAGTCACTTCTTTCGCCTCTTTCTCGAGCTCGTAGCGTGCTTCAACTCGCAGAGTCTGCGCAGGAACGTAGAGGGGAGCGGTGACGCGCCAGTGTGACGAGACAGCAGAGCAGACCGACAGGCGCAGATCCGACGCGATCCGTTCCTCCCACCAGAAGCTGCTGGGCTCATCGTCCCGCTGGGCGGTCGCTGCGGTACGTTCGGGTGGAGGAGGGAGCCGCCGAAGAGGCGGAGAGGACGCGGCAGCGCAGAGGAGGGAGCTGGGCGAGCGGAGCAGTTTTGTGGAGCTCTTTAGGCCAGCCTAGCAGAGCCTAGCTGTGCATACAGTCTAGCAGGGGAGTCTGAAGGAGAGCAGAGTTGTCGCTCAACGTGGTAGGAGGGAGACCAACCAGCTCTCCACTCCTCAAGCTCCTCCACCCTTCTCTCCTCCTCACGCCTGCACACCTCCACCGCCAACCCGGACAGCCTGCCTTGCGCCACTCCTTCTTCCAGGCTCCAAAGCCCTCGCCGCCTCGATGGCGATTCGCCTCCCCAGCAGCAGCAGCGCCCCCACTGCGTTCGCCTCCGTCTTCACCAAGCTCGCGCGTTCCCGCCGTCCAGCCGACCTAAAGCGCGTCGCCCTCTCCTCCTTCCGCCTCCGAGGCCTCCCTCTCAAGATCCGCCCAGCATTCGTCGTTCTCACAGGCCTGACGCTCGTCGTCCTGAGCGTCTTGGGATTCCATCCGACGCTCGCGGGGAGGATTAGCCCGCCTGTGCCGTTTAGCGACAAGTTGCTGCACTTTGTGAGTCGCTCCTGTGGGTGGAAGGAAGGGGTAGCTGATCGTGGGCTGTAGGTGTGCTTCTTCCTGGCGAGCGCGCTATTCTACGGGATTTGGAACGTGGACGAGAGCGCGCGGAGAGTGTGGTACTGGCGATGGTGGTCTGAAGGGATTAGTGTGGTCGTCTGTGCAGGAGGTACGTGTGCTCGTTCTCGCGGGAGGAGTGGGAGCTGACTGCTCTCAGTGGGGAGTATAGGGAGCGAGTTCGTACAGGGGTTGCTGCCGTACAAGACCTTTCAGTGGGGGGATGTATTTGTATGCCCTCACCATTCCTAGCCAGTGCAGTTCGCTAATTTTGCAATCGCAGGCCAACCTCCTCGGTACAGGACTCGGCATCTTCCTCGCGCGCTCCCTCTCCCTCTCCCACCGCCGCTCGCAAGAGCTCCGACGAATCTACCAGCCCATCAATCTTACCGCCGTGGATGAGGAAGAGAGCGACGGGGAAGTGGGAGAGGCGGAGGAGCGCGAGATGGAGGAGGGACGATTAGGGAGGAGAGCGGAGGCGCAGTTGGGAAACTCGGGACGGGGGAAGAAGGTGGAGGAGAACGTGTGGGATGCGGAGGATGAGGATGAGATCTTTGGGCTCGGAGATGATGGGGATGAGGAGGAGGAAGACGATAGGAGGAGGAGGGAGAGGAGTCCGTCTTGAGACGCTGGAGGGAGGGCTGAGTTGGAATCTGTACTCAAGGCATTGCATGGATTTAAAGTGTACGGGAGCTGGTGCTAGAGGCAGACTGAGCCCTTGAGTATCGAGCTGGACGGCCCGTCGGCGAGCAGCTTCGCGTCTCTCGAGTCCGCACTGCCCAACTCCTTTCTCCCTTCTCCATCCTCCTCAACTCTCAGAGTTGTCCACCAACTCAACACCAGCGCTGGCCAACGTACGGCAAGCCAGGCTATCGCTCCACCCTCCCCGACTCCAGCCCCCAAACCACCTCGGAGCTACCCGACGCGACACACCTCCTGGCGGACACGGCACCTGCTCCTCCCGCCCTCCAGGATGGCGCCACGAATCCAGGACGTCCTCGCCTCCATCTTCCTTCCCGCCGACTCCATCTACGCCGACCTTGACTCGAACGCCCCCGCCTCTCCTCCCCGCTCTCTCATGAGTGCACCACCTTCCCACTCGCCACCTCGCACCCTCTCTCCCGATCCCTCCACCTTCGCTTCAGTCACCGACGACCCTTTTGCTCCCACCTCCCCCTCGACCTCTTTCCGCGCCACCTCTTCGAACCGCAGTGGCGGTGGCCTTAGCGACTCGCGAAGCCCGTTCAGTCACGAGCCGCTCGAGTCGGCCTTCCTCCCTGAAGGCAGCCCTCCGCCGCGCAGACGAAGAGGGCTGGGGCTGGGGAGCGGAGGGAGTGGGGCGGGGTTGGGAGGGAGCGGGGTCGGGAGCAGTGGGATTGGGAATAGGAGCTTGATGGGGCTGCTGGGAGGGACGAGGTATGAGCCTATGGGATTCCATGAGGGCGTTGGAGGTGTACTTGAGGAGGAGTATGATGAGATACCGGAGCGTGGCAGGCGCGACCGGGACAGCATGTGCGTCTCTCCTTTTGTCGTTGTTGTTTCGAGCTAACGACGCGAATAGGGACAGCAAGCTGCTCGCTGCCTCTCTCCCACCTCCACCTTCCGCCATGTCACCCTCCAGCTCTCACTCCGACTCCACCGCCTCAGATCGAGACGAGGACGACCCTCCACCCGACTTCACCTCCCACATTCCTCTCACCGGTTCGCCGACCTCTCGACGCCGAACAGCTCCTTCAACCACTCTTCCTCCACCACGTTGGGGAGGAATACAGCTAGGAGGACCGACGGGAGGAATATTGGGGAGCAGGAGGTCGAGAGGGATGGGAGCGAAGGAGCGAGCGCTCTGGAGGTGGATCAACGTCGAGGATCTGGATGGGTTCCTGCAGGAGGTGTATCTGTATTACGTTGGGAAGGGGATCTGGGCGATTGCGCTCAGTCGGCTCTTGAATCTCTTGTGAGTCGTTTTGCGAGGTGAACCTAGGAAGGACGGGCTGATGCGAAGGTCGCAGGACGGTTGGGTGGGTCATCTTCTTCTCGACATTCCTGATGGGGTGTATCGACTATGGCGTTCTCTGGGATTCGCATCGCCTTTCAGATGTTGTTGTAGACCGCTGCGTCAGCCGGTTCGTCCTTCCTCTCTCGGCATTGCTATCGCGCTAACCCTTCGCACGCAGCTTTTCCGGCCTCACTCTCGTCCTCGTCGTCTCCTTTTCCTCGTTCTACTTCTGGCGCGTCGTTCGCTTTGGTCTTGGCGTCCGCAAGCTTTGGGAGATGCACGAATTCTACGGCGAACTTCTCGAAGTCCCCGAGGTACGCTCCTCCCCCTCGCTCCCGACTTCTCGCTCACGGTTCGGTACAGAACGACATTCAAACCATTCCCTGGCACGCTCTCGTCTCCTCTCTCTCCACCCTCCGCGCCTCGCACCCCTCCGCCCTCTCCTCATCCTCCCACCCCTCACCCCCTCACCTCGATGCACACGACGTCGCGAACCGGATCATGCGCGAGGAGAACTACCTTATCGCACTCTTCAACAAGGACCTCCTCGACTTGTCGATCCCAGTTCCGGAGGCGGTCCTGCGGTGGGCACCGAGGCTCGCGGGGAGGGGAGCGGGAATGCTGACGAGGACGCTGGAGTGGAACTTGAGCTTTTGCTTGACGGGGTTCTTGTTTGGGCGGGATGGGCAAGTGAGGAGGGCGTTTGTGAGCGAGCGTAATAGGAAGGAGCTTGTAGAGGCGTGAGTCCTTTTTTTTTGGCGAGGGGAGAGCACAAGCTGATGAGGTGCGTGCAGGCTGCGAAGGAGGTTCATCTTGATGGGACTGATCAACGCCGTCTTCGCACCGTTCATTGTTCTGTATCTCCTGATGTACTCGTTCTTCCGCTACTTTGAGGTGCGCGAACTTCTTCCGCCCGCCTCATGCGTCGCTGACGTTTCGCCGCAGGAGTACCACAAGAACCCCTCCTCGATCGGCTCGCGCCAATTCACCCAACTCGCTCGCTGGAAGTTCCGCGAGTTCAACGAGCTCCCTCACCTTTTCCAACAACGACTCAACCGCGCCCACCCCGTCGCCGACTCCTACGTCAACCAATTCCCCAAGGAGAAGACCGCACTCGTATCCCGCTTCGTCGCCTTCCTCGCCGGTTCGTTCGCAGCCGTCCTCATTCTCTTCTCCCTCGTCGATCCGGACGCCTTCCTCCATTTCGAGATTACGCCGGGACGGACGGTGCTCTTCTACATCGGAGTTTTTGGCACTGTCCTCGCTGTCGCGCGGGGGATGGTTCCGGACGAGAACAAGGTAGTTGATCCTGAGGAGCTCATGCGCGGGATCGTCGAGCATACGCACTACCTCCCCGTCGAATGGCGCGGCAAGCTACATTCCGCCGAGGTGCGTCTCTCGCTCCCTTCTCCTCAACACCACTGACCTCCCTCGTTCTCGCCTAAAGGTCCACTACGCGTTCGGTCAGCTCTTCCAGATGAAAATCTCCATGTTCGTTCAAGAGATTCTCTCCGTCATCGTCACGCCGTTCGTGCTCTGGTACACCTTGCCGAATTGCGCAGGACCGATCGTCGACTTCTTTCGCGAGTTCACGGTGCACGTCGATGGGCTCGGCTACGTTTGCAGCTTTGCGGTGTTTGATTTCAAGCGGCATGGAGATACGAGGGTTCGTCTTTCGAGCTTGGGATTCGGTAGCGAGGCTGATTTGAGTTCGTCGAGCAGTTTGGCGCGCCGGTTCAGGTCGAGGATGATCGCTGGAAGTCCAAGGAGGGGAAGATGGAGAAGGTGCGCTCCCTCGCTCCTCAGTCAATTCGCTGCTGACGACTGATCAACTCTGCAGAGCTTCCTCAACTTCACTGCCGTCCGTCTCGATCTCTCCTCGTTCCGACCGCCTCGCTAACCCCGTGCATCGCAGCAAAACCCCGCCTGGGTCCCTCGCGATCAAACCCAATCCCTCTTCCTTTCCAAGATGACCGACCACTCCCCTCTCGCCCCTTCCTCGCAAGCGAACCTCACCCCCCACCTCCACCCCCGCTTCTCAACCAACTCCTCCCACCCACACGCCCGCTTCGCAGCTCCTCAGGCATCCCTCTCTCCAGCCCAAGGCACTCCGAGGCGAAGTCCCGACAAGGCGAGGCAGTACGACCGGGCGTTCCAGCGCAGTACGCTCGCTTCGACTTCAGGTACTCGACGTCCCACGACACGCTCGCCGTACCTTCCGACGGTGCCGATGGAGGAACCGATTGATGAGGAGTCGGGGCTCGATGGGGATTCGTACGTCGCTACGACGCAGGGAAGGCCTTTCGGGGCTTCGGTTGAGGAGGAGGTGGGGGAGATCGAGGATGAGCGGAGGGAGAGTGGAGGGATGACGGCGTTGCTTGGGGAGCTGTATGACGGGGGAGGGAAGCGGTGGTAATGCAGAAGCGTCCGTACATCGAACGAGCGAGCGACGGAGGACTCCTGTTTTTACCACAGAGCTGCATTGCTGAAAACTGAGAATACCGAGGAATCAAAGGCCAACTAAGGGAGTGTTCAGGAGGGAGAGAACTAGAAAAGGAGGGGGGCGGCTCTAACCGACCTCAGGATGCGAAGGCTTTGCCGTCTGATCCTTCGCTCCCCGTTACCGTGCACCCCTTCAAAGCAATCACATCCGTTTTCGCGAAAGCGGGGAAAGCTGAGACAGCTGCTGCATCGGTTCGACTTGATGAAATTGACGAACTAATCTCGGGAGCGAGGTCGCCTTCACAACCTGAAAGACCCGCTCTCAGACGCCCGCTTCCGCACTGCTAAAAGCTTGACGTGACTGGATCTATGCCTAGGCGAAGCGCCTCGCTTCGAATTTCATCAAGCCCCTAAACGTCCCGCGTCCAGCTCTACGATCAACCAACCCGGCGTTCAATTGCTGCGAACTCCCGTCAGCTCTCCATCTCTCGCTTGAAGCGACAAATCACAGCGCGTACGCAGCGACCGCAAACTCAAACGCCGCGTCAACACGAGCCTTGTGAGCCGTCGCATCCTGCGTCGTGGAAGCGTCACAGTTCGCAATGAGAGCGTCGGCGAAGGCCTTGTGGAGCGAGGGTATCAGCGAGAGAAGACACGGCGAACGAGAGGACGAACGTCGGTGGAGAGCTGGAGAGCTTCGTTTTGTGACTGTTTTATGGACGGGGATCAGCGGGAGAAGGAGAGAGGGAGAGAGGAACGCACCTTTACGATCGAAGCCAGTCCCGTCTCAGCGAAGAGATCGTGCTTCGCCACAAGCTGGTCAATCGCGTCGATGAAGGTCGCCTCAAAACCAGTGAGCCTCCTGAAAAGCAGCGAGCGAAACCTAATGCGAAAGAGAGTTTCAGCTGCGGAAGTCACGGGGAGAAAAAGGGGCTCACGGCGTCGAGAGGGCCGTTCAAGGCGAGAACGTCGACGGTGGCTTGGTCAAAGTCAGCCTGGACGGTCTGTCCTTGAATAGCGACGTTGAAGGCGTCGGCGATCTCTCCCGTGAAGGCGGTGAGTCGAGGATTGTCGAGGACCCCTGCGGAAGGCGTTAGATGCGCAGTGGAGATGGAGAAGGGTACGGACGACACGTCGGCTTGGATCAGGTCGAGAGTCGTGGAGATGGTGGAGACGTCACGCTTGATCAGACGAGAGGGAGCCGCAATGGCGAGGGCGGCGAGAGCTAGGGTGAGGAGGTGGGAGGGGAAGACCACTGCGGGGGGAAGGAGGTTTAGCTGCACACGATGGGAACGGGTAGTGAAGGAGCTGACTTGTGATGAGCAAGGGAAAAAGGAAGGTGAAGCAGTTGGGGGAGGAAGTGAAGAAGGAAGAGAGGAGGACACGCTGCACTTTGAAACGCAGGGAGCCGGGCATACAATCTCGCGTTCCCAACGTGAAACGAGGACAGGAGAGCAGCTGATTTTTTTCTTTTAGTTCGTTCTGAGTGAGTCAGGAGAAGAGAGGGGCTCAAGCGCGTGAGCCCGAGGGAGAGCTTTCCACGTCGCTTCGACGTTATCGAGAGTTGTGAAGAAGCGAAGACCAAGTGTGCTCGAAGATGTGAGCAAGGCAGAAGAGGAATGGGGTGGGCGAAGAGTGACCGGCGGTGTGGAACGAGATGTGAGCGAGACGAAAGCACGACTTGCGGAGGAGCCCAAACCGTTTCCACCTTCCGTCTATAGCGTATAGCAAGACCCTTCCTCGACTGAGCAGACGGTAGAGCAGCCAGGTGACGAGCAGAAGTGCGTACCACGATACGGCGAGCAGAGCGACCTGCGGCGAGCTACATCTTGACTTCCTGTAATTTGCATTCCGTTGTGATTCCTTCTCAAATGCGCACTTCGTTGGACGCTCGCTTCGAGAGAGCGTGCAGATCTTGCTCTGCGAAACGAAGCTGTGAGCGAACCTCCAGCGGACCGCACAACCGAGCGAACGTACCGACTCCCCACAAGTGCGCCTTGAGATCCAGGTGGTCGAGATGTGAAGCGTCCTACATCGAAAGCACGATCAGCTCTCTCCCTCGACAATGCCAACGCCAGCTCAACTCACAATCAGTTTCTTGTACTCGGCACGCAGGCTCTCCACGTCGGACTTCCCCGCTGCGTCCTTGACGACCTTCTCGAGCTCCGTCTCGACTCGCTCAATCCGCTTAATGTGGGTAGTCATCTTCGCGTACCACGAGCGATTAGCGTAGGCTCGAAAATGCGGGGGAAGCTCATACCTTCTCGGTGGACTCCCTGAGCTGGAGAGACGCTCGCGAGCAGGACGCCGGAAGCCGAACTGTAGTCGTCGAGTAGATACATGTAGCCGTATCCACCTACGAGCGCACGGTATCAGCTTCCTCGTCATCACCCAGCCTGAGAGGGGTCTCACCGACAAGAGACGTGCCGAGCAAGAAGCCAATCAACCTGCGCGCCTCATCAGTCTCCACCGGCAATCCAAGCGCGCCTTAAGCTTACCCTCCACGGAACGCTCCCACAGGGCGCTTAACGCGGCCAGTCGGTGCAGGCGCAGGGGTCGGCTCCGGCGCCGGAGGAGGAGGCAGCGGGGCGCTCTCCACAACGACCTTGACGGGGACCGTCTCGACAATAGGCTCGACTGGGGCGCCAGCTACGACGATCTTAGGATCAACGCCTCGAGCGGGTCGGCTCTTGACGGTAGGGTTGAGCTCCGCCTTGGGAGGAGGGGTGACGGGGCCGGCGGTGGGGAGCGGGGTTTCGAGGCGACGGGCTGTGGTGGAGATGGTGCGAGTGGCGCGGGAGTGAAGGCGGGGTAAAATTCGAGGAAGCATCTTGAGAGGGTCGTGGTAGCTGGGAGAGAGAGAAGCGCGAGTCACCGACTTCGAGCTTCGAGAGAGCCGAAGCTCCTCGTGACTTAAACCTCGTCCACTTCCGCCCACGCACTCGATAGCAACAGCAACACCAGCTCGCTTTCTGGACAGCAACTCGCTCGCAAAAATGGCACCAAAGCGCCCCGCCGATACCGCACAACAGTCCGGCGCTCAGAAGAAGCGCATGAGGATGCGCGAGCAGCGCCAGATCCCAGTGCAGGGAGCTCAGCCGCGGGCAGGAGGGTCAGCAGCCTATGGTGAGCTGGAAACGAGGCCTTGGGAGGGACCCGGAGCTCATTCGTTGGGTGCAGGCAACGCTGGACTACCGCCGACGATTGAGGTGGAGAAGTTCGCTCATGTGAGCGCTGGAGTTCGTGGAGCTGAGCAGGACTTGGGAGCTAACGCGTGGGATGATAGGCAAGGTCGTTTGAGATCACGGCGATGCAGCGAGCTATGAAGAGCGCCAAGTACGCATCCTGCTTTGCTGTTAAAAAATGCGTCTGACTGCTCCTGCAGAGCTGCTGGCACCCAACGAGCTTTCCAGTCCCTTCCTCGACATCTGCGGAGACGAGCAGCAAGTCACAACATCCGCCGACTCCCAGCTCGACTGCGCGAGAAGGCTCTTTCGGAGGTGCGTGCAATCATGCGGAGAGAGGGATGGAGGAGCTGATGCGCACGCTGCTTCAGACTCCCAAGGATGCTGCCAAGCCGAAGAGAAAGACTCGCAAGATGATGGGGAGGAAGCGGTTCAGGACGCTCAAGGAGACTCGAGCTGAGATCCTCCTCAAGCGGCAGCGTCAGTCCCGTCTCTACGTCCGCTTCGCACTCACTGACTCTGCGCTACAGGCAAGAAGATCTGGCTCGAGACGCACATCTGGCACGCGAAGCGAATGCACATGACAGAGATCTGGGGACACCGAATCGTGAGCTCCTCTTCAAGCCTTATCGCGACGCGAGCTGACCAGGTCTTTCGACAGGCGGAGAAGCCCACCGAGAAAGCTTTCCGGGCTTCCTACCGAGCTTCGATTCACGGCGCTCTCGTGCACGACGCAAGCTACTACCAGTACCTCGAGCTCGTCGGTACGGAGGCAAGGCTGTCCTCCCTTCTCGGCGAAGTCTGCGACCCTTCCGACGTCTCTCCTGGCTCAAAACGGTCAGTTCAACTTTTATACCGCCCAGCTTCTTACTGAATCGCATATCAGGTTCACCTCCGGCGCTCGCGAGTGCTACACTCACCTCTACAGCCCCTCCGAAGACGGGATGCGAGGCCTGATCGGCCCCGCGACCATCATCTGGGACACTCCTGCCCTGCCACTCCCAACTCCCAACGACCGCCTGACGTACCACCGTACGGTTCTCGTGCGCATACATCCGTCTATCTGCGCGTCGGCGTACGACGCGTTTGAAGCCGTGCAGAGCAAGGTGTTCTGCATGGTTAGGCAGTGCGAGAAGGAGTTCCTCACGATTGAGGTGACGGGGAGGAGGGCGACCGAGGTTGTCAAGGCCGTCTTGAAGCCGGTGCTGGCTAGTTGTCCTTCCGCGAAGGAGGTACGTGGGCTCGGAGGAGCGAGCGAGCGTCGAGGAGTGCTAATGCTTCTTCCTCGCAGGCCTGGAGGAAGCTGAGCTCGACTGCGGGACCCGGTAGCGTTCCCAAAGGAATGATCTTTGGCCTCGAAGTCTACGATCCTCGATTGAGGTGCGTCTTCGTCGCCCATTCCTCGGCGCTCCGACTGACTTTGTCTTCCTCAGCTTTCCTCCTAAACTCGACAAGTCAACGCACAACGTCGATTCTTCGAGTCTTCTTCAACCTACGTCCGAGATTGCGCAAGCGCTGCCTTTCTGGGATCGGGCGAACCGACTCAAGATCCGCACGCCGCGCTTCAAGAAAAGCGAGCTCGACGCCCGTCGATCCAGCGTTCGTCTCCCGCTGCTCCTTTCTCCTGTCCAACTGACGCCTCTTCGCAGCTCCTCATTCCCGGCTCCTCCCTCCCCGCCATCTCCCAAGACGACCGCATCCCCCCCCTCCATCTCCCAACGCACGACCGCCATCTCTCCCAACTCACCACCCTCTCCTCCGGCTCTCGTCAGAACCCGCACCCTATCAACAGCTCCGACGAAGTCTCCGGCTGGACTCTCACGATTCCCGTCGGCTGGGGCATGGCGTTCTGGTCCTCGCTCGTCTTTTCCGAAACCCGCGTCGGCGGCTTGAGGGAACGCTCGCAGTCATTCTTCGAAGCTGGCGCCCCTCGGTTCCCCGAGGACTACCCAGGGACCTCAGCGTTCAACGAGTACGAAACGCGCAGGGAAGCCGAGGACAAATCCTACTTCGACCGTCGTCCGCCCGCCAAACGACCCAATTTCGTCAAGCTAGCCACCCCGAGTCCTTTCCGAGCCGACTTCCTCTCGATCCTCAATACTTGGGCCGAGCGAAGACGTACGGAGGGCAGGAGGAGGGGAGACGAGTCGTGGGACCAGGTCCCGTGGCTCGTCTCGCCCCTCATAGCGTCGCTGGTCGTCCAAAATCGGCGGGAGGAGGCTAAGCTCGTTCCGGGGGATCGGGCGAGCGAGATGGCGGTGGCGTTGTTGGAGAGCTTTAAGGATGCATTGATCGTTACGAGGTCCAAGAGTACTAAGGTCGTCACGCCCGGGTTGTTGGGGGCGTTGGTGAGGGTGAGGGTTACGCCGTGTGGGAGGGGGGCGCCAGAGGAGTTGGGGGTGATTTACTTTCTTGGGGATGGGCAGTGGGGGGAGGTCGAGGAGAAGGTGAGGGTCATGAAGGGGAGGAAGGTGGCGGTGCCGACGGAGGAGAAGGAGGGTCATGAGTCGGTGAGTCCGTCTCGGTTTCTTTGCTGAGGAGGACACTGATGAGTCTGCGCAGCTGTGTGCGCCCCCGTCGTCGAACGCTGTCATGGGACGTATCACGACGGGCAACTTCTCGCTCAAGCGAGGACGAGGGTACGCCGTTGGGGCTATCCCTCTCCATCTCCTCCTCCAAATGATGGATCGCGATGACCGGTGCGCCCACCCCTTCCACTTCGTCGGGCAGTGCTGACTGGATCGTATTTGCAGTCCTCGTTCGCCGAAGCCGGCTGCACCGTGTTTGGCTCTCGTTCGCAATCGCGATGGCGAGGTCTTTCGCGCCGTGTCGCTCGAGCTCATGGCTTGACCAGTGATGGAACGAAGACCTTTTCAGTGCTGCTCTGGACTGTGCTGCCTCGTCAAAGTCGGGAGGAGAAAAGAAAGAAAATGACCCCTAAACTTGGACACGGGACGTCTTCTTCCACGACTTGCTCCCCGGCCGTCGTCTCCCCGTTCACCCCCCAACCTTCAAGCTCAGCCACCTCTCCGACCACCACCGTCCTCTCAGAAGCTCTCCCTCAATGGCCGAACCACTCGAAGAAGTCGGAGACCACATCACCACCGTCTTTCCCTCCGACACGCGCCTCCGCCGTGGCTACTGCACCGTCGCCACGACACCCTCGCGCGCCGCCTCTCCGCACAACCTCTACTACGGTCCGTCCTCCCCTCTTCTCCCCTCGCACTCCTCTGACCCCAGAAACAGAGCTACACGGCGACCCCTCTCCGGCGGCGACGAAGCTGCTCTACGTGATGGGACTTAACAACTCGTGCTTTGCTTGGGAGAAGCAGGTGGCGCATTTTGGAAGGGAGGGAGGGTATCAGGTCCTTGTGTTTGATAATAGGGGAGTAGGGCATAGTGATACGCCTAAAGGGCTGTACCGGACGAGCGAGATGGCGTTGGACACGGTGGAGCTGTTGGATTTCGTGGGGTGGGAGAATGGGCTGCATGTCATTGGGGTTTCGATGGGGGGAATGGTGGCGCAGGAATTGGTGAGTCGTTCGCGCAGGGAGGGAGGACGAAGCTGATGAGGAGCAGGCGCTGGTGATCCCGCAGAGGATCTCGTCCCTTATTTTGACGAGCACGAAGGCGGGAGACAAGTTTGATCTTCCTTCGTTGAAGGTGCGTTCTCGTCCGGTGTGCTGCTAGGTGGACGAGACTGATAAGAACGACAGGGGGTGACGATGTTTGCGAAACTCATGACCGGCCTCGTCCCTCCCGCCAGGGTATTTGCGCTCGTAGCGGACGTGCTCTTTCCACCGAGTTACTTGGACGTCGACGACCCCGAGAATCCCGGACAGACGAAGAGGAAGAGCATTGAGCAGGTGCGGTGTTTCGTTCAGCGCAGGGAGCGAGGGGACTGATGCGTTGAACGCAGGCTATGGCGAAGAGGTACGCGCTTACGAGGGTGCAGACTGCTGGAGGCAGGTTTGGGCAGATGTCGGCGGCCATGTGCGTTCTTCCTCCCCCTTTCTTTCGTTCAAGGCTGACCCGAAGTACGTCGCAGGCGCCATCGAGTCTCCGCCGAGAAGCTCGCTATCATCTCCAAGACGATCCCTCGCATCGCCATCATCACAGGCGACGACGACAACCTGATCAACCCTCAACGATCGCACGACCTTCATCGCATGCTGCCGGTCAGTTCCTCTCTCCTTCCAAGACTGCTCGCGTCCGAGCTGACGCAATCTACGAGCAGGGAAGCGAGCTCAAGGTCGTCGAAAATGCTGGCCACGCTCTCCCGACGCAGATCGCAGCAGAGTACAACGCCTTCGTCACGCGCGTCGTCTCCTCTCCCGCCAAATAGCTCTCTTCCCTCCTTTCATTCCTGCAACGCTGTTGTTACACGCCAATAAACAAGGGAAAGCGCACGGCGCACTACCTCACCCTCCCGCCCTTGCCCTTCCCAGCTCCCTTCTTGCTCCTTCCCGCGCCCACTCATCCCGCGCACCATGACCTCGTTGACGAACTTCTTCTTCGTGTACGCGCGCGCCTGCTCGTCCTCGACCAACTCTTCGACGAAAGTTCGCTTGCGAGGAACAGCAGCTTGTACAGTTGAGGCGGAGGTAGTAGACGGCATAACGTGTCCGAGCTGCGGGATACGAAGTTAGTCGCTGAAGAAAACGCAGAGAGCGGAAGACGCACGGCGAAGAACTCGGGGAGAGCTTTGTTGTCCTTTGCGCCGCCCTTGTAGAAACGTTTTGGGTCGAGCGCGTTCCGGAGTCGCATGGCTTGGATCTCGCGCTTGAGTTCAGGCGTCATGGTAGGCGCAGGGAGGTCAAACCACTTGGGTCCAGCAGTCGGAGGGTGCCTCTGCGCCTCATCAGCTTTTATCCCAGTGCACAAGAGAGCGAGAAAGGGAACGCACGGCCTTCTGCTGAGCCTTGCTCAACGAGGGGAGAGGTGCCCGACCCCACTTGTCTCCCGACCCACTTGCGCCCATCATCGATCCACCAATATCTTGCGCGAGCGTAAGACGGGCCTCCTTCGCCTTTCCCTTGCCTAGTTCCGAAGCCGTCGGCGCGCGAAGGTGGAGAGGACGAACGAGGGACGCAGGGAGGAGAGAGTTTGACGACGAGGGTTTGGGCGTTCCTCTGTCGCGCGCCGAATTAGCCCAAGCGTACGGGGAGAGAGAAGGGATTGAACGTACCCTTCTTCGTCGTCTGAATCTGCCTCGCCGCCAAAGAGGACGACCTCATCTTGTCCCGCCAACCCGTCCCCTGTCTTGCCCTTGGCCACGCTCTCCGCCTTGGCCCTTGCGCTCGCCTTGGCCTTGAGAAGGAGAGCCTTGAGCCGTGCTGTCGTCTCGGCCTCCTCGTCGGACGAGTCGCCAGAGTCGGAGTCGGAATCGGAGTTTGAGGACGAGGAGGAAGAGGCGTTTGAGCGTGAGGAATGGGATGAGACGAGGGTTGAAGTGATCTCTGAGCCTCCTGAGATCTCTGCTGCCAGTGCCTGTGCAGTCGCCATCTTGCTGGTGGTAGAAGTGCGGGTAACAGAGCAAGGAGTGTTTGGCAGGAGGAGGAGGAGCTGTTTTTTGAGTTCCCACGCTCCTCTCTGGGCCAATCTTCGATTTTTCGAGCAGCTCACCGTCCCTTCCTCAGCCTCCGCACTACAGCAGCACAAGATGGGGAAAAAAGGGAAAGCCTAGTGGTCACCACTCGCGCAAGGCTTCAGCTCCATCCGGCTTCGACCCCAAGGCATCAAGGATCGCTCGACTCGAGACCGCAGAAGATGCAGAGGGAGGAGAGGAGGATGAGTGTGCGTAGCGCGGCACCGAGTGGGACTGAAGAGCAAGCGAGCTGACGAGGTACTGCAGTCCACCGCAATCGCGATACCGTGCTCTTCGAGGACGACGGCAGGAAGGGACGAGCAGGTGCGCTTGGCTTCCCCTCTCTCTCTCTCCCGGTGGGACTGGAGCTAATCACCTTGCTGCAAACGCAGAGCTCGACGACCTCTCGGACGAGGACGAGATCTACGGCCTCAATCTCCCTTCCGAGGACGAGGACGACGCAGGCGAAGACGAAGAGATGGACGAGGACGAGGAGGACTTTGAAGACGAGGACGACGCTCTCCCCACCCTCCCCGAGGCCGAAGCTCCCCGCGGTCGATTCGCCAAGACGACCGACCCTCTGCAGGACATGATCTCGGACGACGAAGCGTCTGAGCGAGAGGAGGCTGCCAACTCGTCGGACGAGGAGGAGACCTGGGCGCCGGCGTCTTACCATGCTTCTCGCCGTGCGCCTGGAGAGCCGGATTCGTCTGATGATGAGGCGCTTGATTTGGAGGCGAACGAGGCGCGCAGGTTGCAGAAGCGTGCGAAGGGAGCGATGGGAGGAGAGGATTATGGGTTCGGGGACGAGGAGGCCGTGGAGGAGGTGCGCGAGACGGCGAGGGGGAAGGGGAGGCTAGAGGAGGAGGAGAAGGGGGTTGAGCAGAAGGAGATGGGAGAGGATGAGGGGATCGCGTGGCTGGTCAAGAGGAGTCCTGAGACTCTCGCGCTGCTGGACGATTTCAGGGAGACGGCGGAGAGGATGGAGGGCGTCGAGCGGAACTTGGAGATTGTGCGAGGTGGAGATGAGGATGGCAAGGAGCACCCTGCGCTCGCAATCATGGAGCTCGAGCATCGTGCGTTCTCTTTCTCCCGTTCCCCTCGCTTTCGGATACTAATTCCTCTCTCGCAGAGGCACTCTCGACCTACCTTCCGACTCTCGCCTTCTACTTCTCCCTCCTCCTCTCCCCCGCCCCTTCCCAACCTCTCCTCGACAAGGTCCTCGCCCGCCTCTCCTCCCTCCGCGAAGCTCTCGCCACGATGGAGGAGCTCGACCTCACTTCCGCCGGCATCGAGTCTGACGAGGAGTCCGAGTCAGAGGACGAGGAAGTTGACGCAGATGACTCTGGCATGCTCGCTTCGGACGTCTGGGATCTCGGAGAGGGCGCCGCAGTCGACGACGATTCAGAGGAGGACGATTCGGAGGAGGACGATTCGGAGGAGGACGAGGACGACGAGGAGCTCGGGGACGACGAAGAGATGATGGACTTTGACGATTACGATTCGGAAGGAGAGGAGGAGGTGACGGATTCGATGCTTGCCGGGCTCGAGGACGACGAGCTCGAAGCGCTCATGGCCGACATGGCGGGCGACGCCGACGCCGAGATGCTCATCGCCAAAGTCAAGTCCATCCAGCGGGCCAAGCTCGGTCTTCCGCCGCTCGAGGACGAGGAGAACGCGTTCGAGGAGCAAGTTGGGGAGAAGAGGAAGCGCAGCTCCAAGAGCGAGAAGGCCGCTCGGAAGGCGCAGAAGGAGGCCGACAAGAAGAACCCGCTCCGTCTCGTCCCCGTCCTCGAACCTCTCTCCTCCTCCTCCCTCCGCAAGATCGCTCCGATCCCTTCTACCTCCTCCAAGCCCGTCAACGACGACTACCTCGACCCTACCGCTCTCTCGCGAACGGACGAATCGGACAAGGCGTCGAAGCGGCACACACTCCGATTCCACGTCTCGCAAGTGCATCAGAAGCAGGTCAAGCGCGAGTCGGGCGGCAAGGAGCGCGTAGGCGGGGACGACGACCTTCCCCGTCGGAGCAAGGAGCGCAGTCGCCGCGAGGTGCTCAAGCGGCAGGAGCACGGTGGGAGTGCGGGAGAGGCGTTGGATGGGATGGAGTGGAAGGAGGAGGATCGGGAGGTCGCGAGGAGCGTCAAGAATGGGTCCAAGGCGGGCGAGGAGGAGGGAGAGGAGTACTACGATTTGGTCAAGCAGGGACGCGCGGAGGGGAAGAAGGCGAAGCAGGACAAGTACGATGGAGAGCGTCAGGCCGAGAAGTACGTCCAGTTCCTCCTCGTGCGTTGTGCTCAGCGACTGATTTCGTTCCGCAGGGCCGCTCTCGACGAGCTCGCCGACGAGTCCGCCGCAGGACCTCGTGGAGCGACGCGCAAGATTCTCGCCAACAAGGGACTCCAGCCGAAGCGCGCCAAGGTCAACCGGAACCCTCGTGTCAAGAAGAGGCTCAGGTACGACAAAGCGGTCAAGAAGGTGGCGACCATGAAGGCCGTTTACAAGGGCGGGATGGCGAGCTTGGGACATGGAGAGTACCAGGGAGAGAAGAGTGGTATTGGGGCCAAGGTTGTCAAGAGTGTTCGGCTGGGAGGGAAGTAGGACGGATTGGAATCGCGACGAGTTGGTTTCGGGCAGCGAGATGGTCGTCGAGACTTCGAGAGGAGATCGAAAGAGACTTTTCGTTAAGTCGCCTCTCCACATCAAGATGGATCTCGTCTCTATGTGTGATAGGAAGGCGAGCTGCGAGAGAAAGGGGGGGACGAGAAGGTGAGGGGGGCTGCGAAGCGGTCGAGGTCCGCTGTTCCCCACTGAAGAGGAAGCAGGTGGGTGAAAGAGGGAACTCCTATAGTGAAAACTGCGAATAGAATACGTGTAACGTATTCATCACTGGGCGGCTGGCGTGCGCGCGAAGGGGGAAGAGGGAGAGAAGAGGACGGAACGGGGACTCACGATAAGAGCGAGGTTGCGCGCAGGCGGTGGTGGAGGTTGCTCGGCTTGAGNAAGATATAAGANAGTGTGCGTCGCAAAGGAAGGAGAGTCAGCAAAACTGTTCGACTCGGTGCGAGAAAATTGTTGCGAGAGCTCAAGCTGCGAAGCAGGAAGTCCCCGATAGGATTTCAGACAAAAGACAACTGGCTAAAGTAGATAAGATGGGCGCCCACTCCGTTAGGAGTGAGTGCTCTGCTCTTGGTATCGACATGTGCGGTAAGATGGGGAACAG
>KZ627153.1:585942-615048 GCA_002917775.1 Glaciozyma antarctica PI12 | reverse complement strand
ACATGTGCGGTAAGATGGGGAACAGAAACATTTGTTGATCATCATTAAGATGGGAGCGAGCGAGCCCCGTACGCTTTGCACCTCGCGCGGTGCGAGGATACGAGATAGGAAGGTGGAAGGGAGGAGGGAGGAAGGAGATAAGAGACTAACGGTTTTGGATTTTTCTTGAAGGCGAGGGTGAGCTTGCGAGAGAGGTCGGAGCGAGGCGATGGATGCGGTGCGGTTGAGAAGGTGCTGAAGGTGGTCGAGGGCGGGTGGGGTGTTCAAGTCCAAGTGGAAGTGTGTAAGGAAGAGAAAGGTGGCGAGCCAAACGAGCTGAGAAGACTCTGTTTATTAAGGAAACTCACCAAAGGGGGATAACAAACAATTCAATAGAATGACCTGGGCTCAGCGACGTCGAGGGAGAGCCTTCTTGCTCAACGACGGAGGCGCCTTTCGCTGGGGAATCACCCTTGCCAATTTAGCTTGAAGCACCTCGCTTCCGCCTGACCCAGCTCGACCGCGCCAACTCGAAAGAGCTCGACCCCTTCACCCTTTGTCTCCGAGCCGACTTCGCCACTCGACAACCTCTCTCAGCTCAGAATGTGAGTCCAATAGGCTGGATTCCAGCAGCTCTAGGCTTGGGGTGGCTCGGCGATAACCCTGGGAGGGAGTTGGAAGGACCCGTGCCTGCTGTTGCGGATGGAGGAGTTGACCGGAGGCTCGGGGCTGCCTTCGAGCAACCGCAGAGTGTCCAGCGTTGGTGGATACGGTAAGGAGCGGAGCTAACAGGCGCTCTTTGATCGCAGATCTCGTGCGACGACACCCCGATCGACGACGACCACACCACCTCCTCCTTCCCCCGACCTCCTCTCACCACACGTCCTCACCTCCGTACCGACCGCCTAGAGAGTGCACCAACAACGAGCAGTAACGAGCGGTAACACCGCGCCGTTGAGTCTTCCTCGAGCCGAGGTAAGTACACGACTTCCCACTCGCTTCACGAACCTCGCCGTCTTCGGCACCACCGCCCTCCCTCCCTTTCCCTTCGAGTCTTAAGCTAACTTTGATGCCAGCAGGATCGTACAATCATGGAAGTCCCTCGCAATCCTTCCGTCACCCCCGACGAGGTCATCTCCCGTTCCTGGTCCCAACGACCGCTCTCCTCCCACCTCGCCTCGTCTCCCGCCCTCCCCGCCCTCGCTCCCGCCCCCGCTCTCCGCGCCCGCGCCGTCCCTCCACCACCTCCCGCACACGATTCGAACGTCATCGACCTCACCAGCGACTCTCCCCCTCCTCGCACCCGCGCCCTCTCGCAAGTATCAGGGGCCGATAACCCTCGGCAAGCGAAACGCCAACGCGTCGCCGAGGTTCCCGCCAATTCAGCTGCAGGTTCATCGCGCCCGGCTCGTCGCCCAGTCGCCACGACGTCCGCGACGGTCGTGATCGATTCCGACTCGGACGACGACATCATCGTCGTGGAACCTACGCCGAGCGGGAGTGGGAGCTGGGGTGCGAGGGTAGGAGCCGTAGCTAGTGGAAGTGCGAGGCCGAACGCGGACGAGGTCGCAGCAGAGCCACCGCTCCCCCGTCAGCGCTATCTGCAAACCGCTCGTCGCGCAACAGGTTCGTCGCCTCTTCGTCCTGGCTCGTTCTCTCGCTAACGAAATTTGGTCGTTAAGGTGGAATTGCTCCTCGTCATGCGCATGTGCCGCGTTCTCCACCGCCCTACATCGTACCTCCTCCCGCTCCCAACCCCTCCGCCGCCCGCAGCTACTCCTCCCTCGCCGCTCTCCGCAACCTCCTCCCCTCCTCCTCCCGCGCCTCTTCCACCTCCTCGTCGAACTACGATCGTGACCGCTCCGCCAATCGATCTCGCAATCACGAAGGCGCAGGAGATTGGGGGCTCGAGCATTTGCTAGCTCAGAACCCGGGGATCCTCGAAGGGATGATGGATGGAGCAGCGGCGTTGGCGGGGTACTATGGCTACGGCGGGGGAGGACTCCAAGGCGTCATGGGCTTTGGCGCAAAGGTCGTCAAGGGGAAGAAGTACGGGGTTCGGATGAGCCACCCGCGCAAGGTCGACGAGGGGTTCTCGAGGGACGTTATCGCGCCGCTCGAGGAGGGGGAGTCGAGGCCTCAAGGGAGGAAGGGGAAGGGGAAGAAGGTCGATGAGATGGAGCCCGTTTGCGCGGGGTGTCTCGAGCCGCTCTTGCTCGCGCAGAGCGGGGAGAGGAGGCCTTGGGCGCTCAAGTGCGGGCATGTCGTTTGTGGCAAGTGCGTTGGAGACGCCAAGATGCGGTGCGAGGGGATCAAGGAGGAGGAGCGAAAGGCGAGGTGGAAGATGGATGTCGATCGGAAGGACGAGGTCGTCTTCGTCGACGACGATGACGAGATTGATTATGTTGATGAGGAGACGGTAGTTGTGGCGAGTAAGGGGAAGGGCAAGGCGAAGGGGAAGGGGAAGAGTAGGGCGGGGGAGACGGGGGTCGAGGAGGCTTGGACGATGTGTCCTGTCGTCGGGTGCGATGGAGCGGGGACGGACTTGCTGGCCGAGGAGGGGGATTACGCGGGGGCTTTCGAGCTGTTCGTGTAGAGTGGAATCGAGGGACTTGCTTTGCTCAGCGCTCGACGACTTGCGAAGTGCGCGACGGAGAGGACTCGATGTGTGAGTTGAGGAACACTTTCACCCTCCCAAGGGATAACAGCGTGTATTTTATCCTGGATCGCTAAGAAGGCCTCTCTGCGAGATAGTTTAAGTTCAGCTTGGCGTTGTAATCACCGATAAGGAGACGCAAACTCGCTCCGAAATCGAAAGCTCGACCTAAGCATGCGAGTTGGCCTCAGACCACAACGACCCTCAGGCGCCAGTCTCTCAGCCCAGCTCAACCTCAAGCCATGCATCTCCTACCACGCGAAGAAGCGAAGCTCCTCCTCGCGGCCGTCGGTGGACTGGCGCAGCGTCGCCTGGCTCGAGGAGTTCGGCTCAACCTCACCGAAGCGACGGGGCTACTCTCGAGCGTCTTGCAGGAGCTTATCCGTGATGGCAACCACTCTGTCGCAGAGCTCATGGCGCTAGGTGAGCTTGCTTTGCTGGGATGTTCTTATCGGCGCGTTGGAAAGCTCGGGCTGGGCAGCTGGAGCTTTGGGCTCGTGGGTCGGGGGAGCTGAGCTGATGTAGCAACGGCGTGGCTTGCTCTACGAGCTAAGCTCTCGTGCGCTATCTAGCTGGATAGAGGTGGCTACCCTTGGCGGAGGTTTCCGAGACGACGCCTTCGCCGCACCCTCGTCCTCTGGGGACTCACTCGCTGACTCCTCCCTCCAGGCAAGAAGATCCTCGGCCGCGCCCACGTCCTACCCTCTACCCTCCGCCCTCCGGCACAACATCCAAGTCGAAGGAGCTTTCCTCGACGGCGTATTCCTGGTGACGGTGCACGACCCGGTCGCCTCAGCACAGGGCGACCTCAAGCTCGCGCTTTATGGCTCCTTCCTCCCTGTTCCGCCGGAGGGAACGTTTGGAGATGGGGAGGATCAGGTGGCGAGGAAGGACTTGCCCGGCGCGGTCGTCCTGAGGAAGGAACCCATCCAGATTAACGTCGGTCGCGAGCGAGTCAAGGTCCGAGTGACCAACACGGGAGACAGGCCTATCCAAGTGCGTATCTCGTTATTTCTGCTGAGCAGCAGCTAATCGCGCACACAGGTCGGCTCGCACTACCACTTCACCGAGGTCAACAGGACGCTCCGCTTCGACCGCTCCCTCTCCCTCTTCCGCCGCCTCGACATCGCCGCCGGCACTGCAGTCCGGTTTGAGCCTGGAGACACCAAGACGGTCACGCTCGTCGATATTGGCGGGACGAAGCTCGTCACGGGCGGGAACTCGCTCGTCAACTCGGCTGCGAGTCGCTTGCAGGGGCGCGAGGAGAGGGAGAGCGTGATTAACGCGTTGATGGAGAAGGGATTCTTGCACAAGGCGCAGGAGGATGCGGTGATTGGGCCTGAGGTCGAGGCGTTCGAGCTGAGTAGGGAGACGTACGCGAGTATGTATGGGCCAACGACGGGGGATAGGGTTCGCTTGGGAGATACGGAGCTTTGGGTCGAGGTGGAGAAGGATTTGACGTCTTATGGAGACGAGCTCAAGTTTGGAGGAGGTGCGTTCGAGCAAGCGAGGCTTTGGAGAGGAGCGAGCTGATGATTTCGACGGGCGCGCAGGCAAGGTCATTCGCGAGGGCATGGGACAGGCGACGGGACTTCCTGATGCCGAGACGCTGGATCTCGTCATTACGAACGCGCTCATCATCGATTGGAGCGGAATTTACAAGGTGCGAGCGCTCCTGTCGCGAGATTGAGCGACGCTCAGCCTTCTCCTTCGCAGGCCGATATCGGGCTCAAGGACCACCACATCGTTGGCATCGGCAAGGCAGGCAACCCCGACGTGATGGACGGCGTGACTCCTGGCATGATCGTCGGCGTCAACACGGAGGTCATCGCAGGAGAGAAGCTCATCGTTACCGCCGGAGGGATCGACACGCATGGTGCGTTATTCCCTCTTTCTCAAAAGCAGCAGCTTATCGTTCTATCGCTCTATCGTAGTCCACTACATCTGCCCTCAAATCTGCAACGAGGTACGCATCGGCGTTCCCGTTTTTTCGAGCCACCTCTGACCCCTCCCATCCAGGCTCTCGCAAGCGGCGTCGTTCGTCTCCTCCTCCCTCTCCCCACTCTCGCTCACTTTTCTCGCAGACCACTCTCGTCGGCGGCGGCACTGGACCAGCAGCAGGCTCGAACGCGACGACTTGCACGCCTTCGCAGACCTACATGCGCACCATGATGGCCGCCACGGACGGCATTCCCCTCAACTTCGGCTTTACGGGCAAGGGCAACGACAGCGAGCCTGTTGGTCTCGTGGACCAGGTTCGCTTCGGTGCGTGCGGGCTCAAGTTGCACGAGGTGCGTTCCGTCCCTTCGGTGGCTGGGGAGAGACTGACGAAATTCAGGACTGGGGAACGACGCCGTCGACGATCGATACCGCGTTGGATGTGGCCGACAAGTATGATGTGCAGATCAACATCCACTCGGATACGCTCAACGAGTCGGGTTTCGTCGAGGACACTATCAACGCGTTCAAGGGACGTACGATCCATACTTACCACACCGAAGGTGCGCTTCTTTCTCTCGTTCTGAGGAGTCTTTTGACGCTCTTTTGGTGCGCAGGAGCTGGGTGCGTCGTCGTTCAGCCGTTTTTAAGGAGGTTTTAGAGCTAATGACTTCGCAGAGGAGGACACGCACCCGACATCATCGTCGTCGCTGGGCACGAGAACGTCTTGCCTAGTTCGACGAACCCGACGAGGCCGTACTGCGTCAACACGCTCGACGAGCACTTGGACGTGAGTCCTTTCCGATCGCTGAGAAACTCTCGCTGACGATTTTTCGCAGATGCTCATGGTGAGATCTCGCGACCTGGTGGCTTCAGCTTGTACTAACCCTCTCTTCGCAGGTCTGCCACCACCTCGACCGTTCGATCCGTACGTCCCTCTCTCCCCTTCGCTCCCACGCGCTGACTCGCCCCTCGAAAGCGGAAGACATCGCTTTCGCCGAATCGCGCATCCGCGCCGAAACCGTCGCCGCAGAAGACGTTCTCCAGGACCTCGGAGCTATCTCGATGATTTCTTCCGATGCGATGGCTATGGGGCGGATTGGAGAAGTAATTTCTCGCACTTGGCGGACGGCTTCGAAAATGAGGGAGTTCACGGGACCGCTCAAGGAGGAGAAGGAGGGGAGCGACAACGTGCGCGTCAAGCGGTACATCGCCAAGTACACTATCAACCCGTTCGTCCTCTTTTTTTTCTCGGTGGAAGGGGGAGCGAGGAAGCTGATCATGCGCGTCGGCAGGGCGATCACTCATGGGATCTCGCACGTCGTCGGGGATATCGCGGTGGGCAAGCTCGCCGATTTGGTCCTGTGGCAACCGAGCAACTTTGGCGTTCGACCCGAGACGATCATCAAGGGGGGAGTGATTGCTTGGGCGCAGATTGGGGATGCGAATGGCGTTCGTTTTCCTTCTCTCCTCGCGTAGATGGGATTGAACTGATGTCGTGGTGGCGCAGAGTATCCCTACCGTTCAACCGTTCGTCGGAAGGCCGATGTGGGGTAGTCAACCCCAGGCAGCAGCGTTGAGCTCGGTCGTCTTCGTTTCGGCTCTCTCGCTCAGCACGGGTGAGCTTCGTCGTCGCTGCGTCCTTTGCGCTCGCTGAATCGGTGTCGCAGGTACTATCGCGAGCTATCACCTCAAGAAGAAGCCGGTCGCGGTCAAGAACTGTCGCAAGATTGGGAAGAAGGACATGTTCGTCGTTTCCTCCTCGCTCGCTCGCTCGAACCGGGTACTGATTTCGCTTTTGTGATCGCAGGAAGCTCAACAACTGTACGCCGGTGATTACGGTTGATCCTGAGACGTACAGGGTGCGTTCCCGTTTGCTGTCGACGGAGTCCTTGCTAACTCGTCGTCACAGGTCGAGGCGGATGGAGTACACTGCTCTGTGGCTCCTGCGACCAAGTTGCCGTTGTCGCAGAACTATATGCTGTTCTGATCGTTTCCCTTCTGAATTTGTATCAACTGCAAGGAAGTCTCCATTGGTTCCAGTCTCCAAGTAGTCGAGAAGGAGCGAGGTTAGTTTCACAGATTCAAAAGTTGAGAAAATTGAAACTTTCATAGATTTTTAGGGTCTCGCCCGCCCAGTCCGCCTGCTCTCAGCGCTGAGATCTCAGCCTAACAGCTCTCTTCTCCTCTCCTCGACTCTCTCTCCCCTTTGTCGCCCTGTTGCTGCTCAGCTCCTCCCTCTCAGGCTCAACTTTAACCAGAACCTTCACTCGATCCTTCTCTCTCTCTTCCACAGCCTTCGCACCCCGCCGCACGCCAAAAATGCCTCCCAAGAGCAAGTCACTTCCACCACCACCCACACACCACCAGGACACTCCCCAGCTAACCTTGAGTCTGACCACGCAGAGGCCGCCGTCGCTGAGAAGAAGACCCTCCTCGGACGACCCTCCAACAACCTCCAGATTGGTATCGTCGGAGTCCCTAACGTTGGCAAGAGTTCCCTCTTCAACATCCTCACCAAGTGCGGTGAGTACGCGTTCACCTGGACTAGGAGGGGGGAGAGGTGGTATCCTAGGAGCCTATCGCTGATACCATCCCCTCGACAGATCTTGGAAAGGTCGCCAACTTCCCTTAGTGCGCTCCTCCCCTCCACGCCCACTCCCATCAGCTAACCCCGACCCAACCCCAGCGCCACGATCGAGCCCGAAGAGTCTCGCGTCCCCGTCGAGGACCCCCGATTCGACTGGCTCTGCTCCGTCTACAAGCCCTCGAACAAGATCCCCGCTTTCCTCACTTGCGTCGACATTGCCGGACTCACCAAGGGCGCTGCCTCGGGTGCTGGGCTCGGAAACAACTTCCTTAGTAACGTTCGTGCCGTTGATGGAATCTTCCAGCTTGTTCGTGAGTCCTTGAGGGGGAGGAGAGGGAGGGTGGAAGCTGATGGGGCTTTTTTCGCGGCGCAGGCGCGTTCGATGATGCCGAGGTTATCCACGTCGAGGGAGATGTCGACCCTGTTCGCGATATGGAGATTATCCAGACCGAGTTGAGGTGCGTCGAGGTCGCGCGGTGCGAGGAGAGGAGAGGGGCACGAAGCTGATGGGGGAACGCACGCGTGCAGGCTCAAGGATATCGAGTGGGTGGAGAAGAGGCTTGAGGCGCTCAAGAAGGTCCTTCGTGGTGCGACCGGTACCGCCAACTTGGCCGACAAGGCCAAGAAGTCGAAGAACGTGCGTAAGAACTCGACTCGTGCGATCACGCAGATCCGACTGACGAGACGCTCGCGCCACAGGACACCGTCGCCAAGGTCCTCGACTGCCTCACGACTCAGAACAAGGACGTTCGCAAGGGCGTCTGGACCAACCGCGAGGTACGTCCCCTGAATCTCCACCCTCTCTCCCCCCACTCACTCGAGGCACACGCAGATCGACATCGTCAACGAGCTCCAGCTCCTCACCGCCAAGCCCGTTACCTACCTTGTCAACCTGAGCGAGAAGGACTACATCCGGAAGAAGAACAAGTGGCTCCCCAAGATCCACGCTTGGATCTCGGAGAACACTCCTGGAGACCTCCTCATCCCCTTCTCGGTCGCACTCGAGGAGCGCCTTGCGATGGAGTTTGGGAACCCCGAGGCGCAGAAGGCCGAGTTGGAGAAGCTTGGAACCGTTGGAGCGCTCAACAAGATCACTACGGCCGGTTACGCGAGTCTTCATGTGCGTTCTCTTCCTCGCTGCGATCTTGCGCGATAAGAGCTGATGAAGTGACGCGCAGCTCATTCGTTACTTCACTTGCGGACCTATCGAGGTGCGCGCCTGGACGATCCGAGAAGGTACCAAGGCTCCCGCAGCAGCCGGTGTGATCCAGTACGTCCTCTCCCCTCACTCCCAACTTCCACCCGAGCTGACTCACACGCGCGCAGCACCGATTTCGAGAAGCACTTTATCTGCGGAGATATCATGGCGTACAAGGATTTGCACGAGTGCGGCAACGAGGCGGCGGTTAAGGCGGCGGGTAAGATGATGCAGAAGGGGAAGCCTTA
Source organism: Glaciozyma antarctica PI12 (assembly GCA_002917775.1). NCBI lineage: Eukaryota > Fungi > Basidiomycota > Microbotryomycetes > Kriegeriales > Camptobasidiaceae > Glaciozyma > Glaciozyma antarctica. Next base: position 606,439 of record KZ627153.1, on the reverse strand, counting down.
CGAGGGTGAGTTGCCGTTCCATCATTCGAGCGGGAGAGGAGATGCTGATGTTGCGCGAGCGCAGTGGTTGATGGAGACATTTGCTAGTACGTTCGCTTTCGTTTGTGGGTTTGAGAGTGTGAACTGACGGTTCTTTGGTGGCGCAGCTGGAAGCACAACGCCTAAGCGGAGGAACGGAGGCGAAAGAAGAAATGGAGTTGCGATTCCACCATATCTGGCCTCGTCGTTTTGATCTTCTCTGTCGTCGTTCTTGCTGGCGAGATGCTTTCGCCGGGCGCCAGAGATACTTTGGCTGTGTGACTGGATCTCTCGGGTTCTCTGCTTGGCGAGCTTCTCCGGTGTACGCTCGTTCTCGAAGGAGCGAGGAGGAGGAAGTCTTGTGTTGCGGAACTTGCGGTAGAGCTTGAGTGAGAGCCCTCGGAGGCAGGACCTTGGCTTTCTACGAGTGGGAATCAAATCAATCTCTTTACCCTCACGACGCTGCGTTACGTCGACTGGAGATCGAGAGGGAGAGAGAGAGGGGAGCGAACCCTCGAAGTCGACAACGATCGAACTCCGAACCTCCGAAGGTCGTTGCTCCCTCAGCTCAGCTCCTTCCCTCTCCTCATCCACCACATCAAAGAAGGATGGCCTTCCCACCACCCGCTCTCAAAGCTCTCGCCGAGGAGCTCGCCGCCCTCCTAATCCAGCGCGGCGTCCGGTCCCTCCCCCACCTCACCCCGCACTCGCTGACCTCCCCTACCACGCACAGGAAACCCTCAGCATCGTCGAGACCGCCACTGGAGGCCTGATGAGCGCTACACTCCTCTCGGTCCCTGGGACGTCCGCCTGCTTCAAAGGCGGCGTGAACGCTTACTCTCTCCCCGGTTCGTCCTTCCTCCCTCCCCGCGCGATGAGTCGAAGCTGAGACGTGGATGCAGCACGCAAGGCATTCCTGGGGTGGACCGACGCTGATACAGCTTCTTACGCGTGCGCCCTTCCTCCCCTCTCTCCCACCCCCGCTAACCCCCACACAGCGGTCCCACCACCGCGATAGTCCTCTCCCTCGCCCTCTCCCTCCGCACGACCCTCTCCACGACCTACTCCCTCGCCGAATCCGGGGTGGCAGGTCCCTCCCGCCCCTCCGTCTATCGGGAGGAGATCAAAGGGCCTGGATATTGTCCTTTCGCGGTGTGTGGGGAGGGGGTGGAGAGGTGTTGGGAGGTGCAGTTGGAGGAAGGGGAGAGGGGGGAGAATATGGTGAGGTTTGCGGAGGAGGGGTTGAGAGGGTTGGTGGAGGTTGTTAGGGGGAGAGGGAAGTTGTGAGGGGGTTGGTGGTGAAATGGGGAGTGAGTGGTGGCTGCTGCGAGCTGGGATGAGCCTGCTTTAACCCGCTTGTGAGATCTTGCGGAACTGCTTCGTGCGAATTGGAGAGTCGAGTGCTGGGATCTCTCGCTCGTCGCTCGCTCGACTCCATCCACTTCGCAGCTTCAGGTTTCGCTAAGATGTCGCTCACTGTGCTCCCCAGCGAACCCGCTTCCCAGCCCCTAATGTCTGATCATGAACCTCGCGTTCACTACACACGGAGAACACACTTCAAACGAGCCACCGGGCAGCTTACAAAAACCTCTCGCGGCGACGCACCTCGACTCGTTCTCCTCTTCAAGCGACTCACCACCAAACGCAACCCAACTCTCGCGTTGCTCCATTTCATACTGAAAGAGCTCGCCGTACTCTGTCACCAAGCAGCATCGCAACTCGCAATCCTGAATCCTGCACCCTCGCTACCACATTCCTCGCTACCGAACTTCGCTGCTGCGACCTCGCTGCCGAGCATCCGCCTCGCTCTCAAGCACAAGCTCGACAGCCTTTCCTCTCAAGGAAGCGCAGCTCACAAGCCCCGAGACCCGTCCCTCGAACAAGTCTCCTCGTTGCGAGCGAACAGCAACTACAAGGAGACGACATGCGGAGAATCAACTCGACGCGGAGGATCTGGGGTGGGTACAAATGGGGAGGGAAGCGAGGTATGAACTAGCGAACGAGAGGGGGATTACAAAACCATAGGCAACGAGGGGGGATCAAACGGAGAAGGGGTGCGCTTTACGATCCCTGATCGTGTCGAGCTCGACTTCGTTGTTGTCGTGCTTCGCGGGACTAGCCTGAGGGTACTGAGAGGATTAGCGATGAGGGGATTATAGAGAGAACGGGAGGAGAGGAACGTACCGTGTTCGCGTAGGCAAGGTCCTTCTCGTCGGCGAGTTCGGTGTGGACGGTCTCGCTGCGAAGGCTCGTCAGCGAGCAGCTGGGGAAGAGAGAACGAGGATCTACCTCATCGTGACGCGAATGGGAACGATCTGCTGGCCATGACCAGACTTGACGCCGTAGAGCTGCGAGCCGCCAAAGTCGTCGCCGCCAGTCTTGGTGAACATGCTCTGGCCCGAAGCAGGGCTGAGGTGATCGTTGATCTTCTGGCGCGAGTTGACTGCGGGAGGAAGAGCGTCAGCCTCCGCACGGCGTTGGACGCAGAACGAGGCGTACGCGAGACGAGGACGGAATTGGTGTACAACTTGACCAGCGCGAATTGCGGAATAACGTGCCAGCTTGCAGCGGGGTAGGCGAGGAATAGGATGGCGTCAATCCTGTGATTTGAGGGATCAGCTCGACAGCTTGAAGCTCGAAGCTCGCTCCTCGAAGCTCGAAATCATGGACGTACATAGCCACAACGCAGGTCAATCCGTTGGTTTCTATCGTGCTGTGTTGGTCCGTTAGTCAAGATCTGCCAAAGCGGGAGCGACAACGAAAAAAACTCGCTTGCGAAGGATGCGCTGAACGAGCGTATTGGTCTTTTGGTAGTCGCCTTGAGCCTTCTTGAGGTACTGCGACGTCGAGGAGAGTCAAACAGAGTCGTGGGTAGGTAAGAAAGTGTGGACGTACGTAAACCAAAGATCCGGTGATGAGAAGATCCGCGACGCTGGAGAGAGGTGTTAGCAAACGACTTCAGATCCCAGCGAACTCCACGATACCTCGAAGCGACGAGCCAAGTCGTCACTGCGTACGAAGGTGAGCTCAGGAAGCGAGGCTGCACATGCAGGACTCACCCCCCCAGCTCCATTCCTGGAAACGAGCAATCTCGCTGTTGAGCACGAAGATTTCCGCCGTGCCTCCGACGGCGAAGCCTGCGGTGGGAGTTAGATCGCAACGCTAGCGAAAGAAAGGAAGGAAAGCGCACCGAAACTGACCGCTGAGAAAACGAAGATCGCAACGGGGAAGAAGGGCTTTCGGGAGGACACGATGTAGACGCGGTAGGCATCTGCGATGGTTGTTAATTGAGTACGAAGAGCGCTGCGAGCTTTGGAATGAAGCGCACAGAACACTTGAACGATGAACGCCACGACTCCGGTGAAGGCGGGCCTGAGGACAGAAGTCAGCACGGTGTCGAAGACGTCTGAGTATGATCACTCACTCGATAGCGAAGCTCCACGGAACCCGAACGAGCGACTCGAGAACGCCCCAGTACGTAACGCCCCAGTAGTACACCGTGTGTCTGTCACGCATTCGGGGAGGCGTCAGTAGGAGAGAAAGCCATGCCGAGGAAGGAGACTTGCACTGTGATGACCGTGTGCGCGATGTCGATGAACAGCAGCACCGCAACCAAAACGACGTACACCTTGCGGTCGCTGCTGCCAAACGCAGTAAAGTACGAAAAAGCTTCGTCCTAAGGTCAGCTCGTGCAAGGTTTGAGGGGAGGGGCCTGTGCACCTTGGGTCACGACAACCCCAGACTGAGTGCTCGTCAGCTCCTCCCTCCTCCCAACACTTGAGGAGGAAGACTCACAAGCCAGACAGCAATGAACGTCCCGACAAACTGAGAGGTCGCTCCGTTAGCAATCGCTCGTTTAAGGAGCGAATGAGGTGGAACTCACGAACGCGCCTGCGAAGGAAAGGTGGTCGTCAGCAACTCTCCTCCTCCCCCTCCCCTCGTACGCTCCACGTGAACTCACGGGGAGAAGAGTCGAAGAGTCCCATCTGAAAGAGAGGAGGTTCCGGGAAGCGGTAAAGTCGATGAAGAGCGCGAAAGGCTCTTGTGAAGGCTGTGAGGGAATGACAACCAGCTGGTGCTGCTGAATGCAACGGCGAAGAAGGAGCAAGTGAGGAGAGTCTTGGGAGCGGGGTATGGAAGGAGGGAAAGAGGCGCTCCAGAGGAGAGTTGGAGGAGAGTTTGAGGGGAGAGGAGCTGCGGAGATCTCCCACTTGGCGAAGTTCCTCTTCGCGGATTCGGGTCTTCCTGGTCCTCCTTCAGTCCAGTGAGGTGAGTAGAGATTAGGAAAGGCACCCATATATCTTGTAGCTGCGCCAGGAGCCGGAGCGCGAAGGAGGTGAGGAGCAAGCTATCGCGTCCTCCGGGCAGCGCTTTGACGTTCCCGACCAATGCTCCCAGATGGCGCCGCTGGTGAGGAAGAGCAAGGCCGCATAGCGAGTTACAACGTCGTAGAAGCAGTGGGAAAGCAGTTGGTTTCAGCACAGAAACGCCCCGAGGAAGTGTCTCAATTCTCGCCAGCGAGATCTGCCCGCAGATCGAGTCCATTCCTCTCCGCCCATTCTGTCGTACCGCGCCATCAGCCTGGCTCCAGAAGTTAATAAGACGGAAGCGACTCACCAGCATACCGCACCGAAAACAGAGCCTCTCCCGCCTGCCCAGCCTCGATTCTCCTTGCCATCGCAACCCATCTCCTGCGGTCCCCGAGTCAGCTTCCCCAACCGCGCGCACAGTCAAGAGACGACTCACACCGAGGCTTCCCTTCTCTCGAGCGACTGCAGCTGCTTGGCGATAAACAAGCTCGACAGCACGGCATTCACATCCCCCACCCTCGGCACCTCGACGCACTCCCACTCCCTCCCGATAAAGACCGCTCCCAAACACCGCTCCCAGCGACTCAAGCGCCCTAACCTCGACCAAAATCGCTTCCTCCTCCTCTCCTCCACTCGCAAGACTCTGCGCCAACAGCCTCAGCGCCGCGTACATCGCAGGCCGCAACGCGCTCCTCGACGCATCGTACGTTCCCTTCAGCCGAAGAATGTACTCCCTCATCGCTCCGAGATGCCGAGAGGGATCCTGCTTCTCCCCGTGAATCCAGTCCGTGAGCTCCTAGACCGTGACAGCAAGATCTTCTCCCGCTCCTTGCGGTTCTCGAGACCGTCCTTGAGATCCGCTTCGCAGAGTTCGCACTTGCAGACGAATCCGTGCTTATCGAGCTTATCCCGTCGCGCCTCGAGTCCTTCGAGCGAGTCGGCGTACTGCAGAAGAGATTAGCGGAGTTGCGGAGCGAGCGAGGGAGCGACGTACCGAATCCAGCAGCTCCTCTCCTTTTGCGATCGCCCGCCGCGCGCGAAAGAAGATGGTCGAGGCGAGGAAGGAGTACGTCACGTTGCCGACGCAGGCGTGGTTGAGGAGGGAAGGGACGTCGTAGAGCGACGAAGGGGCGTGGATGTTGGCGGCGCGTTCGTCGGCGGGGGAGAGGGTGGCGGTCTTTTGCGAGAGGGATTCAGTGTGGAAGGAGTTGAAGGTCGCAATGGATTCGAGGCGGCTTGTGTCGAGGGAGGGAGGGTTCGATCGTGGAGGCGGAGGAGAGGGGAAGGAGGAGCCGGGGTAGAGGGAGTAGAGGCGATCGTAGAGGGCTGGTTCGTCGACGATTCGCTCGAGGAGGAGGGCGATAAGGTCGTAATGCGCGTACGGGTCCATCGTCTCTGTAAAGAGATTCATGCCGACGACGAAGCTTTTCCGACTCGGCTCTCCGCGCCCCATCGCAAACGGCCGTGCGACGAGCAGCAGTTCACCAGGGACGATATCCCTCGTCGCCACCAATCCTCTTCCGCGACCAGGGATCTTAGCGGGAGCGATCATTGACCCCGTATAGTCCGCGACGTCGAGGACTTGCGCCGTACGAGACGCTTCGAAGAGGTACGGCCAATCGTACTCGCCGCGACTAGCCTCAACGAGTCGGACCTGCGTACGTCGATAGAGATCCATGGCATCGAAATCGTCGGGATAGAGGTTGAGGATTTGAGAGAGGCGGGAGGAGGCGGATTCAAAGTGCTGAAGTTGATAGTCGGCCGTCGCAGCGCGGAAGAGAACCTTTTGCTTGAGAGCGGCGGAGGAGGAGGAGTCGAGGGAAGGGTCGAGGAGGGCAGCTTCGCAGTTTCGCAGTGCAGCTCCAGGTCGGTTCAGCTTGAGCTCCGTCGCCGCCCTGTTCGCTCGCAGCACCGTCGAGAGCTTCCCTCCTCTCTCGCCTTCGAGGTCCATTCCGACCGAGTACTCCTCAAGCGCGCGAAGCCACTTTCGTTGAGAAAACAGGCGATTTCCCTCGTCTTTGTACTGTGTTGCTGTGCGGTTGAGAGAGGGGAGAAGCGATTTGGTGGACCAGGAGATCTCTCGGAGGAGTGGAGATGAGGGGTACAGCCGAACGAGGTCTGAAGGCGCGTCGATCCGGATGAGGAACCCATCGCGCGATTCCCGGATAGACGGCTCTCGTATAGCTGTCGGAAGAGAGAGTGAGCTGCTTCATCCTGGCGTACAGTCGTGCGGCAGCTCACCGAACGTAGCTGCGAGCGGGTACATCGCGTCCAGCTCCTCCAGTTCCAGCCTCGCAGGGAGATGATACACGTGCACAGGTGCGACGTTCCCCCTTTCGTCCTCGACCACAAACTGGACCGCAACCGTCCTAAAGCACCTCGTCACCACGCGGCATAGAAGCAGCTTCCCTGCACTCTCATTAGCTCCGCTCCGCCCTCCTGCTCTCGAAACTCACCTCTTCCCACCTCCCCACATCTCAGCTGGCTCCCTACCCCGAGCGGCACGCGCTCGAGCTCCTCCACTCTCCGTCCAGAGGCAAAGTGCTTTCCCGGTCCGACGACGACCTTGCGAGTCCGAACTTCCCCCGCTTGGTCCAGAGCTGCTTCTCTATCGAACGATTGCTGGTGCGTGGCGAGGACGAGCTCGCGAGGCAGCGTGGGGAGAGGTGAAGGGGCGGGTTGGTTGGCGGAGGAGGAGGCTTCGAGGAGGGCGGTAAAGTCGGGGTTGCGGCTGCTGGAGCCGCTGGGCGATGGCCGGGGTAACATTGCGGCGAGGGAGTGGAAAGAGAGAGTGGGACGCGCGGTGTTGGAGTGAGAAAGAGTGAAGCAGCGGATTTCTAGGTCGAGGCAGGCTCGACGCTCCCGCTCGACGGCTCAGATTCTCCTTTCTCTGCGACCTCAGAACAGCGTCCTACGTATCATAACAACGTTGCACAGAAGACCGACAGTACGAAAAAGAGACAACCCGCAGCGCAAGAGTCGACGCTTATCCAAACATGTTGTCGTATTCGGAGGACCCACCGTTCCTGTTGTTGCCGGTCCCGTTGCCCTGCAGCAAAGGAGATTAGCCCATACTCTAGCCTTGACCGGAAAGCAGAACGCACAGGAGGATAGAACTCGTCGGGGTCAGGATCCATGCCTCCCCTCCCCATTCCTCCGCCACCCCTCCCCCCACCTCCTCCTCCCCTCCCAGGATAAAAGCTTCCAATCCCTCGTCCTCCTCCGAACCCTCCAATCCCAACGCCTCCAGGCTGCGGCGGTCCATTCTATCGCTCATAAACCCGTCAGCACGTCTTCCCTCCTTCGCAAGCTCCCGGAACTCACCCCAGGCCCAATCGGATCAAACCTCGCACCAGGCGGAACAGCTCCCCTCGGCAACCACTCATCTCCACCCCACACGCCTCCCTGCTCCGGCGCTCCAAACCTCTCCCTAAACAGCGGATGATCCGGCCCCACGAACATGCCATTCCCTCCTCCTCCCGGCGGACCGACCGTAGGTCCCTGCGTCCCTGGGAACCCAGCAAAGTGAGGAACTTGTCCTCCGAGAGGGTCGAGGTCGGATCGCCCGACGGAGGGGAAGGGGTTCGGCTGGCGTTCGCCTTCGGGGAATCGGCGAGGAGGCTGCGGGACGCCTCCGCCGTACGGGCCCATAGGACCTCCCGTATCGGGGTAGTACCCTCCGCGACCGCCGACGGGGATGCCAGAAGCGCTGGGGGTCGAGGAGGAGGTCGAGGCGGGGAGCTCGGAGTAGCCTTCTTTGCGGAGACCGGGGATCAGAGGCTGAAGGATGTTGAGACGGTAGAGTGTGATGAGGTCTGTAAGGCGAGTGGGAGAGCTGAAGAGGGCTGAAAGGGAGGAGGGAGGTGAGAAGGGGAACGCGGAGAGGGAGAAGTAGTCGGTGAGGAGGAGGTCGAACGAGACGCTCTTGTTGTCCTGCGCGGGGTTCTCGTTAGCTCCAGTGATGCCTAGAGACGGTGGAGTACGCACCTCGACTGCTACAGCCGCCACCATCGCTCGCCCGCCGAGCTCGACGACGCTGACGACAAACTCCAAGCTCGACTGCTCGTGGCGGTAGCAGAGCTTGGGGGTCCCTCCGTTCGCCCAGCCTTCAGGGAGCGCGTTGGCTGTCGCATTTGGTCCTTCGGCAGGCGCGGGACGGACGAGGCGGAAGCCGAGGGCACCGTGGATCGTGTGGATTACGAGGGCGGCAGCTTCGGTTGGAGTCGTGAGGGCGGGTGAGGTGGATGGGAGGAGGCTCGTCGCCAGGCTGAGGATATGGTCGGAGTCCAGAGAGCTCGCCATGCCGAGAAGCCAGTCGAAGTGAAGTGGCGGGAGGGAGAGGAGTGACTCCGTCGTCGTCGCGTCGTGATCGTCGGCGCCACCTGTCTCTTTCCTTACGTCCCTACACCTGCTCCTGAGCTTCCTGTGCTGCTCTTTCAAGGAGTGCTCGACTTGCGGTTCTGGTCGCGCATCTTTGTTCTGCATCAGTTCCACGGCGCAAGGCAGGCGCAGGCCCAGTCGCCGTCTCGAGACAGGTCTCGAACAGCCTTATTCAGCCGAAGGATCGCACGTTCACCAGGGCTGCACTACACCAAACTGCACCGCTGAGCGAGGTTGTTCTTCGAACAAGGAGGAGTCTCCAGTCTCGCGACCGCCGGCGTTCGCCTGCCAGCCTGCTCTCCCAAGTCTTGCTCTCGCTCTTCCCCCTCGAGTCCCACCCTTGTCGATCTTTCAGGAACCCAGGAATAGATGAGGCTTTGTCTCAGAGCTCAGGGAAGAGGAGTCCGGTCCTCCGAAGACGCGACGACCCACTCAATGGAGTTTCTCCTGATTATCGCTCGACTCACCATTTCTTCCTGCTTCACGCACACCGTTGCGCACCACGCTCCTGTAATCCGATGCTGCTCCTTCAGGCCGCACTGCTGCTGGTCACGGTCTCTTCGCATGTTGCGTTCGCGGAGAACGTACCCGACCGCTGTGCGTCTTCCTTCCAGGCACCAGTTCCTCGTCGTACGCAGCTGACCTGGCACTCTCTCCACACACAGACATCGTTCAACTTCAACCCAACCACACGCACGACGCACTTTACCAGCACCTTGAGCGGAGGCAAGCTGGTGAGCATTGGTCTCCTTCGGCGGGTCCTGAGCGCCTTGCTAACTCCTGTATTCGCTTGAAGACCACTATATTCACCACCAGTACGACGTCCCCGACATTTTTTACGGCGCGTCGGTGGAACTCAGCGACGTGAACGACCTGCATTCGTACGAAGGTGTCCAGGTGCGTTCTTCGCGCTGTGCCACAGCGCCGCGTCCGCTTGAGCAACGAACTCATGGCTCGCTTGTACGTTCGCAGAATATCTGGCCTGCGGCATTCGTTCCTCGCCCCGACGCTATGCCTGGGAACAGCGGTGTCTACTCCACCCCGCCGAAGAAGGGAACGGGACTTGTGGGACCGATCAACGCCGTCACCAACCAAGTCACCAAGCTCAAAGCGAACGGAATCACCGGCAAGGGAATTTCTGTCGGTGAGTCTTGGCTGAAGCAACCTCTGAGGCTGTGACCTCTCGCGCCTTTCGCTGACTCGCATTTGCCCATTCAGCCGTCATTGACACTGGAATCGACTACAACCACCCTCTCCTCGGCTCTTACAACACTTAAAACAGTGAGAGGAGCTGCTTCAGCCTTACGGGTGGCTGCAAGTCACGTACGCGTCGAGTCCCCCTTTTTCAAGCGAATGGCGAGCTGAAGGCGTTACATTGATACAGCAAGGGCTATGATTTTGCTAGAAAGGACGCGACGAGAGGATTCAAGCCCGATGCGAACCCATTTGACGACTGTGCCAATGCTGCTGAGGGAGGTAAGTCCCCTTCTCGGCAGCGAGTGCACCCTGATTCAAGCTGACGACTTCTCTGCCCAGCTCATGGAACGTTCGTTGCTGGAAATGAGTGATCTGCGACACGAGAAGCAGGACGTGAATCGCAGAGCTGACCACTTCCTCTTCATCAGTGATCGGCGCCGTCGCAGGAAGCTTTGATACGTACGACGGCATCGCCCCCGGCGTCAAGCTCGCGCACTACCGCGTTTTTCCTTGCAAAGGACGAACCTCGACCGACATCGCAAGTCCTCTCTCGCTGGCGACAAATCGGGGAGCTTTCACTGACCCTCCTTCCTCCTCGCTCCGCACGAGCAGATCCTCGCCGCCATCAATCGCGCGATTGCCGACGGAGCCAAGATTATCAACATGTCTCTCGGCGCTCCAGCGGCTGGGCTGGGAGTCCGGACGCTATCGCCGTCAGCAACGCCGTCGCGAGAGGTGTCGCTGTCTTTGTCGCCGCTGGAAACGACGGTCGTCAAGGTCCGACCTACGCCTCGAATTACGGCTCCTCGGCATCCGGAATGAACATGGGAGCAACCACGAACCTCATTCTTCCTCAGTGGCGCGTCCAGCAGAGAGGGTGCGACATTACTCTTTCTCAGCTTCTCCCCGTCGCTTACTCGCCCTTCGCAGATGCTCGCCAAGTTGACCGCCAATCCCGCCACGATGCAGCTCAACTTTCCCGTCGAGATCGCTCGTCCTTTCGTCGTTAGCGAGTCAGCTTCTACTCGCATGGCTGAGTTCTCGAGCATCGGCCCATCTTGGGACCTCCAGGGCGTCGTGTCGCTCTCGGCGCCGGGTGGCGACATCGCGTCGATTATCCCGACGTCGATGGCAAGATGCCTTCTAGCCCTCAGACGTCGCGCAGCATTAACCTATTTCTCCGCAGGGCTCGTTTGCGATCTGGAACGGAACCAGCATGGCGACTCCTTATGCTGCCGTGAGTTCCTCTCCAATTCCTTTGCGGGCGCGTTTGACGCGTTTCGGATTTCGCAGGGATGCGCTGCGCTTTTCTACGAAGCTCGCAAGAGCCTTGGGACCGCTGTTCGGAGTCGTATCTACCAGGCGTTCATGGCGACGGCACTTCCAGTCTACCGCAGCGCGACAAGTCTCGCTCCTCTCGTTCAGGCTGGAGCTGGTCGGATCGCCATTTTCGACGCCGTGCGAGCGAGGACGTTCCTGTGAGCTTTCACTTCGTGTTTCATTCTGTGAATCCTTCTGAAGAAGGCTGAATTTACAGCTCTCCCTCGTACATCAACCTTGGTGATCTCGGTACGGCCACGAAGACCATCACCGGTTCGTCTTTCTCCTTCGCGTGCGGTCGCGTGCAGCTCTGATACTGGTTTTTCTTTTTGCAGTCGAGATTACGGGTGCGAAACCGGTCACGTACACAGTCTCGCACCGAGGAGCCAGCAATCTCGAACTCTATCCCTCCAGCAGCGTCTTGCCCAACACTCAGCCTCTCATCCAGTCCTCAAACGGCTTGACGACGATGATCACTCCTCCTTCCTTCGTTGTCCAGCCTGGAGCTAAGGCGTCCTTCACTGTCAAGTTCATCCTCCCTGCCCCCGTTTCGCTCCGGCATGTCGGCGTCAGCGGCTTCATCGAACTCACCACGAACGACGCTCTCCCTCCCGTTCGCGTTCCGTACTCTGGAGTTGTGGGCAAGATGAAGACCCTTCAAGGTACGTTTCTCGCTTTTCTCGTCTTGCGAACGACTTTCGCTGACAAGTCTTCGCAGTCCTCGACCGCTCAACCACCTTTACCGGCATCGCGCTCCCAGCCGCCGTCTTGACTTACAAGCCAGGACTCGTCAACAACCTCCTCAACGAGAGCCTCACCCTCAAGCTCTCCATGGGAGATCTCGCTCCTGGCGGCCAGGTGTATTACAATTACTACTATGCTCAGCCCGTGCGTTTTCGTTCCCTCTCCCTATGAAAGACGCTAGCTAATCCTCTACTCGCGTCTTCTTCTGAAGGCTTTCGTATACCGCCTTCTTGCCGGCACTACGACCGTTCGTTGGACTGTCATCGCCGCGACGACGGATAGCCAGTTTGGCCATCTTCCCGTGAGCAATCGCGTTCTCTCCTCTCTCTGCAGATTCGGACCCTTGGACGGGCAGGGATCGGGTCCCCGAGATGATACGTGGTCACCTCGGACGCCTGCTAAATCTGGACGGCAATGTAGGTCAACAAGGCTGGCTCAAGATCCCGCTTCGCGAAGCTGACCTCGTCTGTCCCCCAGTCGAGTACCTGATCTGGGACGGCATCTACAGGAGTGGCGGAGTCGTTAACGTCGTAAGTTTCCCTCACTTCCTCTCGAGATCTCGGTAGCTGACCTTCCTTCTCGCTTCGCAGCCCGAGTCGGGACCGAAGGTCGCCAAAGGGCTTTGCCGCCTTCGGCTCAAGGTGCTCAAGCCTGGTGGGACCAAGTCGGTCCCTGCAGATTGGGAGACTTGGACCTCGCCGATTCTGGACATGAAGTGATGAGAGGGAGGGGAGGATTCCGGGGCTCGATTTCGGTTTGCAGGGTTCTTGGGGATTAGTTTCTGAATTCGATCGGTTCGCGTTGCACTAGCCACTGTAATAGCATAGGCATTTCGCACGAACTGGTTCGGAGCGAGCGATCCTGGCGAAGAGAGGGTGCGATGGCTGGGGAGAAGTGGCGGAGGAAGAGGGAAGAGGTCGCTGAGGGGAGGGGTTCAGCCTTCAGAGTAATCCCTGCTTCAATATTCCTTGCGGACACGAGCAGCAGACCACTGGTAGCTGTCCGAACCAACTCAGCGCAGGATCGAGGACGTGACGACTAAGACCAAGTCGCGTCGACGCCGCTCCTCTGCCTCCGCCCACACCGCTCGACCCGGTTTCAGCCAACTCCAGGCAGCGATGGCCGTATCAGAGCTTCCCCTCGCCAATGGCAGCACCCCTGCGGCACCTCACGAGGAGCTGCAGTACCTCTCCCTCGTCCGCGACATCATCCAGCGTGGTTCGATCCGCCCCGACCGCACTGGCACCGGCACCATCTCCCTCTTCGCCCCTCCCTCCCTCCGCTTCTCCCTCTCTATGCCCTCCTCCTCCCCCACCGCGCCGCCGACCCTCATCCTTCCCCTCCTCACCACCAAACGCGTCTTCACGCGCGGCATCACCGAAGAGCTCCTCTGGTTCATCAAAGGCTCCACCTCGTCCACCCTCCTCTCCGACAAGGGCGTACACATCTGGGACGGGAATGGCTCGCGCGAGTTCCTCGACAAGGTCGGGCTAGGGCACCGCGAGGAGGGAGACTTGGGACCAGTCTACGGGTTCCAGTGGCGGCACTTTGGCGCGACGTACGGGAGCGCAAAGGACGATTACGAGGGACAGGGCGTAGATCAACTCGCCGAAGTGATTCGCAAGATCAAGGAGAACCCAACCGACCGACGCATCATCCTCAGCGCGTGGAACCCAGCCGGCGCGTTCTTCCTTCTCTCCTCCCTCTCTCCAGCCTGTGCTAACACACTCGCGCAGACCTTCCCAAGATGGCCCTACCCCCCTGCCACATGTTCTGCCAATTCTACGTCACTCTCCCCCCTCCTTCGTCGCCCTCCTCCCCGCCTCTCCTCTCCTGCCTCATGTATCAACGTTCCGCCGACCTAGGCCTAGGCATCCCATTCAACATCGCCTCCTACGCCCTCCTTACGCACATGATCGCCCTCGTCACTGGGACGACGCCGCACGAGCTTATCATGCAGTTGGGGGACGCGCATGTGTACAGGGATCATGTGGAGCCGTTGATGGAGCAGCTCGAGAGGGTGCCGAGGGAGTTTCCCGAGCTCAAGTGGGCGAGGGGGGTCGAGGAGATTCGGGATATCGATGGGTTCAAGATGGAGGATTTCGTGCTCGAGGGGTACAAGCCTCATCCCAAGCTGGAGATGAAGATGAGCGTGTAGGAGGGAAGACGTAGAAGCGAGGAGCTGTAAAGATGGTGGCGTATTCGAGGTAGAAGTAGTGGGAGCAGTGAGGTTGCGAGAGGGTTTCGTGGGAGATACGAGCGACGAAGAGCTGCGAACCAGAGGCCTTCGACCGGGGGAAGGCAGAACGACGCTCTCTTGCGTGCGACCTATGCCAGACAGCTCAAGAGCAGGTAGAGGAGCAGTGGACGAGTGCGTCGGCTAATGCACTGTCTTGCGGAGCGCGTTTGTTGATCCTTGCACGTCAATACAGATTACCTCCCCCCCGACGTCTCCATCCTCCTCCCGTCCATCATGTAGTCTTCTTCTTCCTCGCCTCACGAATCTTCTCCAACCGCCGCTTGAGGACCTGAAATCCAAGCCGCGTATCAGCTCCCGTTCCTCCAGCAGCCCGCACCACACTCACCTCGACCTTCTCATCCGCCTCCATCTGCTCCCTCTCCTCCTCCCTAATCCGCTCCATAATCTCCTCCCTCTCATCCTTCTCCAGCCGCTCCCTCTTCTCCTCCTCCGTCTCCCCTTCCTCCTCTTCCTCCTCCTCCTCCTCTCCCTCCTCCGCAACCTTTGGCGCTCCAAACTCATACAACACCGGCGCGGCAAAGATCGTCGCTGCGGCAGTACTGACGCCAGCAACAGGAGGGGGAGGGACGTTAAGCGTCGCTTCGAACGCGGCCCACTCGGCGTCAAACTCGGGTTCCTCGTCTGGGGGAGGAGGGTTGGCGGAAGTCGAGGCGAGGGGTCCCTCGTCCGTGATCTCGGGCTCAGGGGAGGGGCTGGCGAGCGTCGGAGCATCCTTGGGTTCTGTAAAGAAGTCCGCCGGCAGGCCTCCCTCGTCCCCCTTGACGCGCGTCGCTGCTCCTCCCTCCTCCTCCTCCCGTTTCCGCTTCCCTCCGGCTTGCGCCGCTTGCTCCTTCTCGTACCGCTGGACGCTCACGCGGTGCCCTTTGGAGACGAGGTGCGAGGACCAGAGGTTCTCGTGCTTGAGGGAGAGGCCGCAGAGAGAGCAGGAGAGGCGCGAGCTGGCGTCGTATTTGGCGAAGGGGTGGGTGATCCGAGATTGCGCCTTGCGGGCTCCTATTAAGGCCTTGAGCGAGGACATGGTGGAGGGTAAGGGAGGGGGGGGGCGAGGTTGCTGGGGTGAGGAGGGTGCTGGGGCGAGTGGGTGAGGCTCGAGGCGGGGAGTAGGGGCGAGCTGGGTCGGAGAGCTGGAGAGGCCTTGGTTGTCGTGTACTTTGCCGTCGAGCAGCTGGGACTGGGCTTGCGAAAGCTTGGCTGTGGGCTGGCTGAGGAGATGGTTTGAGGGAGAGTTGTTGCTCCTCGGCGTGTTCCCTTTTAACCTCTTCCATCGCCGCTCAGCTCCTCCTCTGAATCCAGCCAATCAGCCCAAACATCTCCCTGTGCTCACGCCTACGCCCCGCCGTTCAACGTAAGCCCTGCAATCCTCCTCTCGTGCCGCTCCACTCCCAGCTTCTCCATCTCCTCCCGCCCGGCCGACACCACTGGGGACTGGGTTCGAGCTCGGTAGCTATAGATGAACTATCAAACGGTAGTGGGAGGTGCCTCAGGCCAACGCGGAGGAGCTGGGCGGCCGTACGAGGGGCCTGGGAGGAGCGAGCCGTTGATTAGGGGACGTGCGCGGGGGGAGAGTAGGATGTGGCGGGAGGTGTTGAACGGCAGTGGGAGACGCTGGGATGGAGGTATGGGGCACACGCTGCTCTGGGGGAAGTTGGCGAGGCTGTGGGAGTCGAGGCACTCTTGATCGTTCGTCGAGTGGAGGTGCTGATCCCTTCTCATCCTCCAGGAGATGCGGGAGTACAAGATCGTGATCATGTGAGCTATCCTTCAGTTGCATCTTGCTACGAGGGGATAACTGACGCTGTATCGATTCGTAGGGGAGGCTCGGAAAGAGTCGGAAAGAGCGCCATCACCGTTCGCTTCGTGCACTCCCTCTTCGGTTCGGTGCGTGGCCTCTAATCCTGGACCGTGCTAATATCTCGTGATTTTAGTGGAGAAATACGACCCTACGATCGAGGATTCCTATCGGAAAACGATGACCGTCGACGGAGTTCCTTGCGCGTGCGAGATCCTAGATACGGCAGGAACTGAGCAAGTGCGTCCTCCCGGTCGGTTCCTTCTCGCATCCTTCCCTGACGAAGTGAACAGTTTATGGCCCTCCACTCGCTATACATGAAGAGCGGCGACGGTTTCATTCTCGTCTTCAGCCTCACGTCGATGGAAAGCGTCAACGAGCTTCAGAGCATTCGCGAGCAGATCCACCGCATCAAGGAAGCTGAGCACGGCAGGGTTCGCTCTTTACGTTCCTCCCAACGTCTTCCGCTCATTTTTGTCGATTGCAGAAGGTCCCCCTCGTCTTGGTCGGCAACAAGTGCGACCTCTTTTCGGAGCGACAAGTGCCGCGCGAAGTGGCTGTCGGACTTTCGCGCGCTTGGGGAGGCGTACCATATTACGAGACGTCGGCGAGGAAGGAGATCAACATCCAGGAGATGCAACATCATGCGTCTTCATGTCTTTGTGATGCGGGATTGACGAATCCGGAGCAGGTCTTCGAGGATGTTTTGAGGCAGATGGTGAAAGCCGGAGCTGGGAATCCTAAACGGAGCGAGGCGCGCAAGAAGCAGAGGAAGTGCGTCGTCTTTTAGGCAGCGCGCAACGAGCCCACGACGACGAGCGCCCGAACATATCTATCCCCCTTCCCTCTTCTCCCTCCCTATCCCATCACGCCCCCCGACGCTCAGCGATAACGACTTTCCACCTCCTCCGCGATACCGACCTTACGCATAACCCACGATACCCTAAGTACTAGCCCCGCAATGCATCCACGACCGTCTCGCTCCTCGCTCGTCCTGCTCTCGCAGACGCTCTGCACCCATCGCTTCCTCCAAAAAGCTTCTTACAACATCCCTCGCAAAAGTGCTACTTCTCCCCGACCCCGAGCAACGTCGCCACTTCCTCCCTGCTCCTCCTCAACAACGTCGTGCGCCCCTCGTACCTATTCGCCCCCTCCATCACAGCGCTCCAAAGCTCGTCATACGCCTCACTAACCCTCTTCAAAGCCTCGCGATGAATCGAGACCGCGAACCTCGGCGGAAGGAGCGAGAGACGCGGAGAGGAAAGCGTGTCGACAGTCGAGAGGAAGGTCGAGAACGTGGTGATGGAGGTGATGAGGACTGAGGGGGAGGCGGTGGGAAGGTGAGAGAGGGGGGTCTATGGAGAGATCAGCGGGTGAGGGAGGGGGAGGAGGAAGGGACGTACGGAAGAGTCTTTGGAGTGGAGAGCAGTGAGGATGGGCGAGAGGCCGCTTTCGTTGAGGAGGTGGGAGAACTGCGCAGACGGGTCAGTTTCAAATCGAATGAAGTAGGAGGAGAACGTACATGCTCCCCGGTCAATTGCTCCACGTGCCCTTCCTCGATCACGAGCAGCTTCTTCTTCCGTTCCTCCACGAAATCGAACCCTTCCAGCGCACCCAACGCCGCCTCTAGGCAATTCACTCCAAATACCGCTCGGTCCCACGTACTGCTCCTCATCTCGGCCATGCAACCGCACATGAAGAGCGCCGGATCGAGCGCGGCGTCTAGGACGTCGCTGAACTCGGCCTCGCGAAGAGATGCGGAGGAAGTGGAGGAAGTCTCTTCGACGAGGGAATTGGAGTAGACGTTCATGATTTCGCGGAGGGTGGAGAGGGCGTCGCGAAGGGGTACGGGGGCGGAGAGGGCTGCGGCTGGGGGCTGAAGAGGAAGTCAGTACGACTTCGAGCGTACACAAGGGATTCGGAAGCGCGCACTTGAACGAAGCGAAGGAGCGAGCGGCCTTGGACCTTGAGCGTGTTGAAGAAGGCTTCGTATGCATCGTCGGTGAGTCTGCGACGCTTGTCAGCGGAAGGCTGAAGGCGGCGAAGAGAGAACGCACTCGGTGAGCACGGACGACATGAGTGCCTCCGTACCGATCGTTCGCTCCATCGTGATCCTGTAAAAATGGATGAGAGTTGCGATTCGATACGCCATGATGCTGCCCTCCTGGCTCTTGATCGTCTGCTGCACCCGAATCTGCACCCGCTGGTCAGCTCATAATTTCCCCCAGCCGCCAAGCGAAAGCAACGTGCCTTTAACGGTCTTCCGCATCCCTCCAAATCGCGATCCAGCAACTTCCTCAGCACCCTCTCCTCTCCCTCCTCCCCCTCCTTCTGCCAGACCCTCACGCTTCCCACCCTCCTCCCATCCTCTTTGATCCCAAACAAGCTTTCCAGGAACTCTCGTTCGCCAGCCATCATTTGGTGAATCCACGCGAGCATGTCTCCGATGTACCGAATCGGGTCGTGCGCGTGCAGTTCGATGGGTCGGGGTAGGCCTGAAGGACCGCCGCGTGTGAGGGCGTCGAGGAAGAGGGTCAAGATGGAGGAGGAGCGGGTGGAGCCGAGGAGATTGAGGATCTCGCTGAGATCGTTGCGTTAGTCGGCGTTGAGGATAGGGATAGTAGACGTCAGGGAACTGACGGTCGGGACGCGCCTTGAGACGCGCGATAGCAGTCCGCATGTCGGGAGAGACTTCGAGAGCGTCCTTGGAGAACCCTCGCGACTCGAACGCACACCACTTGTAGATCTTCGAGTAGCCGGCTTCGAGGTGCTGCGACGTGCACTCCATGATGTCGAGTCTGCGACGACTCGTCAGCAAGGGGCATAAAGGACGTGTGCGTGAATGACGCACCCTGCTTGAGTTCCTTCTCCTGCTGCTCCGCTCATCAGCGCTCGACAGTCCTCGCGAATCCGTTCCGTCTTGTCCATCGCTGCAAACAGCTCCGAGCCGACTGGTACTTCGCGCGAGGTGAGAGCTCGAAGCTCCGCATCGGTTAGGGTGAATCGGGTGAGGAAGAGGTGGACGAGGGATTGCTGGACGGCGGTCGTTGCTCTGCGCGTGCGGGAGGGGCGCGGTCAGCTAAGCGCGTACAGAGGAACACGCCAGCTCACCTCTCTTGTCGTAGACCTTCAGCGTGCTCTAGTAGATAACGCGTGCCCGTGTTGGCCTTCTCCAGCTGCGTTTGAACCTCGTCGCAGCACACGTGCATCGCGTCGAGGTGCGACTGCAGCATGCTCAGTTTCTGTGGTCCAGCAGGTCAGCTCCTCCAGTCCACTGGCCTGAGAGATCCTACGCACGTCGTTGACCTCTGAGAACGCCTCCAAGAACTCTCTGCTCCCCTCTGCCATCCTCCCCTCGACCTCCTTCCTCAACCCTCCTCTTCTCAGCGCGACGCCAATCCCAGTTCCTCCCTTCCTGCCCTCTTCCTCGTGGACATCCTCAAACTCGCCAAGCGTGTCGAGCGCAGCGCGGGTGCCGGCGTCCTCAAGGTTGGCGGAGAGAAGGCGGTTGACCTTGAGGTGAAGAGGGTTGCGGGTGGTGGGGAGTCCAGGGCCGAACGAGGAGGTGCGGGAGGTGAGGGAAGGACGGGAGGTGTGCTTCAGGAACGCAGGCCTGGTCGGACTCTCCTGACTCATCTCCCGGTTGCTGGAAGGTGTTGGCGCGAACCAAGAGGTAGCGCGAACTCGTGTTGCTCTCTTCCCCTCCTCCCCCTCCACTCCTCAACTCGACTGCCGCTCGACACGCTCAGCAGGCCTGTCTTTCACTCCCAGTGCGCCGCCGCTCCAGCAAACGGGGCGCGTGTCTCCAAGCTCAAAACCTCGCCCTCTCTCAGGTCCTTCCGACTTCGCCGCAGGTCCTTCCGACTTCGCCGCCTGGACCAGGCGACGACTGACTGCTGACCTGGGTCACCTGGCCCTCCACTCTAGGTGATACCAGAGATAGTCATCCAGAAGATGTACGGTGGCGGGGCTTCCGCCTGGCTTCCGTGCCTGGCTTCCGCCAGATCTGCTTTTGTTGTGCGGAGATGCGCGAGACATCTGCCCTGATCCCCTCATCGCTTGCTCGGTCATCGCTTGCGGAGAGTGCCGGGAGTCGGAGGACCGGACTACAAAGGCTTTCGCACGTCCCTCAATTCTGCTCGCGGCTCTGCTCGACGCTCCAGCTCGACTCGACAACGTCTTCGCCCACCGTGAACGAGCTGCACAACTAGAGGCTGCTCCTCCTAATGAACGAGACAAGGCTCTAATTCTTTACATTGCTCAAACACATCCAGCCTTGCGATCACCGGTCATTTGGAACAACCCCGAGCTCAAAGAATCGGAGGTCCGCCGTCGTGTCTCCGCTCCTTCCCCTCTTTTTGGTCTCGAGTACTATGTCTCGCTATCTGCTTTCAGCTCAGCGAGAGTACTATGTCTCGCTATCTGCTTTCAGCTCAGCGAGCACTCTATTTTCTATTTTGCTCGCTGAGCTGAAAGCGG
>KZ627153.1:406126-583805 GCA_002917775.1 Glaciozyma antarctica PI12 | reverse complement strand
CGCCCTTAGGACCTGGTACGTCGTCGAGCTCGAGCGTACCCGTCTCTTTTGACGCTCGCTGATCGCTTCCTCATCGTTCAGCTGGACTTGACGGCGCAGCTGGAGCTAAGGGCGACGCTGGCTCGCCCGGAATTCAAGGACCTGGTACGTCGTCGAGCTCGAGCGTACCCGTCTCTTTTGACGCTCGCTGATCGCTTCCTCATCGTTCAGCTGGACTTGACGGCGCAGCTGGAGCTAAGGGCGACGCTGGCTCGCCCGGAATTCAAGGACCTGGTACGTCGTCGAGCTCGAGCGTACCCGTCTCTTTTGACGCTCGCTGATCGCTTCCTCATCGTTCAGCTGGACTTGACGGCGCAGCTGGAGCTAAGGGCGACGCTGGCTCGCCCGGAATTCAAGGACCTGGTACGCCTCTCGCTTCTCTCGCACCGGTGCTCGCTGACGTCTCCCCGATCATTCAGCTGGAGCTGCTGGCGCCAAGGGCGACACCGGTATGACTGGCCCCACCGGTCCTGGTGCGTCCAGCGAATCCCTCTCGCTTCAACGCTCGCTGATACCTTGAGTCTTGCAGCCGGCGCCACTGGACCCGCGGGACCCACTGGTGCGACTGGAACTGGTGAGAATCCGTAGATTCCCGGTGATCCAGCTCCCAAGACTGACTCAAACCGCCGAACAGTTGCCCCGGGGACCGCCAGCTACTTCGTTTTCGAGAAGTGCCCAACTGGATGGCTAGTGACTGGCAACACCGACGGGTATTCCTGCCAAACGTACCCCGATCTCTGCGCGGTGGTGCGTACTTCGTAAGCTTGACTCTCTCCTCTTCCATCCCTTCCTCACTCACGCGTCTGATCTCAAGCTCCGGTTCTCCCGGCAACCGATCCTTCAAGCTGCCCAACACTCTTACTGTTTCAGGATAGTGCGTGGTCCCTCCCCTTCGTGATAAGCAGCTGACGACGTGCCGCAGCGCTTCCTGCGTCAAAACCTGAACGCCTTCGCTTTTCTATCCTCACCCTCCTTTTGGAACTCCCACCTTTCCGTCAACATCTGTACTTTTACTGGGTGTACACGCTCTTGGTGCAATCATATGGACTCGTGTCCATTGCCCAATTTTGCCACCGAGAGAGACTTCAGAGTGAGAAGCAGAAGACTCGAACGGAAAGGGATTCCCTCTCTCATTCAGATGCTGAACGTCACTCGAAATGCAAAGATACACACTACGCCTACTTTTTCGACCTCGTGCTCCTCCCCTTCTTCGCATGCGAAAGCTCCTCCACCCCGAAAGACCCCGGCTTGCTGCCCTGCCCACCCTCCGCCACTTCAGGCGCCTTTGAACCCCCTCCCAGCGCAGCAAGAATCTTCTCCCTCGCTTTGAGCGCCGCAGGATCCTCGTACATGACGTCCATGCTGTCCTCCTCATACTGGGTGAACTGAGTCGGCTCGATACCCATCCCTGGGACGCGGCGGGGGACGTCGGCGGCGGGAGGGAGGACGGGGGATCCGTGAGAGGAGATGCGGCTGTCCGGAGCTTCGATCGCGCTCTGCAAAGTAGCTAAATGTGAGTGAGGAACGCAGACGGACGGAGGACGGAGACGAACCCTCTTTCGCGCCATTCCTCGTCGGGTCATCCGAGCCGAGGTAGATTCGATGGGCTCGGCTTGCAGCAGACCGTTGAGGACTGACGTCTGTTGTCGAAGAAGGACGTGGGGAGTCGAAAGAGGTGCTGGGAGAGGTTGAGGCGCGACGGTGTCGACGGGGTCGGAAGAGGTGTCGAGTACCGCTTCAGCGACGACTGAGGTCGGAGACGAGGGAACGAGGACGGCAGGCGACTGTTCGGGAAAGATCAACGAGCCCATTCCTCCCAAATCGTCGCCAAAGTCCTCCGACGCGTCGCGTCCGTTCCCCGCAGCCTGCGCGTTCGAGGGCTGGCACGAATCCGGAAGCTGCATGAACGACTCGTTCGCTTCGCCTGGCGAGGAGGAGACCGCTGCGGCGGGAGCGGCGGCCTGTCCTATCTCGAAAGAGTCGACTGCCGTAGTTGGGACAAGGCCGACGACCGGCAGGTCGACATCAAAGACCTCGCTCGTTGACGGTCCTCCAAAGAACGCAGATCGTGAGGACTGCCTCGAGTCTGTGCGTTCTGTCTTGGCGGGAGAGGTGGAGGAGAGGCGAGGAGGGTGGGCACGGAGAGGGGAGACGACGAGGCCAGAAAGTTGACCCCCCTTCTTGGGATCGTAGGTATGCGGGAAGTCGCCCTTGTTCTGCCGAACGCCGGAAGAGATGCTCTGCGCATGGGAGAAAGAGTCAACGACGTCGAGAGAGCAAACCTCGAGTAAAAACGCACCTCGTCGACCCAGGAAGGGTGAATGATCTCGACGTTCGCCTTGCGCGCGTTCTTAAACTCGGCGAACGTCTCGTTGATCTTCGAGCTCGAGTACACGAGATGCGTGACGCTGGTCGAGAAGGACTGAACGACTTCTCCGCCAGCGGCCTTGACGTCGTCGGAGAGCTTGACCCGATCGCACTGTGAGTCGTCGCGTAAGTTGCCCAGCTCGTGCGAGCGAGAATAAGTACTCACCTCGCCTTTCCTCGACACCAACACAGTACACCCGGCGAGAACACCTCCAGCGCGACTCGTTGACCTCGAAGTCCTTCCGGTGCGATCGTCCGTTCCTGGAGCTCAGATCAGCTCCAGCTTCTATCTCCTGATCCTGGAAGCCACTCACCAGCGTTCGTGATATCCGTCGGTACCTCCTCCACCGCCCTCCCCTTCCCCTTCCTCTCCCGCTCCCTATTCCTCTCCTCGGCCTTCCTCGCCCCAAATTCCCTCAACCAGCTCAACCCCACCACCGGGATCCCCCAGAGCTTCGCGCAAGTAACCTTCAATCCAGTCGGCTCGAGACCCTCGTCGACAGCGGCGTGAATGAGATGCGAGCGCGTCTTGTCGAAGACGACGTCGGACTTGCCACCTGCGGAACAGACGTTAGGGCGCAGATTCAGAGAGGAAGAAAGGAGACGAACCGAGGGCGGAGATGAAGCGGACGAGGTGCACACACGCGACGTCGGTGAAGCCAGAGTAGGCCACGTCGAGCTCCTTGGCACCTGGGGAGAACGTTAGAAGGACGACCACGAAGTAATGAACGGAAACGTACCAGGAACGGGGACTGCGTATGGAATAGGCTTCTCAAGTAGACGATCGGCTGGGAGGATGAATTCGCCTGCGAACATGCAGAGCTCGACCCAGCACGCGGTGACGATTCGTGGATCCGTCGAGTCGATGTACTGCAATGGCGGTCTGAAGGATCGTTCGAACGTTAGCTCAGCCCAGCGCGGAACGCACTGGAACGACTCACTCGACGTGAGGCACACAAACCCAATCCGCCTCGCCTTCTCCCTCGTCAAACGAGACCTTCCCCCCGAGCTTCTCCACCGCAGAGCCCACGGTCTCGCCCGCATCCCCGACCATCGCCATGAGCGCAAATGACTTCCCTGCGAAGATCTGCAGGTCCTCCTCCTCCTCCTCGACCATCTTCGGTACCAGCGCCGAGTCCTCGAAGAAGGCTGAATCGTCCGCCGCCGACGGGCCATCGTCCCGATTCGGAAGCGGCTTCGTCGTTCCAAGCGTCTTGAGTCGCGCGGGGACTGAGCCGTGAAAGGAGGAAGAGCGCGAGTTCGAGAGCGCCTTGATGACCGACTTCCCCTTCGCACCGAGACGGTTCGTATCCTCGACGAGCTCCATCGACAGCCCGACGTCCTTCGCCCTCGTCACCTCGAGGTTATGCAGAAGTTGCGTATCGTCCTCCTCCTCCGCGCGCACGCGAGTCGGCTGCGATCCCGAATAGCCCTGGAGAAGCGTGTTGACCGCCAAAAGCTCCTGCTTCGCTCCGCGCGCCTTGATCTTGCGACTCGGCATGATCGTCCGCTCCTCCCGCTCATCCTCCCGCTCCCTCTCAACCTCGGGAGCCGCATGCGTCGTCTCCTGCTCCTCGGCCGCGTTGCGCGAAGAGACCTCCAACAACTCCTCCTCCGTCGGCTCCATCCCTCCCGCCTTCCAGCTCCAAAGCTCTGTGCGAGACCTGCGCTCGCCGCCTTGCGCGACGACTTCGTGCGCCCAGCCTTCCCAGACGATCTTGAGGTTCTTGACCTTGCGTGCGTCGTTGAGCTTCTTCGGGTTATTTTGGGAGTGCGGAGAGGAAGGAGAGGCGACGATGAGGTGGGTGCTCTTCTTGGAGAGGTTGGTGTGGAATGATGCGCCGTTGGCGATGAGGAACTCGCGGAATTCGTCCTTGTGGGGTCCTGTGCGACGGGTTAGATGCGAAGAAAGTTGGGTCGTGAGGAAGCCTACCTCGAGCAAAGTTGGTGACAGAGATATTGAAGCCATGAAATGGACGCATGACATACTCGGCTTCGAGCTAAAAGAGGACGTCAGCAGCAGTTCGCGAAGGGAAGAAGAGGGGGAGGTCCTCACCAAGCCGTAGTCGACAGGAAGCGCCCTGGTCCAGGCATCGCGCACAGCTACAAGCCAATCCGGCATCATGATCTTGATGTTGTACTGGCGCTTGTACGCCAGCGCTCCCTGCGTAGTCCCTGGAGGTCAGCTCCAGTCCCGCCTCTCTGAACAACAAGGACGCACCTCGTACTTGGCACTCCCTTGCGCGTCCGCGATGAGGTGCGTAGTATCAGCCTCGAGGTCTCCCTTCCCTACGCCTCCCATCTCGGCCGCGATCTCGAGAAGCTGCGCCTTGGAGTCCTTGCACCCCGTCACGCTGATGACCATCCCCTCGCACGGCTTGACCTCCTTGCGCAGGTTCTCCCTGTAGCCGTACTCGTCCTCTCCTTCTTCCATCT
Source organism: Glaciozyma antarctica PI12 (assembly GCA_002917775.1). Lineage (NCBI taxonomy): Eukaryota > Fungi > Basidiomycota > Microbotryomycetes > Kriegeriales > Camptobasidiaceae > Glaciozyma > Glaciozyma antarctica. Next base: position 578,963 of record KZ627153.1, on the reverse strand, counting down.
CCTCCTCCTCGTCCTGAGGTCCGTCCTCGCCTGGATACGCCTGTTCGCCCTTTGTCGCGTCGGTGGCGCGCTTCTCGGGCGCGGGGCGGAGCTTGACTTGCTTGTTCTTGAAGGAGCCCAGGTGGGCGCGAGGTCCTTTCTTGCCTCCTCCTCCTCCTCCGAACTTGCCAGCAAATGCCATCCTAGGCTTGAGTTGAGTCGAGTTCGAGACGGCGGCGGGAACGAGAGAGACAAGCTGAGGCCTTAGGCCTTAAGACGCGCCGAATTTGGGCTCAACGTCTTCTCTTTCCACTTCGACGACGACGACGATGGCAGAAGACCTCGCAACGCCACTAGCGCACCCAGCTCTGGCAACTCTCCTCCCTCGAATCCCTCACCATGGAGTCAGAATCACCTCACAAGCCAAAATGACCAACCTCATCGCCTTCGCCCTCTCCCACCTCTCGGTAGGTTCCCTCTGCTCGCTGAATGAGCCACGCTAACTCTTTTATAGGACCCTACGAACCCGCCTATCGTGTTCCACACCCTCCCGCCGCCTCCTTCCGCTACCTCGGCACCCCTCGACGGCCCTTCCACCTCCACTCCAACAGCCGCCAAAGCCCAACCACCTGCTCCTCTCCCCTCCGCTCCCGCCTCCAAAACACCCAAAAAGCTCTCATCCTCTTCCGCCGCTGCGCTACCGAAGCTCGTCTCCATCGCAGAGATTGTGAAACGCTCTTATGTTCCTCCTTTCTCGGAAGGGAAGGGGAAGGGAAAGGAGCAGCTGCCTGAGGAGTCAAAGGAGAAGGGGAAGGGGAAGGTGATGGGACTGTATCAGTACTCGCGACTTGGGGCCCAGGAGGATATCGGTCTTGCGGACGCTGGCGAGAAGGACGAGACGGAGGAGGAGCGAAGGGAGAGGATTGCACTGGAGTGGGTGGAGACTGGGGCTGGGGGTAGAAAGAGGTGAGTCCTGCGTTGCTGTGAGATGCATGGTGGAGCTGATGGTGGGTGCAGACCGCGGAAGAAGCACACGCCGTACATGCTGGTGGTGCTCTCTACTACGGCCCTTCAACTCCTCGAGAAGCATCCTGACTTCACGTAAGCTCTCCTATACGCTATTTGATACGTTTGCTGAGGCTCTGGCGCAGGTATCAAGCTCCGGAGCCTCGTCCTCGTCGTGCGGAGGTGGCCGCGCTAGATGATCGCAGTCTCGACGCCATGGACGTCCAGTCGGAGCCGACGGTTGAGCCCGCTGATGGAGTGGTCAAGAAGAAGCGGAGGAGGAAGAATGGGAAGAAGAAGGCTAAGAAGAAGTCTGGGAAGGAGTCCCAGCGGTGGACATGGCGTTGGACAGTTCTTCGTTGTAGCGCAGCTGCTGCATCGCCGTTCTCGTGACTGATTTTCCTTCCGCGATCTGCTCTCGATTTGTCCTTCTTGCCGCAACCCAGCCAGCGTTCTCGTCCGTGGGTCATCCGAGGACTTGCTCGTTGCGAAGCGAAGTCAATCCCCTGCTGTTGCTACTGCTGCTGCTGTGCGCTTCCTTCGTATATACATCCTCCTCCCTCCCTCAATACAGCGTCGCTCCCGACGTCTCCGAGTGCCCCCCTTCGCTCTCCTTCCTCCTCATCCTCGTCGTAAGAACATGCATCTCCGCCTTCTCGTCTCCCAAACAAAGCCTCTCCGGATCCGAGTCGTCGTACTTGTCCGTTGTGACCGTCCGCCTGTTCGTCTCGTCAGAATCGAAGTGACAAAGCGAGGAAGAGAGCGCACAGAGTCGTGACGTGCACCTTCGCAGCAGGGAGAACGCGACTAATCGAGCTCCGGTTCCCAAACGAGTACGAATGAGAGCTGGTGTTCTGGAAGTCGGGGCGACCGTTGCCTTGCGAACGTGGACCAAGCTGCTTTCCGAGGTCGGCACGGGCGTTGACTGTGAGTTCGGGAGTCAGCGCGAGTGGGGGATGCGGGAGGGAGGGACGTACGCGAGACGAGGAGAGAGTTGAAGTAAAGCTTGATGAGGCACAAGTTCACCATAACGTGGTAGCTTGAAGATACTGTGCGAGGTGTCAGAGCGAGCGGGAGAGAGGGAGTGGAGTGACGAACGAGTGGCGAAGAGGATTGCGTTGATCTGCGAGCGAGAAGTCAGCTCTGTTCGAAGGAATGTGTATGGAGACGTACGATGGCAGCTACGCAAGTCAATCCGTTCGACTGGATGATCAGCTCGATAAGCTTGTCGCAAACGCTGCGAGGACTCAGAATCAGCCCGCGAACTAGTCCCGTAAACCGAGAGAACCGCGCACGAATTCGTCTGGAGCATTCCCGTCTTGCTCTTTCGCAAGTGGAAGACGAGGGAGCCGGTGATAAGAATATCACAGACAGCTGCGGCCACGAGCCAAATCGTAACTAAAATAGGGAAGGAGAAGAAGGAGAAGGGAGAGGAATGCGATCAGCTCCCTTCTTCGTCGGCACCTCCAGCTCGCTCCTCACCTCCGTACGTCCAAGACTGAAACTCTACGAATTCCTTGAGCTTGAAAACCATTCCCGTTGCTCCACAGGCGAACCCTGAACGCCCAACTTCAGCACTGGAAGCCTGCGACGCGGAGAGCGAGAGAGCGCACCGAGCTGGACGGCACTAAAAAAGCCGATGAGGATGGGGAATGTGAGGCTTCGCTTGCTGACGATGTAAACTCGGTATGCGTAAAAGCCTTGTACAATGCTTGCGACAACGCCAGTCATCGCAGGGTCAACAGCGAACGACCTGCCAAGACACGGTCAGCTTCTCCCGGCGGAAGAGGGAACGCAAGAGGACGTACCAGGGTGAGATGGCCAAATAAGCAACGTCCCCAAAGTGCTGAACGAGCCAGAGATATATAGTGTAGCAGGAGATAGCGGTGTGCGCCCAATCTATGATGAGGAGCACCGTGACGATCCAGAAGTAGATTCGTCGGTCGCTGTTGGCAAAATTCACGTAGTAAGCTGAAGATAGAAGAGCTTAGCACGGCTGCGAAGGGGAGAGAGGAGAGGCGCACTGAAAGCTTGCGTGGCGGTAACCCCGAGGAGGAAGGTTGAGAAGAGCGTGCCGACCAAGAATGCACCCAGAGATCCATCTGCAAAGAGCGAGGAGAATTCAGGGAGGAACCAAAGTGCGAGGAAAGGAAGAACGTACCGAAAGCACCCATATTCAAGGGCGAGACGGGAGGAGGAGGAGAGACGCCGGAGAACGGGGAGAGACGAGCTCGGAGAAGCGTGCGAGCGGAAGGCCAGGTGAGGAGGGCGAGGGGAGGGAGGGAAGAGAAAGAATCCCGCGGAGCAGAACTGCCTAGGGAACCCAGCAGACTAGAGCTACAGACAACCCCGCACGCAAGTCCCGGGACCAACGGCCTATAAGAGATCGCCTGTCTCGTTAGTCGTAATGAATTCTTGAGACCTCTCGCCTACGACGTTAGCGCAGTAAAATTGGGGTCGAGGGAGGTCGCAGTACGCACCAGAAGGTACGAGGGTGCTGGCGAAGTGCTAGCGAACTTGCGAAGGGAGCACAGCGCCTTGCAAAGGAGGTCCAGTTGCGCTTGCGACGTGTTCAGCTCTGGCGCCTTTGTCGAGAGGACTGATCCAGGAGTTCTGAAGCTTGACGCAGAACCAGAGCGAAGCAGAGGAAGCGCACCTGCGACCTTGTCGTCGCAAAAGAAGGAAGCTAAAACTCTCAGCACCCTCCGCAATATCCTCCTCCTCCAAGTCCGCATCCCCAACAGCTGATCGCCTCTCCTCCTGCACTCTTGAAAACCAGCCCCGCCACGCTGGCCAGCCCTTCTCCCAGGACGAAGCCGGAAGCGACGATGATGAGAGTAATGTTCTCGAGGTGAGACGGTGTTGACGAGTGCGCCTGAGCGGGCGTGCGGCGCGAGACGTAGAGGGAGATGAGTCCGCCGATGAGACGGGCGATGGAGAAGGAGGGAGTGTTGATGAATCCGATAGCGAAGGCGATGCTGTGCGGAGATTCAGAACGTCAACGGCTGGAAACGCGAGCGAGCGAGAGCGAAACGCACCCCGATGGAATGAAGCGACTCCACCTAGACGCGTTCCGATTCCCGCTGCTGACCGCCATGATCTTGATCCCAGCAAGAACGACGAACGTAGCACCGAAAATGAGCATCGCCTCCTTGCTCCGTGGCGGCAGTTTGCCGTTGTTGACGAGGCGCGCCAAATTCAGCCTGGACACGACGACAGGTCTCAGCGAGAACGACTAGGGAGGGTGCAAAAGGTTCTTACCAGATCGCAGCGGTGGGTACCGGAAAGTTCGTGCTCGGAAGCTCGTAAACGGAGCGATAGAGGACGTAAATCCCTGATGAGACGAACACCGAAGCGAACGACCCGATCATCTGCGTCAAACCAAGTCAGCCTCGTTCGATCTCATCATCACCAACGTACCTGTCCATAGAATTGCGCTCGAGGAGAGGCACCATGCAAATGCCCCGTCTTGAGATCCTGCATGAGGTCTCCAGCCTGCTGAGCTCCGGCCTCGGAGATGCCGCCGGCGATGAGGTTCGCGACGATGTTGTGAGGCTGAACGATCGCAAAGATCAACTGGCTGATCTTTCCGATGGCCGACACTCTGCAGGAGAAAGTCATTTGGGGAGGTCAGACATGCGGGGAAGCGAGGAGGAGCGACGCACGGATTCAGGTCGGTCTCGCCCAAGGCGCGTACGCTGTGGAAGAGAGGGATCAGTCGCAAAGCGGGAGCGACAGGTACGGCGCGGCTTGCCCTAGAATACTGAATACAGAGGCCAACACAAGCGCGATGATCGTCGCCCACCACTTGATCCCCTCCTCGCCAAACACGACTCCCACCAGCACCACGCACGCGACGCAGCTCAGCACGACTCCCAATCCAACGACGCGCATGTCCGCTTCGATCTCATCCGCCTCCGTCTCCACCTCCTCAACGTCCTCGTCGAGACCGTTGTCGTCCTCCTCGTATGGCTGAACGACGGCTTTGACGAGGTGCTTCTTCTTCAGCGGAGCCCAGACGGAGGAGAGCGCCACCATCGTGATGGAGAGGATTGATTCGGCCATCATGACCGCAAGAGCGGGCCAGAGGATCCAGCCTACGCGAAGAAGGCGCGTCAGAGGAGCTTCAGGTCCGCGAAAGAGAGACGAACCGCGTGCGCCGTCGACGGAACTCGAGACGGGGCCAGGAGCCCAGCCAGCGTGCTTGGACAGAGGGCTAAGGAAGGCCCAGCCAACGAGCATACCCTGCGTTGCGAGCTTTGTTCAGACGAGAAAGTGAGGCCGAGGGGGCGAGGGACGTACGAGGTTCATCGACATTGTCACGGACGGGCCCATGATGATGCCTTGACCAATATACGAGAACGACGGAGAGAACCTGCGAAAGTGGTGAGCAGAGTACGGAGAGAGTTCAAAAATCAACGCACCACCACAGCCAGTTGTGCGCGAGGTTCCCGAACACGTTGAAGATAGGAATGGCGTTGCAGACTGGGAATGCAATGCTAAGCAGCTGCAGAACATACGCATCAGCTTCCACTGTATTTCAGAGCGCAAGGAGACTCACCGTGAATCCCGCCGAAACTGCGAAGCTCCAGACGAGCGCCATCCACCCCTCCTGATCAATCTTCGTCGCCTTCGCCGAAACAGCATCCTCGCCGTCGGTCATGGCAAGTGCGCTGTACTCGCCTTCCGTACGATCCTTCGCTCCTTTCATCGGTGCGTCGTGAAGCATGGAGATGATTTGTGCCGTCGCCGTACCTGCGACGTGTGAGATAATGTTCGCGCTGCTTCGACGAGAAACCACGTACCGCTGGGAAACACGAGCTTCTCCTTGATAATCACTTGCCGACGCAGAGGTACCGCCAGGAAGACGCCAAAAAACGCAACGGCAAAGCACCACAAAACAAGGTGGAGAGGCGAGAGAACTAGGGGTGGGGAGCCATCCTCGGCGACGGAAAGCTGAGCCAGCGCAGGAATCACTCCCACGAGTCCAGCGGCGAGAGGGAGAGTTCCGGTGGCCACTGCGGTCGTTTGGAGAACGATCTGGACGGGAGAGGAGGTCAGCTTGCGCTGAAGGTGTGAGAGAGCCGGAGACGTCTGCACGCACGTTCTCGTGAACCGTCAAGGGTCGCTGGCTGAATAGGCTGCTCTGCGGGATGACCTTGAACATTGCGAAGCTGGAGCAACGAGTCAGCACATGCGCTCTGCGACGTAGGCATCGAGACGTACCCAAGGAGCGACGCCTGTAAGCTCATCATGCTGATCCAGCCCGATTGTAGTCCAAAGTAGGTGTTCGTGAAGCTGGCGGGAGCAGCTAGGATCAGCTGAAGCTAGGAGCTTGGAGGGTCAGGACGCAGCCTCGCTTACCACAACAAGATCCCAATCAACAGGCCCACCACTACCGCCCGCAGCTACCAGGAGAGCGCATCGTTAGCCAGCAGTCCATCCTCCCACCACCTCGGCCTTGTCGTACCGTGAACTCTGCCTCGTCGGGCGCTGCTGACTTGGTGCCGTCAGCTGGGAGAAGTGGCTCGCGAGAGGAAGATCCGTTGGCGTCCATCGCTGAGTCGTGTAGAGATAGATTCCGCTGTTGTGGAGGAGATGCTCGAGGTGTTCTTCTCATGAGGAAGGGGAGAAGGAACAACCAGCTCGACGAGGCGCGTAGTTGCTAGTTGTTCTCCACTTCGTCCCTTCCCTCCACACCCTCTACCAGGTACGCTTCTACGATGAGCTGTGGGCGTACAGAGAACGACGACGAAGAGAACCCAGCTCTGCCAGGTGAGCTTGCTTGATCCCTCCGACGCAAACACAGCTCACCTCCTCCTCTCGCAGCTGTAGTCCCAGCTTCAAGCACCTGCGTCCGTTGCAGTACCCCACCCACCATCCTCGTGCGCTCAACAAGCTACTGCCAGTACGCCCCACCCTTACTGCGCCTCTCTGTCCCCGCTGATCACCCCGGCGCAGCGAATGCTTTCTCGATGTTTTTCAGAACAAGTTCAAGACCGGGATAGACGTCGCGAGGACTTTCAGTCGGACAGGGACGGCCGAAGATGTCAAGGCGGGTATCAAGCGGGGGAAGCAGAGGTCCTCGGTGTTGCTGGCGTTCTCAGGAGGTCCCGCATCGAGGTGCGTCTTTCGAGTTCTCGATCTGGAAGAGGGAGCTGATGGCCGGTCGCAGTGCCTTGCTCGAGCTCATGAAGCCGTACCTACCCGCTGCTGAGCTGGTGGCTTCCTCGTCGAACCCCCGGTACACTCCTCCGCCAACATTCGCTGGGATCGAGGTCGTCTTTGTGGACGAGAGTGGCGTGCCGGGCTTCGAGGTGAGCCGCGCCTTCTCCGGGGCGTCTGCCGCTGCTAAATACCCTCCTTCAGGAAACTGATCGAACCGAAGAGATGCGCGCCATCGTCGAAGCAGCTGGCTTCCCGTTCCTCGCCCTCAAGCTTGAGAATGTCTTCTCCTCTTCTAGCAGCTCCCTCTCCATGGACCTCACCACCCCAGGTCCATCCTCCCTCCCAATGCGTCTCATTTCTAACCCTCCCACAGACCTCCTCTCCCACCCCAGCACGAGCTCCTCGACCCCCTTATCCTCGCTCTCCTCCCTCCTCGCTCCTCACTCCACCACTTCCCGCGCAGCCCTTCACTTCCCTCGCAGCCCTTCATTCCTCTCACTCCGCCGTACCGCTCTCTCCCGATCCCATGAGCTTCTTGTGACTGGCGAAACCGCCACGCGAATAGCGATCAAGACTCTCGCTGGAATGGCCGAGGGACGCGGGTGGGGAATGGGAGAAGAGGTGGGAGTGAGCTGGGAGGAGGAAGGACTGAGAGTTGTGAGGCCACTTGGGCTGTGTTTGGCGAAGGAGGTGGCGTATTTCGGGAGGGCGAAGGGGGTGGAGGGTAGGGTGGAGGTGAGGCCTGGGACGGCGGTGGAGCCGAAGAAGGCGGGGATTGAGAAGCTTACGGAGGGTGAGCAGTCCTCTCGTTCTTCGTGGAGAACCGCGCTGAACGAGGTTTGAGCAGAGTTCGTGATGGGACTGGAGGCGGCGTTCCCCTCGACCGTTTCGACCATCATTCGGACAGCAGGGAAGCTCGGATTACGATCAGCCGACGCTCAAAGCAGAGGTGCGAAGGCTACGCCCTGTCCCCTCTGCGGACTGTACGCTCTCTTCTCTCGTTCCCTAGATTTCGCTAATCCCTCGACAGGCCCGCCCAAGTCGGCGCGCAGGAATGGCGAACAGCCATCACCATCTCCTCCCTCGTCGACTCACGCGCTCTCGCCGCCCTCGCCATCACTCCCTCCTCAATCACTCCCCCCGCCGACTCACCCCCGCCACCCGCCACCTCGTCCACCTCCTCTGAAGTCCCTCTCGCCTCCCTCCTCTGCTACGGCTGCCTCCTCGTCTACCAGGATATTCAGCAATCGTCGAAGCCCGGACAGGAGCAAATAGGAGGAGATGAAGTGATTCTACCGCCTTACGTGGCGGAAGCAGCTGCGCGAAGATGGGAGGTTGAGGAGGAGGAGAAGCTTATTGGGAGCAGGGTGCGGAGTGAAGAGGAGATGAGGAGCGTTGTGCAGGAGTTCTTGTTGGATTAGGAATTCGAGCACGTCGTTGCGCGTTGCGAAGAGCGAGGGAGAGGATGAGACTTCGCGACGCTCTCGAAAGCTCTTCGAGCTGGTCTCTCGGACTGTATTGTCAACGAGATCAGGGGGACACTACTTCGAGGCCAGTTCAGAGGGGTACAGATGGGGGTCGGTCGCGAGAGGGGGGATTATAGCCAAGTACGAACAAGCGTGGAGTGGGCGGACGAAGCTTCGGAATTAGGCAGCGAAGGGATGGACTCGACCGTCGAGACTGTTGAGCTCGAAGCTGTCCTTGGTTTGTTCCCTCGAGCAAGCCTTGCGAGAGCGTCCCGTGTCAGGTCGGAGCGACCGACCGAGCGAGATATGTGAGCGTACCGGACCGTTCAAATTGGCGAAGACGAAGCCCTTCCCCGATTCGGTAGGATCGTATTGAGTGTTCGTGCTGCCGAATACCGCAATCAGAAAAGCACTATCTCGCAGGAGGAGCGAGAAGAGCGAACCTCATCGAGACTCGAATCACCTTGACCCCGTTGACCTGGGAGCCAGAGCCGCCGGTGTTGGTGAGAATGCCTTGTCCAGAGACATCGTTGCGCTCGTCTCCGATCTTTTGGCGCGAGTTCACTGCGAGCGAGGTGCAATTAGGAATTCCGGGTGGCTTGCGATGCGAAGCGAAGAACGCACGAGATACCAAGACCGCCATGAAGTAGAGACTGGCGAGCGGGAACTGAAACATAACGTACCAGCTCGCGGTAGGGTACGCGAGGAACAAGATGGCGGAGAGCCTGTGTCGCGAAACGCTGGTCAGACAGCCTGCGGACTTGGATACGCGAGGAACAGGCGCTTACGAGGCGGCGACGCTTGTAACACCGTTCGTCTCGACTGTGAGAATGACGAGTCGCTGGAGGAGAGGGTTCGACTTTTGATATTCGCCTTGAGCTTTCCTAAAGTACTGCGAAGCCTCGGGTGAGTGGCGTCGCGCGAAGTGTGGGAGCTGACGCACGTAAACCAAGGAGGTCGTGATGAGGAGATCCGCGACGCTGTGAAGGAGGATGCTAGTCAGCGATACCATGCTCTGCGAGCTCCGTCCCGAATCACCTCGCCGAAAACAGCCAAACTGCAACTGGATGCGAGAAGTCAGCTTCGCACGGCGTCAAGACGCCAGAGGAGGCCACTCACGACCCCACTTCCACTCGGGGAAGCGTGAAATCTCGCCGTTGAACACGAAGATCTTGGCCGTGCTCGCCAACCCAAAGGCTGCGAAGCGAAATCAGCTGTGGCCTTTGCAGGGTTGAGGCAAAGACGCACCGAGTTGAATCGTCGAGCAAACAAGAACGGCGAGAGGAATGTAGAGAGATCGGTTCCCAACGACGTGGATACGGCGGGCATCTGCGAAAGCCGAAGGGTGAGCTTTGAAAAAGGAGAAGTCGACCGACAGGCCCGCGAAGTGACGTGCAGAAGACCTGGACGATTGAACCGACGACCGCCGTCATTCCAGGCCTTTGTGAGAGGGTCAGCATGGATCTTTCGAGGAGAAAAACGCGAAAGAAAGTGGCGACTCACTCGACAGCCGCAGCCATGGGAACGCGGAAGAGCTTGAGAAGCTGGCCCCAGTTCGCCACTGTCCAGAACCACACCGTTCGACTGCGACAACGACTTCAATAAGACACGACTGACCATGCTCTCCCTTTGACGGAAGGGAGGAGAGAGGAGGATAACTCACATGAGGATGGCCGTGTGAGCGAGGATGAGGGCGAGCAGGGCAGAAACGCTTAGCATGTAGGTCCTGCGATCCTTGGGAAACCTCGTGAAGTAGGTGAAGGCTTCGAGGCGTCTCAGCACAGTTCTCAGAGAAAGATCCGGACGCAGCTCACTTTGAACGGTAACAATCCCGCACTGCGATGGCGATCAGCTCCCACTCTTCGCAGCTGATTGAGACGACTTACCAGCCAGACAGCAAGTACTGTCCCGATGAGCTTCGGCGAAGAGGTCAGCGTCGTCTGCACGGCCAAGGAGAGGGAGGACCTAGTACGACGCCGCCTGCGGAACGCCGTCAGCTCTCTCCTCTTCTTCCTCTTACGAACGGCTCACCAAGCGAAGAGTCGAAGGTGCTCATAGTGGTGCTTTGAAGAGAGGGTGAAAGGTAGGAAGGAAAGAGACCTTCAAGTCCAAACCCCCAGCGCGTTGAGTTCCGCGGGGTTGGGCGATCTTCTGCTGTCGCGGAAGGTTGCGCTTTCCTCTCTCCCCAGAGCTGGGACTCAGAGCTGGCCGGCGAAAAAGGTCGTAGAGAGCTGGTGATACAGTACAGGGGAACAAACGTCTCTCGCCCGAATCCGATCTCGCCGGGGGTGTTCTTTCGCTTCGCAACTCGCACCCTGCGAACACGAAGAACCACCACACCATCAAACGGGATAAAAGCTTTTGTTGCAAGCGGGTAGAGGAAGGAAAGGAGCCTATCGAGGTTGCGAAGAGGGGGTGCAAGCAAAGCGAGGTGATCACGCCGAGAAAGGGTGTCCGCCACAACCGCGCCAGTCTCCGAAGTCGTTACCGTCGACTTTGCTGTCTGGAGAAGTAGCCTGTAAGAATCGAGAACTTCAGCGAGGGCAAGGAGAGAGAATGAGAACCGCGACGAACCGGCGACGAACCCGAGGCGATGGTCTTCTCTTCGTCGAGGTCGGTACGGACGGTCTGGCTGCCGCGAAGAACGATCAGACACGAGCTACTTTTGAAAGGAGGGAGAAAGGACGTACTCGATGGTGACTCGAATAGGGGCGAGCTCCGTCTGCGTGCTCGGCTTGACGCCTTGCCAGTCGTTGACGCCAGTCTTGGTGAACATGCTCTGGCCGGAAGCCGGGTTGAGCTGATCCGTTACCTTCTGGCGCGAGTTGACTGCAGAAGCGTTAGCTTTCGCAACGTGCTCGAGTGAGAACGCACGTACGCGAGACGAGGAGGGAAAGGAAGTAGAGCTTGACGAGTACGAACTGTGGGATAACGTGCCAGCTTTCACCAGGGAGCGCGAGGAACAAAATCGCGTCGATCCTGGGGTGGAAAGAAGTGAGAAGGGAGAGCGAGATGGGAGGATCAGAGAACTTCGCACGCACAGGGCAACGACCGAGCATAAGAGATTCGTTTCGACCGTGTTGCGGACGATGCGTTGGACGAGAGTGTTGGTTCGAAGATAGGCGCCTTGAGACTTCAGCTTCTTGAGGTACTGCGATGGCGAGACGCGAGTTAGCGGCAGCATGCTAAGGGCGGAAGGCGAGAACGACGCACGTAGACCATCGAGCCTGTGATGAGGAAGTCTGCAATGCTGAGGGACAGTATCGTCAGCGCAAACGCTAGGAGAGCCCATGACCGCAGCTACCTCGCCGAGATGAGCCATATCGCAACTGGAGAGAAAAAGTCAGCCTTCGCTTCGCAGAACAAAAATGAGGAGAGCGAACCGCCATAGTTCCAGGACGGGAAGTCTGCAATAACGCCATCTAGCACGAAGATCTTGATTGTCGCACCTACTCCGAACCCTGCGTCCAGCGTTAGCTGGAAGGTAGCGAAGGAGGAACGGTTTGACGCACCGAGTTGAATCGCCGAGAAGAGGAGGATCGCGACAGGGAGGTAGGGCTTGCGGTTGCCGATGATGAAGACGCGATAGGCATCTGCGGTGCTCTGGATAAGTACTGGAAAGAACTGGAGAGTAGGGAACGCACAGAAAGTCTGCACCGTGGCTGCGACCACCGCGGTGAACGCCGGCTCGACCGCAAAAGTCCAAGGAACTCGAACGAGGATTTCGAGGACGCCCCAATAGGTTACAGCCCAGCGATAGAGGGTGAGGCTAAGGATTGAGGGTGTTAGCAAGCACCTAGCGAGGAGGACATCGCACGCCCATTGTTATGATCGTGTGCGAGACGTCGCAAACGAGGAGGAAGATAACGAGTCGGGAGTAAACCTTTCTGTCTCCTGGAAACGTGGTGAAGTAGGTGAAGGCTGCGTACAAAGCTCAGCAGGTCCAGGAGGAGAGAATGAGCCACTCACACTGGTTCCAGGCGACGCCACTCTGCGTTCCGAATCAGCGCCTGCCTCGCCTCCTCGTCTAGGACTGAGCTCACCAAGCAGACAGCCATGAGAGTACCAATCATCTGCCGTCACTGTCGTTAGCTCCACACCGAAACCCCACCGAGATAGCGAGCGTACGAAAGCGCCTGCGCAAGGTGTCAGCCTGGGCTCTCCTCTCTACGCTCTTTCTCCGGAAGTCCTGCGCGCGACTCACCGATAGAGGCATCAAGCAGGGACATAGTGGCGAACCCTTGAGAGAGAGAGACAGGCCAGGCAAAGAAAGTTTCGTTCGACTTCGGCAGTGGTCGCAAGATCTCCGCATCTTCTCCGAGGATTTCGCGAGATGCGAGCTCCTGCTCCATCTGCGAAGAGAGCAGGTCGTAGTCGTGGCAAGGCAGAGAGATGCCAGGCGAAGGGACACAGATTTGCAAGAGCTCGACGCGAGACCAAGGAGCGGAATCCAACTTGAGAGCCGAGCGAGCCCTCCTGCTGGCCTTAGCTGGTGTCGTTCGCGCGGCAGGTTGCGGGTTCGAGATGGACTGTAAACTTACAAGCTGTCAAAGACGAAGCAGGGACGGGGAGCAGTGGCGGGGACCAGGAATCACCGAGAGCAGAATCGTGCAAGGGAAGAGCCCTCCTGAGCGAGCGTGGACCTTCAGCAATGAGTTCGTACAATACCGCACGCCGCACGCGCACCTGCATCACCAGCAGACACCAGCAGGCACCAGCGCGGACCAGCAAAACCCCCTTATACAATACAACCTCCCTTCAGCTCCTTCCCACTCAAACCGACCCATTGCCCTCCGACTCTCCCACTAGCGGTCCTCCCGCCGTGCCTGACATGATGTCTGAAATCGAGGACTCTAAAGAGTCTATCCGCGTCGAAAGGGACCCCACTGCGCGCCTCCAGAGTGTCAGCTGCTGGCCAAAAGCCAAGCTCAAGAGGGAACCACACGCACAGCGACCTAAGACGTCCGTCGACATGGCCTCGAAGCGCGCCTCAAGCTCGGTGAGCAGAGTATCCACCTGCGGCACACCTTAGCTCCCCTCGTCTGCCAGCAGCTGAGCAGGAACGAACTCACGAATCGCGTCAACTCGTGAGGACTTGTTACATCCACCCTACTCTCCTCTCCCGCTTCCCCTCCTGCGAGTCCTAGCCCTGATAGCACACTGTTGTCGCCCGCTGTCGTGCCTTTTCGTACGGGAGTCGCGCCGCGAGAAGTCGAGGAAGGGAGGGAAGGGGAGGCGCGCGGAGACGCGGCGTTAGAACGTGGGGAGCTGATGGTGAGGGGTTGGTAAGCCAGCTTGAGCAGCGTGGGAGTGGATCAAGCTGAGGAGAGTTTGCGAGGAGAGGGCGAGAGGAAGAGCAGCTCGCCAACGCGAACCTCAAGACGTCAAGACGCCGGCCGAACTCGACCCAGCAGCCTCTCTCGACCGATTCCTCCTCTTCCAGAGCTTCAAGTGCGAGGTCGACGGCACAAAATGCAGTATTTGTACAGGAGAAAATGATGCTACGACAAATGAGGCGTCTAGGCGAACGACTTTCCTGCGAGGGGGTCAGCTCCTGGTGTTTCGCTGAAGGCGAAGGGCGTACCGAGAAGCATCCTCGCCTTGTCCGCGTCGGAGTGCTGGCTTCGGATGGTAGCAAGAGGCTGATGTAACGCTGGTGGCAGGAACGTTAGCTTCGCACGCCGAAAAGGAGAGCAGGAACGCACGATAACCGACGCTGTCGGCGGCCCGCGATACGGAAGGGGGAAGGCTGTGGGCGTGTTGGCGGATGGGAAGTCCGTTGCGAGAGGGGGGAGGGAGCGAGTGGACCTGCGAAAGATCCTGTCAGCCGAAGCTCGAGCCGAAGAAAGCGTCAAGCACGAACCTCCGCAGCCCTGCTGCCGTCGCTCTCCTTCGACGACGCCACGCTCCCGCTGGCCGACGCCGGCAACATCGACTCGGGCTCATCGGTGAGACGATCCGAGGCGTTGTAGATGCCAGAGAACGGACGGTCGAAGGGAGAGAATCCGTCCTCGTCCTCGGGGCTCTCGATCTCAAGGTCGCTCGACTCGGACGACTGCTGCCGCGTGCTTGAGATCGAACTCCCCGTGGGCTGCTTGACAGTGAGGCGAAGAGGGCTTGAAGGTGGGCGGGAGTGCTCGTGGCTGGGGGTCGCGGTACGGCTTTTGGGGTGGATGCGGGACTTGAGACTGGCGGTGAGGGACGCTTTGGCGGCGCTTCGCGCGTCGTGGAGAGGGAGGCGTCGGTGGGCCGTTTGTAGAAGTTGCCCAAGAAGAGCTCCTTTCTGTGACCAAACAGACTTGATGATATCTGCGGACCGCGGTCAGCCGGAAACAAAAAGGCGGAAGGAAAGGGAGAAGGCGCACCTCGCTTGAGCTCGTCGAGGAGATCTAAGAACGACCAGGTCTTGCTTCGATATTGAATGCTCGGCGTCTTGTACGTGATGTTGTAGATGTCGGGGAGTCGACTGTGATCTTCCCTCTCGGACTGCACGAAAGGAGTTAGCGCTGTCGAACGCAGCCGCGAAAGGAACAACTCACGCGATACGTCAGGCAAAGCACCGTTGACGTGAAGTCGACGAGGATGAATGTGCGATTCAGCGCAGCTCGCAAGCGCATCTCGTCCGCATTGAGACCCTCCTCCACTCCCGACGGCGCGAGAACCTCCTTTGAAGTCGTCCTCTGAAGCCGATGCTCGCCGTTGATCGACACTGCCGACGAAGACTGTCCCGAGAGATTTGGCGTCCTTTCCTTGTTGAGTGCGAGAGACTCGACTGAGCGGCTAGCGACTTTGTTCGGAGTGAGAGGGGAAAGGGAGTGGCGACTGGATTTGGCGGGAGGGGTGTCGCTGCCGGTCGATCCGTCTTCCTCCTCGGCGGGCTTGCTCCGGCGCTGCGAGAAAACGTAGTCGAGGATTTGGCGTCCGACGCGATGCTCGAGCTGCAGGCGAACGGGGTGCAGGTGGAGCTCGAACTGCTCTACAATCGAGATGCCGCCGACGGGCGCCAGAGCGTTCCAAAGAAGCGCAGCGAAGACGTCGACCTTGCAGAGCTCGTGGTCTGGGACGTGCTCGTGCTTCGCAATGATCTCGGCGAAGACCTGCTCGGGGCTGCTGTTGAGCGCCTTGAGGTCCTTGATGACGAGGCGGTTCGATACCGAGCTATCCTGCTTGCTGATCCACGAGAACTCGACGCCCTTGACGGAGAACTTGGTGAAGGGCGTGTCCGACTTGTCGAGCATGTGCCAGACGAGCTCCGACGCCCTCGCCTCGAACTGGATTCCGGCCGTCTTGCTGACCGTCTTGGCGACTCCGTTGAAGTCCTGCGCGCGCGTGATGCCGAGGACGACGAGGTTGAGCTTGTTCGAGAGCTTGGTGAATTCGGCGCGGGCAACGAATAGCTCATAGCGACCTTCGTCGTCGAGCTCGTCCAGGTGCGCTTGGTACTGCTGCGCGAGGTCCACAAGGCTTCGAATACGCTGCTGAAGGTCCACGACGATCTTGATCGCTCCGGCGATATCCGAAAAGTCGTGAGTGAAGACGACTGCCTCGAGTTCTTTGCTTCTCGACTTCTGGAGGGGGTCGCTGTAGAGAAGGAGGTCGGTGACGACGTTGTAGATGGCGGCGAAGTGATCGGGGTTGGCAGAGACCGAGAACTTGTCGCATTCGACGGAGATTCTGAGGAGCGAGGTCAGTCCTCCGTGCGTGCGCTTCGAGTCGAGCACTCACCGATCGGTTCCAGTCTGGAAATGGCTATCCTGCGGTCCTGCGGGGTGGAAGCCGTCGTCGTAGCCGTTCTTTGAACTCATGCGAAGCTGGTTGAACTTGTCGTAGCGCAACGCAGCCGACGTGCGAGGAACGACGCGATCGAATCCCCAGGGTTCGACGCGAAGGTCGATCAGGGTCTCGAGGGGAACAAACGTCGTCCCCATGCGGCTCTCGCGATGATACTGCTCGCGAGGGTAGAAGGCTTGAAGGCCGTCGAGGGTCCCGAACGTCTGGCTGAGGACTTGTGCGTTGACGGGGTCGTCGGGCGTCCGCAGGTCAACGACGGAGAAGACCTTGAGCTGGGCGCGGAAGGCGGTGAGGATGATGGTCGACTTGTTGTCGACGTCGCTCTGAAGGGCGATTTGAGGCTTGATGAACATGCAGAGGTGGCCGGGTTGGAGATCGAAGGCGTCGGGAAGACTGTCGGCTGCCGACTCCGGATCGACGTCGAGAGCGGCTCCGAATCCAAAGGAGCGACGACCGTCGTCCGTAGACTCGTTCGAAGCCCAGAACTTGCCGTCGCTGCCGCTGTTGAGGAGGTTGTCGAGCAAGCGATTCGTCTGCTGCGTCTCCTCCAGAACGGTTCGTTTCCTCGCCGATCCGGTTCGACTCGTGCTCGACTTGTGGCGAGATCCCTTGTGCTCGGACTTCTTCTCGCTCTGCTTGGTGAGGTCGCGAAGGAACTTGATGGCCGACGCGGAGAGGTGGTAGACGAAGCCGCGTCGTTCGCGAGACGAGTAGTAGTAGTTGAGGAGGACGTCGCGGGTGATGTTGGAGACTTGGATCGTCGGGTTGTGGACCATGTAGCGGTTCTCCCACTCGGTCCACTCTTGATAAAGCTTCGACGTGATGTGCGGGAGGTGTGCGCCCTCGCCGCCCTGATCCTCGCCTTCCGTCGCCGGCATCGGTGGAGGTCGACCGTACGGCGAATCCGACTTGGGAATCTGCGTCTCGAAATGAAAGTGTTGCGACTTGTTCTGGTCGTCGGCAGCCCCGGTGTGGAGACCATCGCGGACTTGAACGAGACGGTCGATAATTCGCTGGATCGCCGCGATTCGAAGAGCGATCTGCTTCGGTGGCCCGTCCTTGCACACCGGCGAAGGCTGCGAAAGATGAGCGTGAGTCTAAGACGAAGCAGCGTTCGACAAGGATGACTCACGAAACGCGATTCTGCCTCAAGCTCCGCGAGGCGAGCCTTCGCCGACTCGATCTGGACGGTGAGGGTGTCGGCTGAGGATACGGGCTCATCAGAGACGAACAGCGGCGAGGGGAGGAGGGAAAATGTACCTGTTGCAGCTCCCATCAAGCACGTATGAGAAGGCTCGGTGCCGAACTTGGTCTTGGGGAGCGAAGCTGGCGTCCTCTCCTCGTTCTCTGGCTCGGCGTCCTTCGAGCGCGCGTCCTTCTGGCGGTAGTAGGTGAAGCGAGGGCAGACGATAAAGGGTAGAACGCGGACCTGGGGGTTGAGGTCGGGGATGGAGTAGATGGCGTCGACGAAGTCGTCCATATCGATCCACTCGAGATCCGCGTCGACGACGGTGTAGTCGTGAGTCGAAGGAGGAGGTTCATCGACGTCGAGTTCCGCGTACTCAGGCAAAACGAGCTGCTTCTCGGGCTCCTTGAAGCACGCGGAGATGACTCGCAAGTCGACTCCGTCGCAGTCGACCTCGGCCTGAGAAAACGTCTTGTGAACGACGGTCTTCATCTCCTTCCCGTCGAGCCCTCGAACGACTTCCTCCTGCGCGCGCTGGTGAAGGTCGACGTTGAAGCGTGCGATCTTGCCCTTGAGCCCGACGACGATCGTCTCGCCTTTCGACCAGTCTGCCCACGATTCCTGGCGGTAGGTATGCGCGATGAAGAGCGGCGCCAAGCTGAAGCGGTACTTGATCGTCGCGCAGTGCTTGCCGAACTTCTTCGAGGACGGCTGAGCCGACGGGAAGAGCTTGCCCTGCCGGATAGGGAGGGACATGACGCCGTCGAAGAGCTTCCACCACGCCCAAAAGTGCGTCGCCGCCTGAGGACTGAAGTGGAGGCTGTTGCAGCCGAGTTCTCCGTCGTTGTCGCTAGGAGAGAGAGGGGTGGAGGAGTTGGAGGGGAGGCTCAGAGTGAGGGGCGAGGTGAGGGAGATGGAGAAGTGGATAAAGTCGGAGCGGAAGCCGAGGAACGAGTCGGTGATCTACGGATACTCATGCTTAGCTGGGCAAACGGTCGTTGCGAAGAGAGAAGCTCACGACTCCAGTGGGCCCGATTCCTGCGTTCGCGGTTCGAGTGTGAACGTCCCAATGCGGCGAGAAGTCGAAGAAGCGACACTGCCGGTGGAACGTCGACTGCCCGAGGCAAGGTCCCTCCGCGCAATCCGGCAGGCAGGTGCGCTCGAGGACCGCTCCCAAGCCCCACCGGACGCCGTTGATGAACTTGGCGAAGACCTTGATGAACTCGGCCTCCTTTCCGAAGCGGTTTCGCGGGTCGCCCGTTCCCAACGAGTGCTGCGTCGAACGGTCGTTGTTCTCGCTCGGATCCTGCGCGAGACCGGTCGCGGCGTTGTCGACGTAGTCGCGAAGGTTGGGGATGCCGAGAATGTACTCGTCGCTCTCGATCTGAAAGAACTCCTGGTCGGGGTTCTCGAGGCCGAGGAGGAACTTGACGTTGCCGCGCCAGGCCTTGGAGAATCCTGCGCCGAAGCCGGTGAGGGCGTACGGGTCTCGCGTCCCCTTGAGGTGGAAGTGGACCGGTCCTTCGCCCTGGAAGAGGACCTTGACGCGCCAGTGGAACTGCAGGCGGATCTTGTCCCAGAAGCCGATGCGCTCGGAGGGGTCGGGCGACGCTTTCGAGAGCGTGTCGAGGACCTTGGCGACGTCCTGAATCGCCGGTGCGACCGAGTTGCCCCAGCCGATGCGAGTGGCGTACGGAGTCTTGATCCGGACCGTCGGCGTCGCGTACGTCTTGACCGTCATGGCGGAGCGAGGAACGACGATCGAGTAGAGCGCCTGTCCGCCTGCCGAATCCGCTGGCACAATGGCGCAGGGGACCCGCCGTACCGACTCGGGACCTCCCATCTCCTCCGCGATGACAAAGTCGACTTCGCACTCCCAGACCGCAAAGTCGTGCCCACCGCCTTGCGGCATAGGCGGAATGTGGAGGAGAGGGAGAGGGTAGTCGCGGAGCTGGCAGCGCGCCTCCTCGAGCTTCCAGGAGAAATGCAGCGGGACGAGGAGGCTGAAGTCGGTATCGCGAGGAAGGCCTTTGCCAACGTCGAAGAGGAAGTCGGAGAGCTTGTCGGCGGGGAAGGAAGGGCGGGAGATGACGAAGCGAACGTCCTGGAACGTCGCTCGGGCGAGGGGTGCGGAGCGGCTGGCGGGGAGGATCTCGACGGGGAGGAGGGCGTCGGGTCGCTGGCTGTTGTGGCGAGGACCGTAGAGGCGACGAGTGAGGGCTTCTTCTCGACGACCCTGCTCGGCGATGGCGTTTCGGATCCGCTTGGCCCAGTGCGACGAGTCGTACGTCTTGAGTTCCGTCCGCGCTTCCTCGACGCCGATCGAATGCTGCCCGCTGACCTTGGGACGACGAGGGAGGAGATTGCTGTCGTCGTCGCTGTCCGAGTCCGACTCCTCCTTGCCTTGATGCGCCTCCATCTTGCGAATCGCCTCGACCTTGGCCTCGAACGCCGCCTGCCTCGCCAACCGCGCCAGCTGCTCCTCGTACCCCGCTCGCCAGATAATGTTGAGTCTTGTCTCGAACGGGTCGTCCTGGATCTCGATTGCGACCATCTTGACCCGAAGCTCGACCTTGGGGAGTCGCTTCGCCTGCTCGATTTCGGGCTCGATGATGAAACCGAGTCCGCCCTTGATGAGCTGATGAACAAGCTGCTTCGTCGCCTTGACAAGGTTGACGGTGTTGTCGATGATGTTGGCGACGACGTAGCGAAACGGGATCCGAAGGCGAGCCGAGTCGGTAGCGAGGACGACGACGAAGGGCTGCGAACCCGCGTTGTCCGGCTCTGGGCAAATGCTGATCGTCGTGACCCGCAGCCGAAGGAGGTCCTCCCACTTGGAGCGAACCGTCTGGCTCTCGCCGGCGAGGAGGAGCATATCCCACTCGAGGATGGCTCCGATCACCTTCGAAGCTTGAACGCGGAGTCGCCTGACGTGTCCGAATAGAAGAACGTTGTGCGGAAGGTCGACGAAGAGGTGGAGGTCGGTGACTTCGATCCGCAGGCTGACGAGGGGAGGAGGGCGTTTGGCGACGGCGTGTTTGTGTACCCACGACGACGAGGGCTGAGGAGGGGAGAGGGACTTGAAGGCGGAAAAGGCGACAAGGCAGAGGTAGATATTGAAGAGGCCCACGCGGAGGGTCAGGTTCTCCGCCTCGACCGAGACGACGAACTTGTCGAGCGCCTGCCCTTCTCCCGCGTCCGCATCCCGCGTCGCAGCGTGCAGCCTAACGCGGAGCGCCATCGCGGGGAAGTAGAGGACTCCCGTTCGTCCGTCCGCGAATCCGACTCGGCAAGATCAAGATCGAGCGCCTCGCCATATCCGAGATGTTCCCTCGATTCTTGAGCTCCCAGTCGTCCGGTCCTCGTCCCCCGCCTACGAACGACGGCCTGTTCGTCGTATGTCCCTTCGAAGCCCGCGCATCGACGACGGGGTCGAGATGGACGTCTCCAGCCGTGAGCTTGAAAAGAGCCTGCCGAGCTCCCGGGTGCTCCGCGACGTTCGCGTTCGCCTCGACGCGAATGTCCTCGCGAAGATCGAGCGACTGGCGATTGGGGTAGTGGACGATGCCGGGTCGGAGGGAGCTTTGGAGGAGGTACTCGAGGACGAGAGGGCCAGAGTGGACTGCGACGCCTCGGCAGGCGCGGACGTCGTTCTTGGGATCCGCGCCGGCGACGCGGAGGTCGAGAGAGGCGACGGCAAAGTAGATGCAGACGTTGGCGGGGAGGCGGTCGACGAACGGGCGTGGTTCAGGAGGGGTGGAAGGGAAGGAGGAGGGAGTGCGGAGGGTGGAGGTGGCGGTGGCGGAGGCGGAGGCGAAGGACTGGAGGAAGTCGCGCAGGCTTCCCATTACAACCGGTCGCCAGAGGTCGACCCCGATCGCTTCGACGAGGATGTAGACCTCGCCGCTGTGCGTCGTCAAGTCAAGAATCGGGGCTGCGGGTGATCCCTCGAATTCGACGACGTCGTTCCCGAGGAGAGACTGCGACGCCGAGAGTTCAACGGGGCCGAGGGCGAAGATGTCGAGACGAATGGGGTCGGAGGGAAGGGTGGGAGTGTCGTCCAGCCAGCTCGTCACGTCCTCGGGCGTCCGGGAACCGAGGTTCGTAGCGAAGATGAAGACGTTGAGGGAGTCGGTAGTGAGGTTGACGCGCATGGAGTACTTGAGGGGGTGAGCGTCGAGGTCACGGTTGAAATTGGGATCGGGTTTCGCGGGGACGTGTCGTCGCTCCTTGACGTAAATCGGCGGCGGGGGCGGGACTCCCAGCTCCTCCTCGAGCTTCATCACGGGCGTCCAATGCTCCTCGGGCGTCGAGACCACGCTCTCCCCTGCCCTCTCCCTCTCCTCGTCCCTCTGCTCCCTCCTCGCACTCCTCCTCATAATCATATTCTCCGCCTCCGTCCTCTTCGCGCTCCTGTCCGCATACTCGCCTCCAAACGACATCGACCCATTCGGGAACGACACGCAAAGCAAATCGGGCGACGTCCAAGTCCTATAGAAGAACTCTTCCGCCTTCCCATCCGCCACCCTCCGCTCCGCATTCGCAGGCGCCTGAATCCTCACCTCGAGGCCTTCGCACTCGAGCGTCCCTGCGATCCTCGGGAGACCTCGAATAGACTCCTCTGCCGGAGGAGCGCGAGCGCCGCTCCGACGTCGTGGGGGCTTTGGACGAGCTTTAAAGATGCGCAATGCGCTATCGAGCGTCTCGAACGTCGTGTGACCGCGGATCCGGCCAATGGAGATTTCTGCGATGAGGGTTGAGTCGTTGTAGTTCGTTGGCGCGTAGGAGGGGGCGGGTCGAGGGAGGGGAACGAGGGAGGTGGTGAGGGAGGGAGGGAGCCAGGTCGAAACGAGGAAGAGGGAGGAAGGGCCTATCGCGAACGCCTTTGCCGAGTCGGGCGGGATGTCCTCTGCGTTCGCAAGCTCGTCAGCACTCTCTCTCGCTTGAGCAGCGAGAAACGCACCTTCCGGCCCATCCGCCTTGACTCTCCCCTCAATCTCCTCCCACCCGAACCTCGCTCTCACACCCAACTCCCTCCCCTTCCCAAGCCACTCGACATGCTCCTTCCGCACGCTCGCTCCGTCCGTCGTTCCGCCCATGACGACCTTTCCCTCCACGCCTCGCACCGTCAGCGCGAACGCGACCGAGAGGGGCA
This sequence comes from Glaciozyma antarctica PI12, assembly GCA_002917775.1. Lineage (NCBI taxonomy): Eukaryota > Fungi > Basidiomycota > Microbotryomycetes > Kriegeriales > Camptobasidiaceae > Glaciozyma > Glaciozyma antarctica. The sequence continues at coordinate 556,213 of KZ627153.1, read as the reverse complement.
GAGGTCGATTTGGAGCAGAGGCGAGGATGTGAAGAGGGGTGTGGTAGTGCGCTGAGAGGACAACGAGGGGGAGTCGGAGGGAGATGGATCGTAGGAAGGAGAGAGGGGTCGTCGCGTCGTCCTTCCTCCCCGTCGTCGTTGGCGCAGGACGAAGCTCCTCTAAGCTATCCAGCACGCGTCCGAGCTCATGAACCCGCAGATGAACTCCCTCCGATCCCTCCCCAAACTCCACTTCGACCTCTACGCCTGCCATTCCTCCCTCCCTCAACAACGCCTTCACCCCGACCTCAACTTTCTCCCGCACCTCAAGAGCCGGTAAAGCCTTCTCCATCCCCAGCTCGACGATCCTCAATCTCTCCAGTGCGAGCCACCCTCCTACGCGTCTGCCCTCCGCAAGATGCTGTCTCCCCACATCCCCTCCCGCACTGACGATCCCAGAGAGCTTCAGCACCCCCTCAAGCTCGACGACAAACTCAATCTCGACCGCCAACATCCTCACGAGGGGCGCTAGGCCCTCCGCTATCCGACGAGCGACGGGTCCAAAGGAGCGTTTGGAGGTAGTAGGTCTTGAAGATGGAGGGCGGGAGGCGAAGAACCGGCTCGGGAGGACGAGCTTCACCCCGCTTAGTCGTAGGACAAGCCACCCTTTTTTCCGGCGGCGTAAGCACCATCCGAGGCGGGCGATATCGAGGCGGAAGGAGGTAGGGCGGTAGGCGAGGTGGAGTAAAGAGATGGGGGTGATTCCGCGGATACGGAGGGAGGGAAAGAGGGCCGGGAGGAGGAGGAGAGTGATGATCGGGAGGAGGATGAGTCCGATGAGAAGGAGGGTGGCGGGGAGGGGAGGCATGTGGTAAGGGCTGGAGGTTGGCTTGTGAGCTATTCTCGCGTCGTGAAACGGAAGGGCGGAGGGCGGACCTGGGCACGGTGGGTAGATTACTCGGTGGGTAGGAGAGCGAGGGAGGCGGTCGTTCCTGGGAGGGATGGAGGGTCAGAGGGAGGTCAGAGAGCAAGATGGCAGGGAGGCGCACCGGTCGCGAGAGAGTGGTTGCGCGAGCTTCGTGGCTCTACTCTTTAGAGCCCCAAGCAGTCTAAGCGTGCCTGAGTGGAGTTGTTCGCGTCTGGAGGAGAGGGCAAGGGACGAAGGCCGAGGACGAACCACCAGGGGTGAGTCGGTCTGAACTCTCTTTCCGCTCGAGGATTCAAAGGTGAAGCCTCTCTTAGGGCAATCGTACGTCCGAGCAGACTGAATACAGCCAGAAAATGTGGTGCGAGGGGTGTGTACATTCAATCTCATCGCTGCCGTCAAGCTGCGCTCCTCCACTTGCTCCGAGTTCATCTATTCCTCCGTTCGAGTCCCTGCTCAGAACCCAGGAGGAACGATGCCCGATGGTTGAGCTCCTCCAGGCTGCTGACCGTACGCCGCTTGAGCTCCCTGCATCGAAGAAGGCCATGGTCAGCTCGAGTTCCATGAGCTACGATCCGTGTCCTCTTCGCCGACCTCTTCAAGGTCTCCGCAAGAGGACGAGTAGCTCCCACGCTCGTGCAAAGCACTCCTCGGGTCCAGCTACAGATCTCAAGATGAAATCGGGCTCACCTGCTGCTGACCCAAATACTCCTTCTCCTGCGCCATCATCGCCGCCTCTCCCTCGACCGTCAAGAGGAACGGCAGCCCGACCAACAGTGCACTGGTAGTCACGATCCACGCGGCGTTTCCAGCCTTGAGTCCGGTCCACTTGACCCAAGCCGCCGTGCGAGCGGCCGAGTCCGAGATGGCGGCGCGGGTCGAAGGAGGGATGATGTCGCGCAGGGCGTAGAGGCGCTCCGAGAGGGTTTCGGCGGAGGCGTCAAAGGGGGCGAGTTGAAGGGAGTTGGTGGAGGAGGAGGACGAGACGGAGGAGGCGTCGTCGTCTTCTTCGGCCCAGGAGGAGGAATCATCGACGTCTTGGATGTTGACCCTGCAAACGCTCGTGTTAGCTCTCGGAGTTGCGGGATCCAGAGAGTAATCTACGCCCATTTTAGTTAGGAGTAGTAGGAGAGCTGGTTGGAGTTGAGTAGGAGGGCGTTGTCGGGCTGCAGGAGAGGGCAGCGCGCGATGAGAAGGAGTTGATTTAATTTCGAGGATTTAGCTCTAGGCCTCCTTACGTCCTTATTAAATTTACTCAAGGTGAGCCACTCGCTCTCCTCGCCCTCCTCTCCCAGCGCCACAACAGCAAGCCAGTCTCCTCTTCAACTCCGAGCAGCCCCCCTCCGAGCACGCGGCTTCGGCCTCCTTGCGGCTTCCCCCCTCCCAAGCTCAGCAATGGACGACGAAGACCCACCTCTCGCCGGACCCAGTCGCCCCTCCCCTCTCCCCCTCTCCGACCTCCTCCTCCAACAAGGGAGTGCGTCCGCGCCTTCGCAAGCCGAAGAGGGAGCGACCGACTGACCTCGCTCTCGCAGATACCAACCCCTCCCCTCTCTCGGGCTCACAAGACCTCCTCTCCCTCTTCCACCTCTCACCGCTTTACGACACCTACGTTCGACCGTACCTCCCTACGCCAGCGGGGGAAGCAGCTGAGAGTCCGAGGGCGGAGGGAAGAGCGGAGGGGAAGGGGAAGGAGAAGGCGTTTACGAGTTTGGGATTCACGATGGGGGGAGTGAGGATTTGGGGGAGAGGGGGGGAAGGTCAAGAAGGCCAAGATGGAGAGGTCGTACGCTGGGTTGATATTGGATATCCCAGGTACGTTGCTCGTCGGCGTGGAGGGGCGCAGCCACGCGATTGCGCGGGGGTCGCGATGGAGGGAGGGAGGAACGGGAGCTGATGAGGCGTTGCAGGACGGAATACGATCAAGAAGGACAAACACCTCCGCGACCTCGTCCTGAATCCCGATGCCCAACCGGTTGATATCCAGCCTTTCGATGCGCACACCCTCCGCGACGCCTTCACGCTCAAGCCCGGTCAGATCCCCGGGTTCGACGCGATGATCTGGGAGAGCGAAGCGGAGGTTCCAAAGAAGAAGGTGCGTTGTCGTGCGGGAAGGAGGAAGGAGGGAGCTGATGCGGTGGGATGTAGAAGAAGAAACGGAGGCATGAGGGGGATGGGAGTACGGGAGTCGGGGAGGAGGAGCATAGGAAGAAGAAGAAGCGGAAAGGGGAGGGCGGGATATCGCCTTGACACTTTTCCGTGTGGTGGAGGGGAGGAGAGGAGGGGAGACCGTCGCGTCGCACTTCGGGTGCTTTTCGTAATATCAGCCTGTTCTGCTGTTTAAGCTCAACCTGCTCTACCCTGCTTTTCTCTCACCGCTACTGTAGCTCTGGATCTGCACGATGATAACGCGAAGCTGCCTTGGACGACTTTCATCAAGTGCATTCCACACTCGACCAACTTCAACCTCGCGCGCGTCGCTCCACCTTCCGACCTCCCCGCATCTGCTTTCCCCTCCTCGACTCCCCCGATAAGACCGGATCGGCAGATCGGCAAAAACTGTTTCCTGAGAGACGGAGTCGACCAGAGTGCGACCAATCCGGACTATGTTGAGACGAGAGCTTGACAAGAGCGCGACCAAATCGCGACCAAACCGTGACGAGCGCGAACCGCTCGCTTCTGCTCCTGAACAGCAGCTTTCTGCTCATATTTCTACTACGATTTCCTCCACCAACCCGCCACCGCAGAGGAGTCAAGCTGGTGAGAGGAAGTTTCGACGCGAGCCAGAATCCCGACTCCTCCCTCGTTCAGTGAGCTTGCAGCGCTTCGTCTCCGACGTACCGCCATTGTGTTTTCAGCCGAAGGTGACTCTACGAAGAAGCAGAAGAAACAAAGAGGCCCACAGCTTGTTCCCTCTTGGCTCGCTTGTTCAGCGGGCAGAGCAAATGGGCGAGATCTGTTTTCAGACACGGTTAGTTAGGACTCCTGGTTTCTGTGAGCAGGAAACACTTTGCTCGACGATTTGCTGCAGATTCCCTCCCCGAAAGAGGAGTCAAGCGATACGAGCAGGAGCAGGAATCCCAGCGAAAGCCCTCGTCAAACTCGCTCGCAGTCCAGTCCCTCCACGATTCCTCGGTACATTCCACCCCTACAAATCCAACCCTCCCACCTTCCCCCCCGGCAGCGCTCCAATCGGGCGGGCCTTCCACCCCTGCACCTTCTTCCACCCATTCACCGCCTCCGGACCAGTCACCACCGCCGCCAGAACCTTTTTCGGCCTACTCGGCGCTGCCTATGCGGGAATCAGCGCCGCACGAAAGAGGAGGGAGGATAAGAGAGGGACGTACGAGCACGTTGTTCGAGCTCGAGCATTCGGCGCTCCATTAGATCTAGCGAGGACTCGGCGAGGTCGTCTGGTATCGCCATTGACTTTCGGGGGGGTCGAGCGCGCACGACGGGGGAGAAGGAGGAGAGGGACGCACGATTCCTGAATCCGAGTTACGGAGGACGTGGAGGAGGGGTTTAACGGTTGCTGAGAGGGTTGAGTCGGAGCGAGCGAGGACGTCGAGGAGTGCTAGAGCTCTGCGAGGGGGTTAGTGAGCGAAAAGAGGGGGAGGGGGAGGGACGTACGAGGGGGAGGAGGAGAGGAGGGAGGATTTGATGACGCTTTCGGTTAGGGTGGTTTCGGTTAGGAGAGGGAGAGGAAGTGAAGGATCCAGGCAGTGAGAGTTTGGGCGTAGGAGCGGTCGATGACGCCTGTAGGGCCGGCTTGCGGTTCTGGTGGCGAGGGGTTAGTGAGGGTGGGAGTGAAAGAGAGGGGACGAACCGGGTTCGGAGGAGAGGGAGAGGATCTCGACCATGCGCGAGACGAGGCATTCGATAAAGCCTTCGTACTGCTCTTCCATGCGTGTGATGATGGGGGTCCAGATGGCGAGAAGCTCGCGCGGGAGTTCAGGCGTACGTGCAGAAGGTCGCTTTCTGCGTAATCCAAACCATCAGAAGGGGCTGCGGTGGGGAGAGAAGCGAGAACTTACTTCTTCGCAGTCGGGACCATTCCTCCGATCTCGAGGAACGCCTCCACCAGACCTTCGACCGCTCGATCTCTTCCCCTGCCCATACTTTCAGCCTGGACGACCCATCCGTCGATCCCGCGATACACCTTGAGGAGGTCCGTCTTTGTTCTCAGCGCTTTCGAGGCGTCGCGGAGGTTCGTCTTGGCGAGGACTTTGTAGGAGCGGAGAAGGACGCGAAGAGGGTCGAGAGGGATGAGAACGATGGCAGAGGTGGAAGGGGAGAGGGTGGGGAGCCAGTAGTTGCCGTAGAGCCAATCGAGTGCCTGCGAAAGCGGTTAGAGGAGGAACGAGGAGAGGGAGAGAAGGACGAACTTGGCGGCTGGCTTCGCGGAGAACGGATATGCTCGGGAGGTCCTCGTGCGTGGCGGCGTGTCGGACTTCGACAAAGTAGAGGGGGAGACCGAGTTGTGCGGCGAGAGAGGCGATCGACCGTGCGAAGTAGGTCGTTTGGAGAGGATCAACGAGGGTGTTGACGAATCTTTGTTCGCGCGCAGTGTTAGCGTGTTCTATAGCACTGTGCTGACTGAAAAGGACGAACCGGATGAGGGCCATAGAGTACGCGAGGCGGAGTTCTTGTTGAGACGGGCGAGAGGAGGATCCGACGGCCTCCGTGTCCCTGAGGACGATCTCGAGCAGGCTCGCCGTGCTCTCGACTGCATGAGGGCAGTTTCCTCGTGCGAGCCATACCTTGATCTACGCAGCGGCGTTCGAGGTGAGCTCGAGAGGACGGGGAGACTTGGAAAACTTGGACGTACGCGGTCGATGGCGTAGTGCTGAGCGTGGAGGTCTCCCTCGCTGGTGAAGAGGTAGGAGAAGACGAGCTGAAACTCTTCTGGAGTAGCCCAAGCTACTCTACGGGGTACGATAACCATCTCAAAGCGGAAGGAAGGAAGCGAACTCCAAAGTTGCAGTTGATGGGACTCTTGTGTGGACCGAGCTCAAAGCAGCGAAGGCAAGGGGACGAAAACGCTGCCTCTTTCTCTCTCTATTCTTCACCCCCTTCACTCCCTTCGCTTCGAAGAACTCTCTCTCTCTTCCACCCCCTCCCCCTTACACTCTCTTTATCATCGACATGTCTTACGGTAAGCATCTCGTTCAAGCGGCGGCCGCGTCGTCAAGCGCCCTTTTCCGGACGTCAACTGACCTCACTCTTCAGGCGGCGGAGGAAACTCATGGGGACAAGGTAGCTCCGGCGGAAGTGGATCCTTCGGTGGAGGAGGTGGATACGGTGGAGGAGGAGGAGGTTACGGTACGTTCAGACTCGTCGTCGTCGTTGTGGGGATCGCCGCTCAGATTTTTCGTTTCTTCTTCTAACAGGCGGAGGAGGAGGAGGAGGATACGGCGGTGGACAGGGTGGTTAGGGTGGATAAGGTAGGAGATCGCAGTGAGTACCTAGTCCTTTGCTTGTCGTTTTGTCGGGAACGCCACTGACGCTCCCCACTCTTTCTCCCCCACCTATCAGTGAGCAACCTCGGCGACAACCTCCGCTCGATCAAGTGGGACATGGCCGCTCTCGCCCCCATCACCAAGGACTTCTACTCCGAGGACAAGGCCGTCGCTGCCCGCACTGAGCGTGAGATCACCGAGTTCCGTCGCGAGAAGGAAATTCAGGTCTTCGGGCGCGCCGTCCCCAAGCCCGTCCAGAACTTCGCCGAGGTCAACTTCCCCGACTACGTGCGTTCCTTCCCTCCTTCTGCTACGTAGGATTCGAGCTAACCTAGCCCCGCGTACGCAGATCATGACCGAGATCAAGAAGGCCGGCTTCGCCAACCCCTCCCCCATTCAGTGCCAGTCGTGGCCCATGGCTCTCGCTGGACGTGATCTAGTCGCCGTCTCCGCTACTGGATCCGGAAAGACCATCTCCTTCGCTCTCCCCGCCATGGTTCGTCCCTCCTCGTTCTCGCCTCTCTGCGTTCCTCGCTAACTTGTGCGATGATCGCAGATTCACATCAACGCCCAGCCCCTCCTCGCCCCCGGAGACGGACCCATCGCCCTCATCATCGCTCCCACTCGTGAGCTCGCCGTCCAGATCCAGGAGGAGTGCACCAAGTTCGGCTCGTCGTCGCGCATTCGCAACACCTGCGTCTACGGAGGAGTCCCCAAGGGAGGACAGATTCGCGACCTCCAGCGTGGATCCGAGATCGTCATCGCCACCCCCGGACGTCTCATCGACATGCTCGAGTCGGGCAAGACCAACCTTCGTCGCGTTACCTACCTCGTCATGGACGAGGCTGATCGCATGCTCGACATGGGTTTCGAGCCCCAGATCCGCAAGATCATCGAGCAGATTCGTCCCGACCGTCAGGTACGTTCTTTCCCTCGCCTCCTTCTTGCTCGGCGCTGACTTTGGCTCCCTCGCAGACGCTCATGTTCAGTGCCACCTGGCCCAAGGAGGTCCAGAAGCTCGCCCAGGAGTACCTCAAGGACTTCATCCAGGTCACCATCGGATCTCTCGAGCTCTCCGCCAACCTCAGCATCACCCAGATCGTCGAGGTCTGCTCCGACTTTGAGAAGCGTGGCAAGTGAGTCGTCTTTCCCTCTCCCTTCGCCTCTCGCACGTCGCTGAACGGGTCGTCCCCACTCAGGCTCGTCAAGCACCTCGAGAAGATCTCCGCCGAGTCGGCCAAGGTCCTCATCTTCATCGGCACCAAGCGCGTCGCCGACGACCTCACCAAGTACCTCCGCCAGGACGGATGGCCGGCGCTCGCCATTCACGGAGACAAGCAGCAGCAGGAGCGTGATTGGGTCCTCGCCGAGTTCAAGAGCGGAAGGTCTCCCATCATGATCGCCACCGACGTCGCGTCGCGTGGACTCGGTACGTCCCCCTCCCTTTTCTCCCTCCCTCATCCCTTTCTCCTCCCTCGACTCTCCACCGCCACCTCGCCTCCGACATACCCCTTCCCCCCTCGCAGAGCGTTGTGATTCTACAGTTCCAAACTTCTGCCAAGGAGGGACGAACTAACGATGAACAAGCGATTGTGGTACGCACGCGCTTTCCGCCAAGCCTGCTCGCCCTCGCTAGCAATAGCTGGAGAACGCCGCTGGACTCTGCCTACGGGATTGATGTTGATGACTCGATGATGGCTCGCGACACTGACGACTGGTTCTCCTTCTTCTACCTTCGGGTCGTTGTCGGCGTGCCTTTCGTCTTTTGGTGTCGTTGCGCCCACTCTTCGCCCGTTCAACTCTCTCCCCGCCGCTTTGTCCTGAACGCTTTCTTCCGCTTCCGCGCGCTCTCCTCTCCGACACCCTTCGACAACGATCCTTCGCTAGCCCTATCACTCGCCACCTCCAACGCGCTCTGCCTCGTTACGCTCGGTGCTTCCCACAGCGCGATCGATTTCTAAATCCCAGAGCCGCGACGGTATACGATAGCAGCAGGTTTCGTCTCCCGCCTACCTCGAACGCTCCAGTTGTCAACCAGGGTCTCTCGAGGCCTCGCTGGATCTTTTCGACGAACGGCATCGAGATCAGGACGCCTTCGACCACCCTCCCCATCCCACCACCATCTCGCTTCGCGCCTTCGGCTTCCGTGTTCGTCGTTTCTAACGCCCTTTTTTTGCGCTTTCTCCTAGATGTCAAGGACATTGGATACGTCATCAACTACGACATGCCCAACCAAATCGAGGACTATATTCACCGTATCGGGCGTACTGGACGTGCTGGAAAGACCGGAACCGCCTACTCGTACTTCACCCCCGACCAGAGCAGTGCGTTCTCCTTCTTCCGTTTCGCGAGGACGCTTTGGCTGACAATGGCTGTTTGCAGAGCTCGCCCGTGACATGGTCAAGATTCTCACGGATGCGAAGCAGGTCGTTCCTCCTCAGCTTCAGGAGCTGACGATGTACGGTGGAGGAGGAGGAGGATAAGGTACGTTCTCTTGTGTTCGTTCTTCGAGCCCTCGCTGACGTTCTCGTGTGTAGGATACCGTGGTGGAGGAGGACGTGGTGGACGTGGTGGAGGAGGATACGGCGGACGCTCGGGAGGAGGAGGAGGAGGATCGAGGTGGTGATCACTCGACGAGTGAGAGCCCTTTGTATCCTTCTTTGCTACCTTTCCTCTCCCCGTTCTGCTAGCGCTTATAGAGCGCCCCTCCTTGTTGGGCGTATGCTGAAGAACTGTAACTCGTATCGGTTTAAAGCTATCCTTTCGTATCCCGAGAGAGGCTCTCGTTTCGCGCTCTTCGTCTCCGAGTCGACTTGCTCTTGCTCTCGCTCTCATCGTTCGCTCTCAGACGTCGACCGGTCTGAACGAGGAGGGAGCACGGCGAGCTCGAATCCAGCCGGGAGCGCGCAGGAGAGAGATGACGAATTGTTGATGCTCCCGTTTTGCTCCTCTCCCTCCTCCCTCAACTCTCACGAACTAGGATGCCCTCTCTGGACCCACTAACTCCCCTCTATCTCCCTCTCCGACCGCACTCCAAGCTCCCCCCACCACACTCCTCCCCCTCCAAGCCCTCCGTCCGCACTCCCAAAACCACGACTTTCGAGCGCCCCCTCATCGACCACCTCGCCGAGTTTTTGGAGGGAAGGGACGGGAGGACGATAAGGAGTATTAGGGAGGCGAGTGGGGTTGAGAGAGCTGAGGTTGTTGGAGCGGTGGGGGAGAGGAGGTTTAGGGCGACGGGGAGCGCGTCGGCGGTCGGGAAGGCGAGGGGGTTGGTGGACGCTAGGTGGGTATTTTTCTCTGTGCGGGATGGGCGGCAGAAGGGGGGAGGAGTGTAGGAGGTGATCGTTCGCTCCTCCCCGGGAGAGGGCGCAGTCGGTTAGTGAGGTAGCAGCTGACTGGATGGTGATACCGCAGGCTCTCTCAGACGCCAATACGGATCCTCCTCGCTCTCCGCCTCTCCGACGAACGCAGCAGCATCCAATTTATCCCCTGCCCCTCCCCCTCCCCTCCCCTTCCCCCCAACTCATTCTGCATCGTCGAAAGCGACCCCCTCCCTCGCTGCCTTACCCCTCCTCCAGAACCCGACGGCGAAGGGTACCACAAGACCGAGTTCGTCGGTACGCCCGGTTCGGAACGGAGCGAGGGGTCGTTCTTTGCTAGTATGTCGAGGGCGAGCTCGAGTGGCGAATCAATCAAGGGACATTCGCTGCCGAGCGTTGGGTCGTTTGTGGGGAATAGGCACGCGTACGTCGCGGCGATATTGGAGGAGCTGGAAGCGTGCGTGGCGAGGTCGTCGTTGTCGCGACTCAAGCTGTTCGCGGGGAGTCAGCTCTTTCGTTCAGGTGGTTCTCAGTCGCCTGAACCTGGAGAGCGGGTGTCGATGGAGGAGGCTTCGAAATGGAGGGTGCGCTTCTTTTCCAGAGCACACGATGGAGCTAGTAGGAACTGATGAGCGCGTGCAGATTGATGGAGCTGGGAGGAACCTCTCGCCTTTTTTCTCGCTCGCTCTCTCCCTGGAGACGGCCGAAGCGTACAAAGCTCGCTTGGTCGACAAGATGGGACTGCAGCTGTCGCACCAGACGTCGCATGTGCATATCATTCATCTCGACCGTCAACGAGCCGTCTACGCCGTCGCCACGACCGAACTCCGCGTTCGTCTCCCAGCCCTTCTTCTCCGTCCTTTTTCTAAATGATTTTGCAGGGTGGCGAGCTATGGAATATCCCCAAAGGCACTGCCGTTTCGGGCACACTCGTCCTCAAGAAAGTCTCGACCCTCCCCTCGAAACCGTTCTTCCTCTCCATCACCACTCCAACGCGCGACGGCGAACCCATTTCTGAGGGCTCAGATCTGCGCATCAAGGTCCTCGGTACGTCCTTCCCCTCCTCTCCTCTGCCTCTGCTAACGCAGTTTCGCAGCCGACAAAGCCGCCACTTCTCCGAGCCTCGAACTCAGCGCAGCGGTCCAGCGGGCGAGCTGGGATCTCGACGAAGGAGGTATCTTCGAAGTCCAGTTCGTCTTCTCCTCCTTCCCCCCTGCACGACGCTAACCTCGTCGACACAGTATCGATCTCGACGCCTCGCGCTTTGCGGAATGCGAGACTGAGATTCGCTGGGTCTCGAAATGCCGCTACGAGAACTCCGTGCGTCCTCCTCCCTCCCATCCCTCGCACGTCGCTAACGAAGAACGCAGACGGTTCGAGCGACGGTGTGCGAAGTTCGAGAGCACGGCACGAATGCGCATTGGTACGAATTCGAGCTGACGAGCAAGTTGCTCAACCGCAAGCTGTCCGATTACGTTCAGGCGAGGACACCGATCGTCAAGGCTGAGGTGGAGAAGATTGCGTCGGCGTTCATAGACTGGGGATTGGAGGTCGTGAATGGGAGGTAGAAGTTCGTATTGTCATCAAGAGGGGGGGTTGTAGGGTACAAACTGTCGACGTAGAAAAATGTACAAAGGGTGTTGCGAAAGAAGCCACGACCAAGTGTCCTTCCTCTCTCCACGTCGTCAGCCCGCCTTGACGAAAGGGTTCGCATACCCCTCCCCAACCGCCACATGCGGCCCAGCAGGCACCCGTTCGTTCTTGCTCAACCACGCCTGAATCGCCTCGGTAGTCGGGGGGTCCTCCTCCTCGCGCGAACCATGAGTCGGAAAGACTGCGAAGCACTTCCTCAGCGAGCGTCGAAAGAATTGAGGGAGAAGGGACTTACTGACTCGTAACGTCTTTGCGATCCCATTCCCGAAACTCCCCCTCCGCGGCCTCGCTCCTCCTCCCGCGACAGGTGGATAGTTCTTCTTCGCCGAACCCTCCCTCAGCTCCACCGGCGGCGAATCGGTAACAGGGTACGGCTTCGCCACCTCCGATCCCTCTCGTCGCGTCTTGCTAAGCCTGCGGGTACGGCGATAGAACGGGACTGATTTGGGAGGAGGGAGGTCGGTATCGGATGAAGCGGCGAGACGACTTTCGACGCGTCGATGCGTGCGGGATGATTCAGTCATCGTTCCGCTGAAAGCTGAGACGAGCGGGACACGCGCGACGTCGTTTTGGTTCGCTCGTGTGAGGGTAGGGGAGAGGTGGGGACGGTCGATGAGGGCGAGGTATTCGTACGCGGAGAGGGGGTCGAGGTCGTGCGCTGTTGTGAGCTCGCATCGGACTTCCGAGAGCTCGGCGCGGAGGGATTTGATCGTGTCGGCTTGCTGGCGAAAGGTTTGTTCGTATCTGCTCAGTGTAGAAGTCAGTATAAGCAAAAAGAGGGGGAGAGGCCGTACCGCTCGCTCATCGCAGAGTGGTTGGCCGCGATCTCATCAATCTGTGCGAAGCGAGAAGTCAGTTTTGGGTCGTTCGCAGCTTCTTAATGAGCCTGCAGAAGTGAGAACGCACCTCTTCTTCAGCCGCGAGAATCTCCTGCTCGTACAGCTGGCACCTCCTCCGCTCCTTCTTGAGCGCCTCCGCGAGCTGCGAGAGCAGATAATCCTTCGACGTGCTCCCCGTACTCCCATGACTCGCATCGCTCGTCGCCCTCTTCCTAACCGGCCTCACAGCACTCGTAGGAGGGTACTGCTTCTCCTCGACCTTCTCCCTCCGCCCAATCCACGGCGTCCCCAACCCCGCCGCCGCTCCTGGCGAAATACTGTCCCACCTAATCCGCGCCGCCTCCCCCTGCTCATCTCCCCGAATCATAGGACCCGAATCGCTCGTCCCCCTTGATTCCATCTCGCGCGCACGAAAAGCACTATTGATCGATAATCCCTCGTCGAGGTCGTCCGCTTCTTCCTGTGCTCGTTTGGCGTCGTTCGAGGCTAGGAAGATGGCTCCGGCTTTGGGCCCGATCACGCGTGCTTCGACCGAGTTGTGGCGGTGGAGAGGGGAGGGACCTTCGGTGGGAGTAGGACGAGGTGGCATAGTGAAGAGGGGCGGTAGGAAGGTCGATGGCGGGAGGAAGGTAGGGGCGGGCGGGGTGGTTGGGGTCGGAGGAGGGGTGCAGCCGCCGCGGGAGGAGGAAGAGCGAGTACTGTCCTCCTGGCAGGTGGCGAAGGAGGCGTAGGAGAACGAATGGTCTGTGGAAGAGGGGAGGTAGGGTCCTGCTCCCGCCACTCGTGCAGAAGCGCCTGGGGTCGTGGGGGACCGAGATGGGATTTCGGCGCTCGTCGTCCTGGGGAATCGTCCCTTCGTGCTGAAGAGAGAGCTGTCTTCTTTGAGGATTGGGGGTGGTGGGGAAGGCTTCAGGGAACAAGGGAAGCTTTGAGCACAGCCCTCTCTTCTCGATTCGGGCTCGACTCCACGCTCTCTGCGGCGAAATTCGTTCCTCGTTCTTTCGATCTCAGCACAAAAATTATGATCCCATCCACCAGCGGCGAGCAAGTGCACTTGAGCTGTTACAGGAGTCACTACAAAACTGACAAAAAAAGTGCAGAACGAGAAGATACAAAATCGAGTAAACAACAGCCATGGCCTTCCTTCCCATCTCTCCCCCAATCACTTCCACAAAGGCAAGTCTCCCTTCTTGCGTTCAACTCCAGCTCCAGCTCCAGGAAAGAACCTCGTCGTCCAGCTGGGCTTGCGCTCCTTCCCCAACTCAGCTCTGTACCCCTCCACACTCCCGCTCTCCCCCTCGTGCAAGCTCCAACCGCTCCTCTCCGTCCCCCTCTGCCTATCCTCAACCTCCGAAATCATTGGTGTAGCTGGAAAGCCTTCCGATCTCGCTTCCCTCCGTCCCTCCCCAGGCGCACCGCGATAGGAATCTCGGAGCTGGTTCTCCAGACGAACCTTGCGGAGGGCGACGCGCTCGGCTGCTGAGCGGCCGACGTTGCGCTCAGTGAAAGAGCTTGTAGGGAGGGCAGCGTCGACGGAAGGGAGGGGGGCAGAACCGTAGCTGTACGGACTGGTGGAGAGGGGAATGCCGGAGTTGAGCGAGTGGATCCCGATCGAGGGAAGGGGGGTGTGGAGAGGACTACCTAGAAGCGCCAGGTACTCTTCTGCGTCGACCTCGTTGACGATCGTCGCTTCGTCGAGGTTCTGACGAGCCGTGGCGAGCTCCTTCCGAAGCGCCGCGATGACAGCGTCGTTCGCGTCTCGTTTGGCTCGAGCAGCGTCCTCGGCTGAAAGGAGGATACGATGTTGTGCCTCAACCTGCAAGCAGCTCACAAAGTCAGAAAGTCAGTGCTCCGCCATCGTGTGGGACCTTCCCAACGCACCCTTGCCTCCGTCTCCGCCATCATAGCCTCCACCCCACTGCATCGCTCCTTCTCCTTCTTCAGCTCAGCCGCAAGCGCGTTGATGAGATTGCTCTTGTTGGCTCTTCCGCTGTTGTCGACGAGAGTCGATGCGGGCGAGTCGGACATCGCGGATTCGCGGATGCGGGGAGTGAGATTGGCGCAGGAAAGGGGCTGCCGCCGCCGACGTGGTGGGGGAGGGAGAAGGTGGCGTGTGGAGAAGGGGCTAGTCTGATGGAATCAAGAGCGTTGGAGGAGGTGGAAGTCGAAGTCGAAGAAAGGAGAGGGAGGGAGGGGAGCGAGCTCAGCAGCTTTGTCCTCTTTCCTGCTCAATCCTGCTCCTTGGTCTCTCCTTGCTTCAAGCTTGCACCTCTAGCTTGCTAAAGCTCTCTTAGAGGTATCCACAGCGCGCTCTGCTGCCGATCCGCCAGTCGACTCGATCCTCAATCCTCCAAGCCTCGCTCCTCAACCCCGCTCTCGCACTCCTCCTGCTTGCTCTCCTGGGCCCTGCTATGCTTTCTGTGGCTTGATGAACACCCAGCGACCGCTGCCACGCCATCACCGGTCATTAGCTCGCCTCTCCAGTCATCGATGCCACTACGGCCAAATTTCCCTCCCTCCCCCCCTCCCCCCCCTCCTGACTCCGCCTCTCCGTGCCTGTAGCCTAATACTCTCTCCGGATTCCCCGCAGATCGGTCCTTCCTGTTAGCTCGTCATGGCTGCTCTTCTCCTTCCCCCACGGAGTGGGCGGACGCGGCGCCCCGAATTCTGCTTGCTCGATCTTAAGATCTCTCTCTTCTCTTCCTCTTCATCCCTTCAAGAGACTTGCTTTCGATGCTTCTCACTCGCCTCGGATCACTCGCCGTCTTTGCGCGCCTTGCGACGCCTGCTTTCGCCCTCGACAATGGTGTTGGCGTCCTTCCCGCCCTCGGCTGGAATTCGTGGAACGTTCGTCGCTGTCTACTCTCTCGGCGAACCAAGTACTGAACATCTTCACGCAGACCTTCGCTACCGACATCAGCGAGGAGATCATAATCACCGCTGCGAAGGAGATGGTTAACGTGAGTTCGCTTCGTTCCTGTCCTCCAGAGCGACGCTGACTGGTTCCTCTAGTCTGGGCTCGCTGCGCTAGGATACAAGTACATTCTGGTCGACGACGGAGCTACTTCGCACGAACGTACGCCCGAGGGAGCGATCCAGGCGAACACGACCAAATGTGCGTCTTCCCCTTCGCTCCTCGGATACCAAGCTAACCCTCGCACGCGCAGTTCCCAGCGGGGTCAAGAACCTAACCGACAGTATTCATTCAATAAACCTCAAGGTCGGCATGTACTCCGATGCCGGAGAGTTCACCTGCGGCTCCTACCCCGGTTCGCTGGGACATGAAGTCTCGGACGCGCAGACTTGGGCCGCCTGGGGAGTGGATTACCTCAAGGTTCGTCCTTTCTCTCGTAAACTGTCGAGGGTCTTACTGATGTGCGAGACCTGCAGTACGACAACTGCTTCAACCAAGGCCAGAGTGGAAATGCCAACATTTCTTACGAGCGATACGAGCGCATGTCCAGGGCTCTCAACGCTACGGATCGTCCAATTCTCTACTCCCTCTGCACCTGGGGTCAAGACAACGTTTGGGACTGGGCTTCGACGATCGCCAACAGCTACCGTTCGTCCTCGCACTCCTCTCCTGCGAGATGTGTTGCTCACGACAAAGCTCCCACAGGTATTTCGGGAGACATCTACCCCTACTTTGATCGTTTTGACGCTCGATGCCCTTGCGATACGTACGACTGCCTTCTCCCTGGCTACCACGTGAGTCTCGTCGCTCGCTTTGCTCAATTCAAGCACTTATCCTCGTTCGCGTACAGTGCTCCGTCACCAACATCGTCGACAAGGGCGCTCCTCTAGGCCAGAAAGTCCGTGCAGGAAGTTACGGCGACTGGGACATGCTCGAAGTAGGCGTTGGAGGATTGATGACTTTTGCGGAGCAAGGTCGGTTCGGTTCCTCTTCGTTCGGCGCTCGAGGTCGTGCTGACTTTCTTCCTTCTCCAGTCGCACACTTCTCCCTCTGGAGCATGGCCAAGGTGCGTTACTGCGTTCGAGGATATTGGAGCGCGCATCCTGACTAGCCCTCACTTAGTCTCCTCTAATTCTTGGGAACGACCTCGGCAACATGTCGACGGAGACGCTTTCTATTATCAGCAACAAAGTCATGATTTCCGTACGTAACTCAGCACCACCATATTGCGCTCTCTAACTTGTCCTACACAGATCAACCAAGACTCGCTCTCCTCTCCCGCTCACCGCGTCTTTAAAAAGGAGTTTAAAATCGCTGCCGATTCGTCCCTCGCAACCTGGCAGCTCCAGCCTACCACCGCTGGTTCTCTCCAGCTCTGGTCCGGCCGCCTCGAAGATGGATTCGTCGTCGCGCTCTTCAACACTTCACCCCGAAACCTCACTTACGATCTCGAGCTCAGCGAGGCCCTCGACATTTTCGACTACTTGCGTCCTCTACTCTTTTTCTCCTAATTAAGAACTAACGCTCCTATATCACAGGGCCCCGAGGCGCAAACTCTCCTGTATAACGTATACGACGTCTGGGCCCCCGCCGCGGACCCTACCGCTCCCAAAAACGCCTCGCGCGCCGAAGCTGCTTCGCGCCTCTGTGGCGCCGACGCGGGCGTCGTCTCTGGTTCGATCCCGGCCGTCGTGGTTGAGGCGCATGGGATTAGGGTCTTCAAGCTCACGGCTGCGATGGAGGGGGTGAGGCGGGGACGGTGGAGATGAGGATGATGGGGAGGAGGGCGTGGACGGAGGTGGCGATGTAGAACGCGAGAGCGATACCTTCTTTTTTGTTTATAGATGCCAGTCAAAAGAATACTGAGTTACATATACATCGTCAGCGTCCCTCTTCATCCCGAGTTCCTTCCTTCCCTCAGGCGACCTCCTCCCTCGCCACCTTGATGACCCCACTCCCAATGTCGTTCTTCTTCTCATGCGAACCATTCTCAAAAGACGTGGGATCAACATTCACGGCACTGGGTCCGTCGAACAAAATCGCAATTCTGCGAGCGAGCCAGTTAGCGAGATTCCTCAGCATCAACGCGAGGGCGAGACGTACTCTTCCAGCGTCTGCGAGAAGTGGTCAGCGGTGTCGAGCAGGGAGAGCGTGGACGACTTACGTAGCCTTGCGTTTCGGGGCACAGGAACCACATTCCGATGAGCTGGAGTACGAGGAGGACGGTGCTGTTTTTCGTGTTAGCGGAGGACGGAGCGCGTGGGAGAACGAAGGAGCGTACTATACAAGGCTGTGAAGGAGCAACATCGTAGGCAACATCAGTAGGGCGATTGGGAAGAAGAAGAAAGTGGGACGTACTAGTACTTCCAGCCGATTCGTTCCCTGCGAAGGACGAGCATCAGCGTCGCAGCGAAGCTGGGGAAGCAGAAGATGGGCTTACAGCGCGATGGCATTGACGTAAGAGTTGAACACGTTGATCGTCTTGTTTGTGATGCCCCAAATCATCATCCCCTTCGCCCGAATCGAATACGAAAGGCATTCGGCGGGGTAGGAGAAGAAGAGAGGTCCGCAAACGACGAACTAGCCAGGAGATCAGCAGCAGCTCAGCAACAAGTCTGAGAGAGCGTACGAAGGTTCCTGTGTAGAGCCAGACCATGACAATGTTGGTGTACGCCGCTGCGGTGCTCCCAGTGTTGACGTATTGGGCAGATCTGCAGAGGAGATTCAGTGCTGCTCACGTCGTCGGAGCGAGGAGGCTGTTTGGAGCGGGAAGGACGTACGAGACGACGAGACCGACGTTGACGAGGATCAAGCAGCTCCAGGTGACCATGAGTAGCTTCCGACGCGGTACGCGGTTAACGATGGAGGCACCAAACAACGCGGAGACGATGACGAAGCCAGTGAGACCTATGGAGGGGAAGTGAGAAGCTGGCTTGCGCAAAAGCAGAGCGATTTGACGTACCAGCATTGATTCCGGTCTGTTGTTGAGCTGCGATTCGGTCAGCGAGGTTTGCGAGACGAATATCGGCGCACGCACTTCCAGTAATCCCGACGAGGTTCAAGATTTGCGTGTAGTACCCCTGGGTGATCTGCGAAGAAGCGAAGTCAGGTAGAGCTCGAGAAGATGCAGCGAAGACTCACAGCGGTTCCACTCACTGCGACCTGGGGGTCAGCACGTCTTCGCACTCTCGAAGCGAATCCACTCACGGTTCTGGCAGATAACAATGAGCATGACGATCGCAATACGATGCCTGTTCCCCTTGGTAGCGAAGAGCTGAGCCCATGTGTCCTGCTTGCGAACCTGCGATACCAGTGTTTAGCACCATCGAAAGCTGCCGAACGCTCTTCATGCTCACCTTCTCGAGCGCAATGGCCTCTCGCATCTCCTGAGCCTCAAATAGGACGAGCTCGTCGTTGGGATCGCCATTTCCGTGGTACTTGACGAGGAAGGCCATGCTGCGAAAGATTAAGCTGGATTGCTGGGAGGAAGAGGAGCGACTCACGCTTCTTCTTCTCGACCTTGCGAGAAAAGCCAGCGAGGAGACTCGGGCATGAAGTGGACTGAGATCACGAGGTACAAAGCTGGAACGATTTGCGAGACCTGAAGAGGAAGACTTCGTGAGCGGAGCTTCGACGTGCAGAGGGAAGACGCACGTAGGGAATGCGCCAGGACCAGTCGTTCAACAGGTTCCCTGTGCCGAAGATCATCCAGGCCACGATGAAGGACCCGACTGAAAGTGCGCGAGAGAAGGGTCAGCGAGCTGCGCCGACCGTAATTCGAAGCGGACGAACCGGCGTAGTTGAGGTTAAACAGTCCCGCTACGAGAACTCGGTGACGCGGGTGAGGAATCTCCTGGAGAATAATCGGGGAGACCATCAAGCAGAAAGCGAGGCCGCTACCGATCTGCGGATTTAGCAACCGGTCAGCAAGCTGTTCGCCACCTCGACTTTTCACGTAAACAACGCACAACCACGCGCGAAGTGACGAAGAGGGCGAATCTGGCGGTTTGCAGTATCAGCCATGCGCTGCTGCTGGAGGAATGGGCAAGCACGCACCCTGAATCTCCGAGACCGGCGCAACTTCCCAGGATGGATCCTACGAGCATCGTGCAGGCCGAGTAGCGGATGCACCAGCACCTTCCCCATCTGTCTGCGACGTACGCTGCCACCGGTGCCGTGAGTAATCCCTGGAGAGCGAGATTAGGTGTCTTTACGAGTGAAAGTGAAGCGGACTGCATACTGAAATGTAGGCCGAAGCAGAAAGCAAGCCGATATCGCTCTGAGAAGGGTTTCCGAGCGCTTGACGCCAGGGTACCAATGCCTGGAAGCCACCTGTTGGTGCAGAGCGTGAGCAGCGGGGTCAAGCGTTGGGGAGGGAGACTCACCGAGTAGATTATCGTCGAAACCGTTGAGCATCTGAGCGACGAAGACGATGGAGACGAAGAAGTTCAACCACGAAGCAGGAGAAGAGAGGAGAAGCGGTGAGCGCGGATGAAACGGAGGAGAGGAGAAGATGTAGAAGCAGGGGAGTTGCGAATGGGGAGCGGGTTAGGGCTTGGCGATGGTGGTCTCGAGGACGCAGACGCACCTGAACGAGCCCTGCAAGGTGACGGCGGGGTCAGCGAGGAGCGTCGTAAGGGAGAAGGACGCGCGTACCTCGCAGGTGGAACCATCGCTTCCCATCCAGGCAGTTGGGGATCAACGTAAAGTCACCAGGTCGCACGACAGCTTCTTCAGAGGTTTTTTTGTCGGCCACTGCATGTCCCATCGATCAGCAGGGCGTGGCGTGTTCGCTCGCGAACTGGAGAAGGGGTACGCACTTGCGAGAGGCCGTGAGGTGATAGAGCAAAAGCGGGGGGTACTAGCAGAGAGCAGGTCAAGACTTAAGAGGGAGAAGCGGTGCGGACGAGTTTGCTAGATCGTCCGGCACCCTTGGCGGCGGCCAGGTACCTCGTGTTGGACTTGGATCCGATCTGCGAGATGACTGTCGGCCGACGGCGCGGCGGGCTAGCGCCATTATGTCAAGGCGTGCGGTTGTGATGGAGCTCGCGGGGCTGGATCTATAACGAGCCAAAAGCAGGACTAGGGAGCGTTGTGTTGAGAGGCTGAGAGCAGAGAGGAAGAGCTGAAGCAGCGACGTTGACGGAGATCCGGCGGTCTTTGCCAGAGCGCCAGCACGAGGTCGACCTGCGTTCGTCTCCTTGACTTCCAACCCAATCGCACCAAGACCCTACACAGGCGAGCACTACACAGGCTCGCCCATCCGCCGTTCGCCCAAGCTCTCCTTACCCTCGGTCGCCGATCACCATGTCAACCCCATCTCTCTCTCCGAGCCGCACCTCCTCCCCATCTCCGACCCCGTCCACCTCGCGGATCAACCTCCCTCCCAACACAGTCGATTCGAGCACCTTCCTTGAAGGGGGCGCGCCCAACGTGCTGGCGGACCGGCTACTCGGACTGCATAGCAAAGCGCCGAGCTCGAGGCCGGGCGTCACGAGAGGGGAGAGTCTGCTGGATGTGCTGAGAGCTGGAAAGGGGGTGTCAGAGGAGAGGACGCCGTTGCTGGGGGAAGGTGAGGAGGAGGAGCTGGAGGAAGAGGAGGGACAGAGGGGGGTGAGGTCAGCGAGGTCGAGGAGCAAGAGCTTGAGGAGGAAGCTCAAGTGGCACGAGAGGCCTTCGCCTATCTGGTGAGTACCGGTTCCTAGATTGTGGCCGTGCATGGACTTGGCTAGGTGTGGCGAGGGATGGGCAGGATAGCCGCGATGTCGTGATGACGACGGTGCGGACCTCAGCACCGCTGGCAGCGATGCAGGAAGGAGATCGCTTTGTTGTGAAGGAGGGAGTTGCTGCACTTTTGATGATGGGACAGCAGAAGAGGGTGCCTCTGCTCGCGGTGCTTGACGGCGCCGAAGATTCGACTCAGCTTCGCCAACATCGCACCTGCTGACGACCTCGCTCCCTCGCAGGTTCATTCCAGGCACGCTCATCATGTCCCTCTCCATCGGAATGATCATGTGAGTCCTCTTCCCCCTCCCTTTCCCAGTCCTCACTGACACCAAATCCTCAGCTCCCCCAAGATCGAGGTAATTCAAAACTCAACCTTTCCTCCGAATCTCGCTCACTCGCCTTAGATCTACACCCAACTCGTCTGCCGAGCCATCGGTCCCAAATCTGGCACTACCCTCCCCCCGCCATCAATCTCGCTCGGAAGCCTCCACACGAGTCCTTGGGGTGCTGGCGGAGGCGTCAAGCTCCCCGAAGGGCAAGATGGGGAGGTCTTGAGATTCGTCGAGACTGCGAGGGGGAACGTGATGAGCTGGGAGGAATCGGAGGGGGATACGTGGTCGAAGCAATGCAGGAGGTCTCCCGAGGTGCAGAAGGCGGTTACGAGCTTGGTGAGCTTCTTGCTTCCGTCTTCAATGTGCTCTCGCTGATGCTTCGACCGCAGGCGACAACGTTGACGCTCGTCATGGGCATCCTGTCCGCTTTGACGACGGGCTACTGGGGCTCGCTCAGTGATCGACGAGGGCGAAAGCCCATTCTCGCGCTCGCACTATTCGGGACCGTTTTCATGGACGCCATCTTCCTCATCGTCGTCAACTATCACGCTGTCGTTGGCTACCGCTTCTTGATCGTCGGCCCAGCCTTCGATGGCCTGCTGGGCGGCATGTCGTGCGTCGCTCTCCCCTCCGCCTTCCTCGTCCACTAACCGCGCTCTCCAGTACCGCAACAGCAGCGACGAACGCCTACCTCTCCGACTGCACCGATGCCGGTTCGCGCGCGCGCATCTTTTCCGTTGTCGGTGGACTTTTGTTCGGAGGTATCGCCATTGGCCCAGTCCTCGGCGCCTTCCTCATCCGCCTCACTGGATCCGTCCTCACCCCCTTCTACGTCGCCTTGACGATGCACATCGTTTACCTCCTCGTCATCCTCGTCGTCTTCCCCGAGAGCCTCTCGATCGTGCGGCAGCTCGAGGCGCGGAAGCGACATGTGGAGGAGGTCGAGGAACGGAAGGAGGTGGAGAAGAGGGCGTACGACGGAGCGGAGGGGTGGCGAGCGGTGCTGGGGATCTGGGGTGGGACGTTGCTGGCGAAGGGGTTTTGGTTCCTCAAGCCTCTTGCGCTGCTGTTGCCGAAGAAGAGGGGGGAGGAGAAGGAGGAGGATAGACCGGTGATTGAAAGTAGGGGAAGGAAGGTGGGCGGGAGGAGTTGGGAGTTGACCAAGATTGCCGTGGGGTACGGGAGCTATATGATGGTGATGGTACGTCCTTTCCCTCTCATCTGCGTCGAGGCAGCTGCTGACGAGGCTTCTGCAGGCTATCCTGGGCGTCAAAATCAGTGCGCTCCTCGTTCCCACCTCATACGTTCGCCGACTGACCAACGTTTCGCCTCGCAGTGTACACGGGCTACAAGTTCAGCTGGGGTCCTCAAGAGAACGGCTACTACCTCTCCTTCATTGGCGGAACCCGCGTCTTCGTCCTCATCATCGCTCTCCCCCTCCTCATCAAGACCTTTCGCAAGCCCCCACCGGTCCCCGCCACTCCGAGGCCCGAAGGCGATCTCATCGAGCTCGATGGCGCATCTAGCTCTTCGAGGCTCACGAAGGAACAGAAGGAGTGGGAGGACGAGGCGAAATACCTTCGGGTCGTGCACGACTCTCGTGCGTCCTTCTCACCTCGCGCCCGAACCGACGCTGACACTTCGCACAGACTTCGACCTCCTCCTCGCTCGCGCCTCCATCTCGATCGACATCTTAGGCTACATCATCCTAGCCCTCAACGGTGGTTCCCCAACCCTCTTCCTCGTTGCCACTGCCATCGAAGCCCTAGGAGGCGGCGCCTCTCCCGCGATCCAATCCCTCGCTCTCGCCCTCGCTTCCCCGCGCGACGCCGGACGACTCTTCGCCTCTCTCTCCGTCCTTCAATCCCTCGGCGCACAAGTCATCGGACCGATCTTGTTCGGAGTCGTCTACTTCAAGAGCGTGGATAAGCGCGTCGATTTCCCGGAACTCATGTTCTGGATCGCCGTGGGCTTGTTCAGCGTCTCACTTGGAGCGATGATGTGCGTTAGGCTCAAGAGTCGGATTGTGGATGGGGAGGCAAGGGTGGAGGGTGGGCAGAGGGAGAGGACGAGGGGGAGGTCGACGACGAGGAAGATGGGGACGGCTTCGGCGGGGGAGAGTGGGTTTACGTTGAGGGAGGATTAGGCAGTACTTTTGTTGGAGTTTCGCGGACGTTGTTAATGATACCGTGTATGATTACGTCGCTCGGTTCTATGCACAAGGCCGCCTGTTCTATCACGTCTATACAAGGTTCCCCACCGCTCCTCCCGCCACAAACGCGACGAAGAACGGTGCAGTCGTGCCCAACGCCGTTCCCGATCCCAGCGTAGCCAGTAGCGGACCAGGGCAGAGTCCTTGTAGACCTGTTCGCACAAGCTTGATCAGCAACGAGCTTCGCAAGGCTATAGAGCGAGAACTCACCCCAGCCCAACCCAAATAGCGCGGCGCCACCGACGAGCTTCCAGTCGATATCGCAGCGCGTCGGCATCGCCCAACTGTCCGCAAACATGGGGCGAGACCAGTTCTTCAGCACGCTCCACGCGAGGATATTGGGCAGCAATCCTCCGATCGCCACCATCGCCAGCGAGGGGTCCCAAGCTCGCTCCGCCGCCATCGGTAGGAATGGCAAAGGGAGGTAGAAGAAGCCTAGGACTTTTGATGGCTTCGTCATTCCTGCCAGTGCGAGGCCCAGGGAGAAGTGAACGCCGATGAGGAATGTCGTTAGGGGTTTGGCAAGGCGGCGAGGGAGGAAGTGAGGGAGGGTCGTGTAGAGTGCGAAGGGAAGTTGGAGGAGGAGGATGGTGGTGAGGTCGAGAGAGGGGGAGGAGGGGGAGAGAGATGGGAGAGAGGCGGGGAAGGATTGGGCCGTGAGGAGGGCGACGGAGAAGAAGGAGAGGGTGGCGATGAGGGATCGGTAGGAGAGGCGTCCGAGGCCGCAGAGCATATGGCCTGGGGAGGATGGATTAGCTTTCGCTCATGTCGATAGAAGCTGCGGCAGTCTTACCGGAAGTGCAGCCGTTACCGAGCTGCGGAGGGAGTGACCGAGTTAGGAAAACGAACTTCGCAACGGGAGGAATGGGAAGCAGACCCACCTTCGTTCCCAGCCCCACGGCAAACCCAGCGAAGACGATCCTCGCCAGCGACGCTGCTGTAGGCGCGTCAAACACGGCTCCCCCCAGCAAGACCTCGAGCGGTGATTTGAAGATCGACAACAGCGCTCCTCCCGCCAAAAGCCCGACGAAGCTCGCCGCTTTCCACCCCGCCCCGGCAGGCTGCTTCTTTCCGTTATCCCGTAGTCGCAGGTTATCCGACACAGTCGCGTGTGCGATACCAGAGATGCCAAGGACTGAGCCTTCGAGCGCCGCGAGAGAGGAGGTGTAGAGAGCGAGCATCACGCCTCCGATGAGAGAGGGAAGGGGTGTGAACGCCATGGCTGCGAACAAAAGATGGCGAAGGCGTTGAAGTCGGGCACACTGCTGGAATCTAAAGGAAAAGCAAGAGCAGAATCGCGTCAAGGAACGAAACAACGACGACGGCATTAGGAACTCGCTCCGCTGCGCCGACGTTCCGTGCCAGGCGCCAGGCGTCCATCTCCCGCGTCCAGACTCTCGGTCGAGGCTGATTCAGAGAGCGAACGAGCCTGAACGAGCGTCCCGACGAAAATCATTCCAGAAGAGTCCACGGAGTTGCCAGCCTGGGTCGAGACAAAGTTGAGACGCCGTACGAGGCCGTACGTGAATTTGTGACCTGGGGAACTTTCGAAGCCGCAAAAAGGCACAACACCTCATCAAGGAGGCTGGTAAGGATTAGCGGCGTGTCAAAACTTCAACGCGGAAGCAAGAAACACTCACGAGAGTATTGAATTCGCCTTGCGAAGCTCGAGCGACACGGACCTTTTCGGAAGTGCGGCGGTGCAGAATATCGACCTGCTCTGGGACAGAATCAGCTCTGCAATCACGGTCACTCACCATCTCCAGGATCGAGCAAGAGTGCACGTACTGTGACTGAGCGTCTTCCCCACCAACGCGAATCCAACCGGCGGCCGCTTCGCTCGAGAGTCCCAGCTCATAGATTCCGCACATCCCTCGGCGCCTCCTCCTCCTCCTCCACCACCACGCCATCCAGCTGCACAATCGTCTCCAGCACCAGCCTCCCATCATCACTAAGTCCCAACCGCTCAATCTCGAGCACCAGCGTTCCTCGCTCAAAGTCCTTCCGCGTGGCAGGAGCTTCGATGATTCCCGCGAGGACAGGAGAGGTGGGTTCGAGGAGGGTGGAGAGTTGGCTGAGGTAGGGAATGAGTGAATGATGCCTGGAGAGTGCGGCGAGGACGGCTTCAAGAGCTTCTGTCGGCTTGACGAGGGTGAGAGGAGAGCGGGCGAAGAGGATAGAGGCGGAGAGGGCGAACGAGGGATGCGTGGGCTGCAGCCGTAGACTTGTCTTAGCTGATATGATCTCCTGGAGAGAGAGGAAACAGACGTACGTGCTGCTTGTACCGGCGTGCGAGCTCCACCACCTCCTTCTCCACCGGGGTGTCGCTCCTCAACGCCGCACGAAGCACCGTGTCCACGATCTCCACCTCATCGGCCGTAGCTCCCTTCTTAAGCTTTAAAGAGAGGACTAGCCCCTTCTTGACGACCTCGCTGAAGTCCCTCTGGAGGTAAAGCTGCTGGAGGGCAAAGAGGTCGGGTCGCGCAGGACCGGGCTTGCTCCTCGCCGTGACTGCAGGATCGCTGAACCACTGCACAGACGTATCAGTGGAGCACTCTGAGAGGCCAGGACGAGGACGTACGGAGGGTTCTTCGATCTTGGCGGAGTACGAGGACGACGCAGCCCTGGCGGCGGCGATACGCTCGATACGGAGCTTTGGCGGCAGCTGATCCGTCGATGAATTCAAAGGACGAGTAGCTATCGTTGGCGTCCGAGTCGGACATCGTTTGAGAGCGCGAGGGAGGAAGAAGAGCCGCGTCGTCGTCCAGCCGACAAGACAGCGCGACGACCGCGGAGACAGCTCTCCCTCCTCCCCTCACCTCAAGCCAGAAGGAACTTCTCGCTACGCACAAGCTATGGCACAGATTCAATCTCCATCGCCAGTCGCTCCGTCCGCCAGCCCAGCCAGCCCGAGCCAGGTCGACGGAGCAGTCACCTACGCCGCCCTTCTCGAGCTCCCAGCCGTCACCAGGGCCTCCTTCCTCCCTGGCGGAAGCAGCGGAATCAGTGAGTCGTGCTTCGCCGTCTCTGTTGGGTCTTTGGGGCTCTGCGTAACCCACCCGCGCCTTGCGCGCACCACGCGGCCTCCCTGAACACGACACGCGGGGAGCCTCCCAGCTAACTCTCCTCGCAGATCTCCTCCTCGAGACTTCGCACAGGTCCATCACTCAGCTCTCAAAGCGATCTGCGGTTCAGACTCTCGCTCTTTCCTCAGCGAACGAGGTCCTCTCCACCTCTCCTCTCGCGTTCACGGCGCCGGAGGTCCAGCACACGAGCTACTCGCCCGACGGCATGCGCTCAGCTGTGTTTCGGTCTGTCAAGCTGGAGGGGAAGGACAAGAAGCTTCTGGTGGAGATCTGGGACGTACTCGCGGGCGTGAAAGAGGAGGAGCTCGAGGTTACAAAGGAGCACGGGGACTGGTACTTTGATGGTGCGGTTGTCCTCTCTGGAAGCCACGAAGCGCGAGAAGCTGATGCCTGGACGCAGACACGTTTGGAGCTCCTACCTGGCATCCTGCTGGCCACGCCCTCCTCTACACCGCCGAACCCCTCGCTCCCTCCTCCCCCACTCCCTCCGCCTCAACCTTCCGCTACACCGCCGACTTTGGGGAGAAGTTCACTGGAAAGCGCTTTCCCACCGTCTTCCTTCTCGCCCTCACCTCCTCGCCTTTCCACGAATCCCCCTCGACCAAACCCGTCCTGCACCAACTTACGAACCACACGATCTTCCCCTCGACGTCCTTCGGCCAGGCCATCTTCCTCCCCTCCTCAGACAATGGGAAGACCCCTCGCATCCTCGCAACCGGTTACTCCTCTCTCGGCGACGCGCGTAAGCTCGGCATCGTGTATTGCGCCAACCGTCCCGCAGGAATCTACGAATTCGGCCTCTCCCTCTCCCTCTCCACCTGGTCCTCCACCAGCGCCACTCTCCAAAGCCCCTCTCACCTCTCCTGCCGCTCTCCTCGCGCCCTTCACCCTCCCCCAGGCGCCAAGTTCGCCCCCCTCGTCGTCTTCCTCGCCAACCCCGCCGGCGGACCTCACTCCTCCTGTGCGGCACTGCACGCCGTCTCCCTCGCCTCGTCCCAGACTGCCGTCCTCGTACCGGTCGTTTCGACTCCCGCAAGGCCAGACGCGTTCCCGGGGTTGTATCTCGACCAATTGCCGCAGAACCCGTTCGTTGTCGGGCCTGATGGACCGGCAGTAGTGCTCAGCAGCGTGTGGAGGAGTAGGAAGGTGCCGATCGTCGTGTCGCTTAGGGATGGGAGAGTGACGGGCCTGGCACCGTGGCCTGAGAGGAGCGAGAACGACGTCGTGCTTCCTTGGCTTGGGGAGAAGAAGAGGGAGGCGCTTAAGAGCATTTCGGTCCTAGGGACCGATGGAGGGAGTAGGGTCGTTGGACTTAGGAGTGGGATGGTGGGACCTGGGGAGGTGGTGGTGGCGGATTTGAGCGCGAGGAAGGTGGAGTGGAAGGTCGTCAAGGCCCCAAAGCTACCTTCGCAAGGTGCGCTCGTTCTCCTTTCTTGTTCAGCATTCGCTGACCTTCAAACCGATTCCGCCGTATCATCCGCGCTCGCAAAGCTCGACTGGACCGTCCTTCCTCTTCCCAAATTCGAGCCTAGCGAAATCCTCCTCATCTCCCCCGTCACGATCGACCCCTCCGCCGAATCCCGACTCAACCTCCCTCCTCTCCTT
Source organism: Glaciozyma antarctica PI12 (assembly GCA_002917775.1). Taxonomy (NCBI): domain Eukaryota; kingdom Fungi; phylum Basidiomycota; class Microbotryomycetes; order Kriegeriales; family Camptobasidiaceae; genus Glaciozyma; species Glaciozyma antarctica. The sequence continues at coordinate 528,159 of KZ627153.1, read as the reverse complement.
ACAATCCCTCACGGCGGACCTCACGCGGCTTACACGACCGAATTCTCAGCCCAGATGGCCGCACTGTGCGTCTTCTCCTTCTTCAAGGCGAAACTCCCACTGACCTCCCTTCTGAAGCGCCATCGCAGGCTACCGCATCGCCCTCGTCAACTACCCTGGCTCGCTAGGCTTTGGCCAAGATTTCGTCGACGCCCTCCCTCCTTGCCTAGGCCAGCTCGATGTCGACGCCACCCTCGCCACCTCGCACTACCTCAACACCCTCTCTCTCGCCTCTCGCACGAAAGGGAAGAAGCTCCTCATGGGCGGCTCGCACGGCGGCTACATCTCCGCGCACCTCAGCGGACGACACCCTGAGGAATACGACGCAGTCGTCATGCGGAACCCCGTCGTCGACCTCCCCTCGATGCTCTACGCGACCGATATTCCCGACTGGACTTTCGCCGAGGCCCTCCTTCCCTATTCCTTCGACTCTCCTCCCTCCACCCTCGATCCCGAGACCTACGCGCGCCTGCACGCCCTCTCCCCGCTCGCGAACGTGGCGAACGTCGTCGTTCCGACGCTCCTTCTCGTGGGACAGGACGACCGGCGGGTCCCGCCTGATCAGTCGAGGGCGTGGTATCATGCGCTCAAGGCGCTGAGGAAGGCGGAGGTGGAGATGTTGACGTTCCCTGGGGAGGGGCATGATCTTGCGAGGACGGTGGAGGTGGAGGTCGTGGGGTTCGAGGCGGGGTTGAGGTTCTTGGAGAAGTATACGGACTTCCAGTAGCAGGTGAGAAGGGGAAAGGGGAGTAGAAGTGTGTGCAGTGTACAGCTTTCGGCAGAAACGGAGTGCGAAGAGAGAGAGAGCGTGCGACGGAGACAGAATGTCAAGTTCGCATCGCAGCACAAAGACGTTCGCGCGTTGCACCAAACCTCTTCCTATCCCTGCAGCGTTGCGAGCGAGCGCGCAAGAAGTCAAGCAGCGGGAGAACACCGTCGCACTCAATAGGCATTCCCTCTCTACGACTTGCTCTCCCCCAATCCCAACCTCCACAAGCCCAGCTTTAATCTCCCCCTCTCCACCCCATCCTCACACGACTGCACCACCTTCTCCGCGACTCTAACCGCGCCTTGCTCCCCCACAAACAGCCCCTTCCACTTGTCCGTCCACCTCCACTCCCCCATCGGCTCCCACGGCTCCTTCAACTGCTCCACCTCCAGTCTCTTTAGCCGCTCCAGTACTGGTTTTGGAGGAGGGAGTGGGGAAGAAGGGAAGACGCATGCGTCCCAAGGTCCTTCGGTACTGCGTCTCCGGCGGAGGAAATGCAATGCCAGTCGCTCGAGAGACCGAAGGAAAGTCGTCCCTAGGGACTCGGAGGCGTGTAATTGAGTAGTGAGGATAGAAGTGGTGGAGAGGGGGGAAGAGGGGAGGGAGGCGAGGCGGTGGGAGAGGAGGACGTCGGTCGTGAGTCTATCGCCGATTACGAGGAGGTGAGGGCGGGGGACGGGGGTGGGAAGGAGGGGATTGCGCAGGCGCGCGGGCCAGATGGTTGAGCTTGGAGTGGGGCGTTTGGGAAGGAGGCGGCGGAGAAGGGTCGGGGGAGAGGGAGGAGGAGGGAGGAAGTAGTGCTGGATCCCGAGGGCGCAGTCGCGTCCTGGTTTGGGATCTGCATGCACTAGGATGGGGACGAGGAGGTTGCGAGAGACGGATTCGGCCTGTGGGGTCCCTTGGTTAGGTGGAAGAAGGAGGGGAGTGCTGAGAGCGCACTTGGAGGAGGAGAGAGTCTTTGTGCGTTCCGGCAGAGTTGGAAACGACGAGGACGTTGGCGGGGCCAAAGGTGTGGAGTAGCGATTCCCAGCTTGGCTGTAGGTAGGGTTCGAGGGTGTCGCGGTCAGGTCGAGTCTGTCGGAAGAGGGCGTCAGAGAGGAACGAGCTGGTTGAGGAGGAACGGAGGGCGTACGAGGCAGTTGTCCTTGTCTATCACGACGCCAGTGATGCCATGAGATCTGAAGCAAGCCCAGTCGAGGCGAGTGATGTCTGTCGAGAGCGGGGTGAGCTTGGGATAAGGAGGTGAGCGGGAGCTTTCGCGTACCTGGTACGATGAGGCGTGGGTTGAGAGTGTTGGGCCTGAGTATAGCTCCGAGAGTTCCTCTCACACCGCTCCAGTTCATCACTCGGTCGGAAGGAGTGTGTTGCAAGAGAGGAGAAGGAGAAGTTGTCCTCGCGACTTGGGACGAGCGCGAGCGCGAGCGCGACAGTAGAAGCTTCGCAAGGTATCTCCTTCTCTCCCTTCTCCCTTCCTTTGCAGCAGCACAACAAGCGAATTGGCATATACGAAATCCAACCCTCCCCCCTCTACCTCCTACCCCCGCCAAAAACGACCGGCATCGACATCCTCCTCTCATTCCCCATCCTCCCCACGCTCCTCAACTCCTTCTGCCTCCTCTCCTCTTCCTCCCTCGTCGTTCCCCTCTCCTTATAATTACTCTCCGAGCACTTCTCGCACCCGCAGAAATCCGGATGCGCCTCCTCCTGCCTCGACCGGGCGTGCTGCGGTGCGGGATCGAGAGGTGGACGCGAGCACGAACGCGAATCGTACGAAGGTCGTTCGGGTTCATACGAGGGTCGGCTAGTAGGAGGAGGAGAACCGTACGTCGTCGAAGCGTCACGGGATTGAGTCCAGGTGCTCGCTCCGGCTCCGCGTTGGCCGAACTCGTTGAAGCCCGTCGAATCGGTGCTTTGGAGAGGCTGCATCGAATGAGAATAGCGGTGGGTCGGGCGGGGAAGGCCGGAGGAGGACGAGGAGGGGAACGATTGGTGCGGAGGGGCGTAGTCCGAGGAGGGAGGGGAGGTGTATCGCTGAGCGAGGTCTGCGACGCGCGAATTGGATCGAGGAATGGGAGGCTGCGACCTCAACAATCAGCAGTCGGGCGACATTTGGGAAAGCGAAGGAACGAACCGGCAACTCAGACCTCCTCTCGACCGTCCTGCTCCTCTCCTCCCTCTCCCGCTCCTTCTCCTCGACATACCTCTCCCTCATCCTCGCTACAAAGCTCCTCTCGCTCGCCGTACTCTCGTTCCTCTGTACCCCCTCCTCTCCCTTATAGCCTCTCCCCACACTCTCCCCATCCCTCGCCACCGACCTCCTCGGATCCGCTTCCTCCCTCCACGCCCCCCTCCTCTCCTGCCCACGCCTCCCATCATCCTCCGACGAAAGCGGCGAGAAATTCTGCGTCGTACTCCTGTCGTCCGAATCTCCTCGTCGCGGGACCCCGGGGCCAGCAGCGACGATCCGAACCGGCTGAGGACTGGGAGCTCGCTGCGTCTCGAGGCTCTTCAGGATCGCAGAAGGGGAAGGTGGGGGATCGAATTGCTGTGCGAAAGGTGGACGAGGGGGCTCGAGATCGGTAGGGTGGCTCGCGTCGAGGGCAGGTGGGCGGGAGGAGAAGGTCGAGCGGTGCGAGATGAGGGACGAGGTCGAGGGCTTGCGGCTGAGGGTTCTGTGAGGCTGATGTTCGGGAGCGGGCTCCAACTGACGAGGAATGTCTTGAGGGGAGGGAGGGGCGGAGGTGGCAGGGGAGACGGGGTGGGAGGAGCTTGCGAAGGGCGGGATCGGGCTTGAGGGAGGAAGGAGGGAGTGCGGGGAGGAGGAGAGTTGCTGGGCGGGGTAGGTGTTGATTGGAGGGCCGGGAGAGGCGGGGAAGAGTTGTTCGGGGTGGAAGTACGAGTCGTTCGTCGAAGGGAGAGGCCGAGGTCCGCGGAACGATGTCGATTGTTGTTGCTGCTGCTGTTGTGCTTGTTGCTGCTGCTGCTGCTGCTTCTGCTGCTTCTGCTGCCCTGCTTCGTAGTAGAAGTCCTCAGGAGCGACCGGTGGCATCCCCGTCTCGCACCAAACTCCCCTCGCAACCACCTCTCCCGCCTTCTCCCCACCCCTCCTCGTCCCCTCGACCCTATTCTTCCACCCCGCCTCCGCAAGGCCACACATAATCCTCGCAACCTCCTTTCCCGCCTTATCCCGCTTGTCTCCCATATTCTCAGCGTGCGATCTCTTGAAGGTAGCGGTCGAGGAGGAGAGCGAGGAGAGCGAGGCCATGTATTTGTCGTGCGCGACGGCGACGGCGGCAGCGTCGGCGAGGGACGGTCGGGCGCGGGGACGTGACTTCTCGTAGGCGGCGGTGGCTTTCTGGACCTGCGAAGAGATGGTGAATCATCAGCTCCTCGAGAGATTCTCACAGATTGCGAAGGACGCACCTTTGCGTCCATTGCTGCGAGGGCATCGTCGAGCGCCTTCTCTTCCTTCTAGAGCCCACAAGAAGCGTCAGAATCTACTGATCTCAGCTACGAAACCGCGAGAGCACTCACCGCAACCTTCTTGAAGAACTTGCCCGCAACCTCGTTCGCCCCCTCGTAATCTCTCTGCACCGCCTTTGCAAGCGCCGTATCTACCCCAGCAAGCGCCTCAAACATGCCCGCACTCGCTCCCAGCGCATTCACTGCGTCCAGAGCCACATTAGCTCCACCCTTCCCGCATTCCTCCCGGTCCCCTCCTCACACAGACTCACAAACAATCTCACTTCTCGCCCCCACTTCCACTTTATCCCCAAACGTCCCCGCGAGCTCCCTACTCAGTTTCCCAACCTTGCGTTCCGCCTTGGCCATAAAAAACACCAAGCTCCTGTACTCGTCAAGCGCGACGAGGAGCGCCGACAAGCTCGTTAGGCTCTTGTGCAGCGTTGTGCGTTCGACCTGTGGCGACTGCTGTGGGTACGAGGGAGTGGTCGGGAAGGGGTAGCCACCGGGAGAGGTGGAACGTGGATTAGGGGACGAGTCGAGGGGTGTGCGCTGGCTTGCTGGGGTTGGAGGGGCGAGGTAAGGCGTCGCGTGGTCACTGCCAGTGAAAGAGAGGCGTTTGAGCATCTTGCTCGATGCGTTGAGAGTGAGGGGGGAAGAGGGAGAAAGGCGCGAATGGCCTCGGGACTTACACCAACAGGGGTAAGTGTCTCGCCCGCTAACCTTCCAGTTCACTCTGCTTCTCTCCCTCTCCTCTCCTCGTCAAACAGACTGTCGAGTCGAGCAATAGAGGACAAGAATTCGCTGCAACACACGCCCGAAACTCGGAAACAAAACGAAATCCAACTCGGGGAGGCGTCTCGCTCTGCGAAGTGCGAACACACCGTTCCTGCCGTGTCACGAGCGAGCGCAAGCAGAAGGCTTCAAAGGTAGCAAAGCACGAGCGAGCGAGCAGAAGACCTTGGGCGAAATACTCTAGCTTCGATTCAGTGTCAACGCGTTCAGAGCTCCTCCTTGATCCGCTTCGCAACCTTCTCCGCCTGTCCCTCGACATACTTGAACGCGTCCAAAATCTGCACGCACCAATTACATCAGCTCCTCTGCCCGACTCCCACAGCCAAAACGAAACGCACGTTCTGCCTCATCTTGAGCTCATCCAACTTCTTGCCTGCGATCTTTCCCCTCTTGCTCGCCATCTTGCCCAACCTCTCTCCCTCCTTCTTAACCCACGCCTCCGCGCCCTCCGCATCTTCAACAAACTTGGTCATCACCTTGAGGTAGTACGCCGACAAGGCCTTCTCCGCCTCGCTGATCTGCGACGCGACCTCTAACGCAGAAGCGAGGATCGCAGACCGCACGGCGGTAGGAGAGAAGTAGGTGGAAGCGAGAGCGTCGAGGGAGGAGATACGGCCGGCCTGTGCGCTGGAGTGAGCCGGGAGGATTGAAGGGAGGGAGAAAGCGTACGAGGTCGGAGAGACGGCCGCCGGGGAGACGGTGCGTCCCGCACTGCTTGTTGAGGAACTCGAGGAAAGCTTCCTCGGATCGGGCGCCCGAATAGTCGATAGGAGCGCGGCCGCCAGAGGGGAGGAACTGTGCTGCAGTCGTCTGAGGTGCGCGAGACAGATGGGAAGGAGAGGCGCACCTTGATGGTTGGGAAGCCCGAGACGCCATACTTCTGCGCAAAGACCTTGTTCTCTGCTTTATCGGCGTCGAGGTGGGCGACCTTGCACTGCGAGTGGAGAGGCATTAGCTCCATCCGCCCCCTTCCCTCCAGCTCTTCTGTGACCTACGCGATCGTCTCCGTCAAACGCGCCTGCGATCTTGGTCCACGTAGGCTCGAGCGACTTGCAGTGTCCGCACCAGGGTGCAAAGAAAGCCACTGCATTAGGAAACAGGTCAGAGGAGCTTGGATGACGCTGAGGCAAGGCAGCTCACCGAGGGTTCCCTCAGATTGAGAGGCGATAACTCTGCGCCGGGCAAAGCGTTAGCACAGCTCCTTCCTGGTGGAAGCAAGTAGAACGCGCTGGTCAAAGTTGGCTGCTGAGAGGACGGTCTGCACTCGAAGGTTAGCTCAGCGACACGTCGCAGCTGGGAGGGCGGCTCACTGAGAACTTGGCGTCTTCGAGACCTGCGAGGACAGAAGGCACAAAGGCCAAGAGGGGAGCAAGTGCGAAGAACTTCATTCCAGAGACTGTTGGCGGAAGGAAGAGAGTCGACGACCAGAAGACTCCGAGGGGAAGACCTCCCCGCCTGACTCGGCTCCTTTCTCCCTTCGCCGACTTGACCAGATCCAGGTTTACTCTAACGAAACTGTCTCGAGAATGGTCGGAGTAAGAACCTCTCTCTCACACCCGCAGCCTGGCCCTCCTGCGCCCCACTAACCCCCTTCTCCCGCCCTCTCCCAAAAGACCCATCTCCTCCCTCCCAACCTCCTCAAGCTCTTCGCCCCTCGCCCGCCTCTCCCCTACCTCAAGCCAACGGGCCGTGACCCCGATGTTCCTCTCCAGTCTTTCGCGCGCAAGCCCCCGTCTCTGGGAGTGGCAGAGACGCTCAAGTTGATCAAGGAGGAGAAGGCCAAGTTAGAGGAGAAGGAGGTGGCAGAGGGCAAGCTGCCAGAAGAGGGGGAGGAAGTAGGAGATAAGGAGGGGATCTTCACCCTTACGGCTGAGGAGGCTCGGATCAAGCGCGCTGCTGAACGGAAGAAGAAGCATGCTGAGAACCTGGAGAAGGGCATCAAGGAGTGTAGGTCCTCTCCTCGTCCTCCCAGCGCTACGCGTACTCATAACGAACTCGCAGACGATCCTGCAGAGGACGAGGAAGCCGTTGGAGACCCTTACAAGACTCTCTTCGTCGGACGCCTCCCTTACGCCTGCACCGAAGCCGACCTTCGACGCGAGTTCGAGATGTACGGTCCTCTAGAGCGCGTTCGCGTCGTGCGCAAGAAGGATGGGAAGAGCAGGGGCTACGCTTTCCTAGTCTACGAGCGGGAGAAGGATATGAAGGGTGCGTTCCTCCCTCGTGTGACTGGTGGGCGCGAGGAGCTAACGCGCTCGTGCAGCGGCGTACAAGGACGCCGAAGGTCTCAAACTCATGAACCGTCGACTCCTCATCGACGTTGAGCGAGGCCGCACCGTCAAGGGCTGGAAGCCCCGTCGTCTGGGCGGCGGCCTCGGTGGCCGTCCCAAGCCTCTCTCAGCTCGTACGTTCTCTGCCCCCATCCTCCTCCCCATACTGACCTCCTCCCAGCTCCTCCCGACGCGTTCGGACCAGGCAACTTTGGCCCCCCTCGAGGAGGCTTCGCGCCTCGAGGCGGACGCGGTGGATTCGTGCAGCGTGGGGGGTTCCAGCCGCGGGGCAACTTTGGAGGAGGAGGAGGGTACGGAGATCGAGGTGGGTTTGGAGGAGGAGGAGGAGGAGGAGATAGGGGAGGGTTTGGAGGAGATCGAGGAGGGTACCGTGGTGGGTTTGGAGGCGATAGGGGAGGAGGAGGCTTTGGGGATCGTGGAAGGTGCGTTTCCGTGTGCGAGTGGGGGAGGAGGGATGGGAGCTGACGAGTTTGTGTGCGCAGGGGTGGGTTCGGCGGAGATCGTGGCGGAGGATCCTTTGACGGCGGACGAGGTGGCTACGGTGGTCCTCCCGGCAGCGGAATGGGTGGACCTCCTGGAGGTGGGATGGGTGGCGGAGGAGGGTACCGCGGAGGAGGAGGTGGGTTCGGTGGGAACGACGGGGGACGAGGTGGGTTCGCTCCTCGTGGCGGAGGAGGGTTTGGCGGCGCGCCTGGAGGAGGGTTCCAGGGTCAGAACGGGCCGGATAGTGGTTACGGTGCGAGAGCGGGTGGGGCTGGGATGGGTCCGCCGAAGAGGGAGTTTGAGGGGCCGCAGCGAGGTGGGTATGGAGATGATAAGAGGCCGAGGTATTGAGCAATTGAGTTCTGGGTTAAGTATGCGGTTGCGGTCTTGCTTCAGTGCGGGCGTGATTGACGTTTACAGGTCGGCTGGGACGGTCGCTGAACGAGGAACGAGGAACGGTCTTTCGAGCGCGACGGTCGCCTTTCGCAAGGAGCAGGAAGAGCGGAGAAGAGGCTTCTTCGACGTTTCGACGACGCTCTGCGACTTTCGGGCTTCCCTATTCTCGTGTTGCGACGGCTCACCTCTGCTGGTACTTGCAGCTACGGCGTTCGACGTCCGACCTTCGCGCTCGCATTCCTCATCTCGCGAACGACTCCCGTTTATCACCTTCGCATGATGCCACCCATCTCTCCATCCAACCCATCACCTTCTCCGGCGTCTTTCTCCCAGGAGGGGGCATCCATCGAGCCGACAAGATGGCGAAGGTTGAAGGGGAATTGATGGATTTGAGCGAGGATCATTGGGAATGAAGCGCTCGCGAGGGTAACTGTGAGATCTCAGCATTGTGCAGCCTTGTAAGCTCAAGAGACCGTATCCCCTCGACTCCACCCCGGAGAGAGGAACTTGGCGCCGCGTCACGACGTTCCTCTTTCGTCCTTCGACACCTCCAGAACAACCAGCAACCATGACTTCGTACATCGCAAAGAAGGTCGGGAGGAAGGTCTTCTCCAACCAGCTGGCAGACCAGGAGCCGGTCGATCCGCACTACGAGGTGAGCGAGGACCCAGCGGGCGTCGGAGCGGGGAGGGGAGGACAGTCTCTTCGGACGAGAAGAGGGGTGGCGCTTGCCAGCTACGCAGCTTTTAGAGCAGCATAGTAGGGAGCCGAGCAAGAAGCTGGGAGCACAGAGGAGGAGCCACCACGAACCTCTCCCGAACGCTGTACTGACGCTCCCTCCCCCCCCCCCCCCCCCCCCGCTCGCAGACCTTCACCGACGCACGAGGACGCACCAAGTCCCGCAAGCGCGCAATGCCAGCAGGACTGAGCAAGCGGGACGAGCGTATCCTGGTGCGTCGGACACGCCCGTTGCTAGGGAGGAGGTCCTGGAGCTGACGCCTGCTCGTAGCGTTCCGTGCGGCGTCGTGCGCACTATCTCGACAAGGGATTTAGTCTCTGCGGGTTCCGATTTGGCTGGGGCGCGATCTTTGGGTTGATTCCGTGAGTCGTGCCTTGCTCCCGTGCTTAAGAGACCCCCTGACCCCCGTTCTCCTTCCCTCTCCCCCAGTCTCGCCGGTGACATTTTTGCCTTCCTCCTGGGCTACTTTCTCGTACTTAAGAAATGCCGCGAAGCCGACCTTCCTCTAGTTCTCCAACAGCGCATGGCTTTCAGTGCGTACCCTCCTCTCCTCCGCATTCCTCCCGCTAACCCGACGCAGACTCGACCGTCTCCCTTGGCGTCAGTCTCATCCCCCTCGTCGGCGACATCGTTGCAGCCGTCTGGAAAGCCAATTCCCGCAACGCCGCCCTCCTCGAAGACTTCCTCATCCAACGCGCTGCGAAGCACTCGAAAGGAAACCCTACCGCCGATCTCGCAGCTGCCGAATCCGCCATTCACACGGCTTCGATCGATCGAGTGACGGGAGAGCGTAAGGGTGCGCCGTATGCGATTTCGAACGAGGTGTTGGAGGAGGAGGGGGATCGGAGAGTGGGCGGCGAGGTGCCGAAGAAGCAGAAGCCGTGGAAGTTCTATGGGTGGGGAAAGGGAAATTCGAGTAGTGAGGAGCGGTTGGCGGGACCGAGTGGGAGTGGTGCAGTGGGCTCGACGGCGTTGACGACGCCGGCGTCGTCGTCGAAGATCGTGGCGTGATGCGGTGCGGCGGATAGACCTCTCTCTTTTTGGTGTACTCCCCTCCCCTCAAGCGCAGCACATGAGCATTCTTGCAAGTTATACCAGTCTGGTTGCATTTTCGAACGGTGCGATGACTGGGGATCCTACGACGGGGTTGCGAGAGTGGGGACTGCGAGCGGGCGACGAGGTCAGCGTTTCGCTCGTGACGAAGGGCGAAAGGACGCACGTCGATATAGCTCCGATAACCTAGAAAACGTCTTGCTCGAGTCGTCCGTGCTCAGACGGAAACTGCGAGGAACAGCTCGTCAGCTCTCGCTCCCTCATCCTCACGCCGAACCGAACTCACCTCATGCCTCGACCTGCGCCACTTCTCCCACTCCCTCCACTCGCTCCTCCTCACATCTCTCCCACAGCCCCTTCTTGCACGCCATCGCCATCCCCAACAAGACGGGCAGATGAACCAAACTAGCCCAAAACAGCTGCTTGGCCCTCTTGTCCTCCCTCCTGCTCCAGAACCTCCACGCCGCCAACGCCATGACCCCATTCGGGATGAGCGAGAGCCACGGAAAGACCCAGGTCGTCAACCCCAGCGGCGGGAAGACGAACCCGAGCGGCAGGAGGGCGAGGGAGTACCTCAAGCTGACGAGGGCGTTCTTGGCCGGATCGAGGACGGCGAGCATCCTGTACCCACTGCTGGCGTACGACGAGCGAAGGGTGTGGGCGAGGGAGTTGAAGTGGGGGAACTGCCAGAAGTACAGCGCGAGGAAGAGCGCCCATGCTCCCGGCTGCGTGAGGGGCGCCAAACTCGCCGTGCACGCTGACCAGCCGATCAACGGCGGGAGAGCTCCGACGAGCGCTCCTAGCCACGTGTTGTAGATCGTGTGTCGCTTTGCGATCGTGTAGAGGGGGCAGTAGAGGAGGATGGTGAAGAGCCCGATCGACGCGCATAGCGGGTTGATCATGTACAGCGTCCCGATCCCGATCACGCCTGACAGTCCTCCAAACGTCGCGGCGTGCAGAGGGGTCATGAACCGCCTCGGTACGGGCCTCGCGCGCGTGCGAGCCATCTGCGCGTCGTAAGGCGCTTCGATGAGCTGGTTGAAGGACGCGGCGGAGAAGGACGATAGGGTGGTTCCGACTGTGGCGGGGAGAAGGACGGAGAGGGTGAGGGAGTTGCTGGAAGGTGGGGAGGGGGTGGAAGGGGCGAGAGGGGCGAGAGAGGAGAGGTCGGCGGAGGTGGGGAGGGACGTCGATAAGGACTGGGCAAAGGCGTCCATCGCGGCGTGAGTCGAGGAAGGGTCGACGGGGCACATTGCATACCCTGCCATGGCAGTGAGGACGACGAGGGCGGATAGGCGGGCCTTGGCGAGCGTCTTGTAGAGTGCGAGGTCGTCCGCCATCGTCGTAATCGGTGCGGGACGCCAGCGGATCGCGGGATTTGGAAGGCCGTTGGAGAGGACGGAAGGGGGTAGGGCTGTGGGAATGGGGGAGGAGAGGGGGACGAGTGGTGAGGTCGAGGGTGGTGGGAGGGGAGGTTCGGGATTGAGGAAGGAGCGGGAGAAGAAGGACGTGTCGGCAGAGGTTTTGGGGAGTGAATCCGGGCCTGACTTGGAGAGGAGGTCCTCGTGAGCGTACTTGATGGGGAGAGCCGAGCTGGAGGAGGAGGCGGCCCGCCTAGCTGTTCGTGCTCCTCCGACCTCTCCCTTGGTGCCCGACGCCGACCTCCCGCCACTGTGAGATGACAGCTGCCGCAGCGTCTGCCAGTCAGCCTCCTTCCCCTTTCCCTTCCACCCGCTCGATCCTAATAGCGTGCCAGCTGGACGAGGGTTGGATCGCCGCGCAGTCGCTGCTGTTGAGAAGAGTTGAGTCGGGGTGGCGGTGAGGCTGCAGCGAAGGCAAGGTCGAGCTAGTCGTGGCAGCATCGCTTCGTCCTCGTCCGTTCAGCTGTGTTCCTTAACGCGGCGGAGTTCGTGAGTGAAGTCGGCTGGACGAATAGCTTGGTGGCCGAAGCGCAGAGGCAAAAAAACAACTCAATATCGGCACTCCTAGGGACATAGGCTAACGCAACAATAGCTCCGGCGGCGTGCCCGAGGGGACGAGATCGATGTTCCTCTTTTGCTTTAGCCAGGACACCAGGACACACCAGCCACCAGCTATCCGCCACCAGGATGAACACCAGCGAGACTCACGAACATCCTCTGGGCGACAGGAAGAGCAACTCCTCCCCCGTCCCCTTCCCCTCCCCTCCTCTCTCTCCGAGCGACGAACGCGATATCGAAGCCTTTGCCGCCGACGTACCAGCTCTCAACTACCGCTCAGGCGGATTCCTCTCCCAGGCGCTCAGCGGCACTTCCTCCGACCGCGACCCTCTCCTCCTCAAGTCGAAGCTCCAGACGGAGGAGCACATCACGGAGCTCACTCACCGACGCTCGACGCGTAGCCGCAAGAACTTGGGCGACTTCTACAACCGCCAGAACAAGCACATTCACAGCTTGCTGAAGCCGATGGATAAGCATATCGAGGAGAACAGGGCGGACGAGGACGCAAACCGGATGGGGGTGCGTTCCCTTTCCTCTGTCGCGGCGTCTGAGAGGGGGAGCTGATTCGGTTTACCCATTGCGCAGATCAAGATTGCTGTCTGGGCGTCCCTCATCTGCAACTGGTGCGTCGGGAGCTCCCTGCTGTGCCAGCTGGCCGTGTGCCGTTGTTGACCATCCCATGTGCAGCGTCCTTGCGATCCTTCAGATCTACGCCGCTGTCTCCTCCCTCTCCCTCTCCTTCTTCGCCACCGCCATCGACGCCATCTTCGACCCCGCCGCGAACCTCGTGCTTCACTACTGCCACCGCAAAGCGCAGACCGTTGACCTCCAAAAGTTCCCCTCGGTGCGCTATCTCCACCCAACGACGACGCTAGCGAAGGCTGACGCTTTTGTTGAAGGGAGGAAGCAAGTTTGAGACGATTGGCGATATCGTCTACTCGCTGTCGATGGGATCCGTCTCTATCGTGCTGGTGGCGTTCTCGATCCAGTCTCTCGCTCGAGGCGCGCCCGCCGAGGAGGGTAAAATTCACATTCCCGCCGTCATCGCTGTCGGTATCGCTTTCGGTGCGTAAACTTGCTCCCTCGCCATCGCGTCGATTGCTCACCCCTCCTCGGACTACGCAGTCACCAAGCTCTGCCTCTTCCTCTACTGCTTCTCCCTTCGCAACAAGAGCAGCCAGGTCCACGTTCTCTGGGAAGACCAGTACGTCCTATCTTCTGCCGTTACTCAGCGTCGCTCATGCTGTCGTCGAAAGCCGCAACGACCTCGCGATCAACGGTTTCGGAATCTTCACCTCGTGCGCCGGCGCCAAAGTCGCCTGGTTCATCGACCCCCTAGGCGCCATGATCATCTCCTGTTCGTTCTCCTTTCCTTACTCGCCTCCGCCCCCGCTCGCTGACCCGCTGCCCTCAGTCGTGCTGATCGGCGTTTGGGGCCACACTTGCTACGGCCACTTTGGCTTCCTCGCGGGCAAGGCCGCACCGCTCGAGTTTCAGCAACTAGTCATCTACAACGCCATGACGTTCGCCGAGGGAATCGAGCAGATTGATTCGTGCATCGTGTACCACGCTGGACCCGTGCGTCCTTTCTCTCTCCTTTGTCGGACGGCGCTGATCCCTCGTGCAGGACTACGTCGTCGAAGTCGATATCGTTATGGCGTCTGAGACGCCGCTGTGGAAAGCGCACGATATCTCGCAAGCGCTGCAGGACAAGCTCGAGGAACTACCTCGCGTCGACCGAGGTGCGTTCCCCCCTCTCTCCCTCGGGTCACTGTACTGACTCGCGACGCAGCGTTTGTCCACGTCGACCACGAGACCTCTCACAAGCCCGTTCGTTCCCCCTCACCAGTCTTTGGGTGGTCCTCGCTGACACGCGTCGCTTTCGAAGGAGCACCGCAAGTTCAAATAGACGCCGCACCTCAAGCTGGATTCCTTGTCGCGCGTACTTGTACTCAGTACTTCTCTGCAACATTACTCGCATTTCCCCTGTCACATTCTCGGCCTTCGCACGCAGCTGGGTTCGTCGAGAGAGCGCGGTCTGTCGGCTTCCGGAGGACAGGACGACATTCAGATTGGTGGAGGCGGCCTTCAGAGTACTCCAGTATCTGTACAACAGCACTAGATGAGCTCTGAGGCGCACGAGAGACAAAAAAGGGAAAAAGGAGGATAGGGAGGCACGCGCCGCGACGCGACCAAATCCCAAACAGCGTCCAAGTCGAGTTGCGACTCTTTCTCCTCGACCACGACCCTCCCAGTCCGACTTCACCCCCTCAGGAGCTTCCGACACTCCACGAGTAGCCTTGCACGACCGGATGGACGAGTCTCACTCCCCGCCACGCCGGAAGCGCCTCCGCGAACCTCCTCCCGACCTCGCCACTCTCTTCCACGGACTCACTGCAGTCTCGACAGCCACCGTCAGAGGTAGCACGAAGCGCAAGGGGAAGGACCGCGCAAAGGAGCCTACTGGAGGAAGAGGAGGAGGAGGGACGAGAGAGGGAGGAGCAGCGGGTGGCGTGCTCGGGGTCGCGAAGGAGGGAGTCGGGGAGCGAGCGAGCGAGACAGCAGACCCCCAGCGTACGACCAAGGACTATACGAGCCTCACCCGCCCACCTGCTCCTCTCCGACCCATCGCCCCTCTCCGCCACCAACTCGTCACCGCCTCGACCCTCGACCCTCCCCTCCCCACGCTCGCCACTCCGTTCTCCTCTCCGCTCCCTCCTCTCACCCCCAGCTCCCCCGCTCAAGCCGAACCCTCTCGCCGCCGCTTGCATCGCGGACGAGCTGCCTCGACGACTTCCGCTCATTGGGCAGCGCGAGTCCTCTCCCCGATCGTGAGGCAGGAGCAGCGGGAGCGGGAGCTGCTGCGTTCAAAGTCGAGTGCAAAGAGGAGGGTCGCGGAGAGTGAGGAGGAGGAGGAGATGGTCTCGGTGAATGACTTTCTGGCTGCGTTGCCGTCCAAGTCGGGGAAGAAGGTGGGGAGGAAGTACGGGATCAAAACGCTTAAGGCGAGGAGGGAGAAGTCTGATAGGAAGTGGTTGGCGAGGGGAGAGAAGGAGCCTGCTCCGAAGCGCGCGAGGAGGAAGGTGCTCGAGCTCGACGACGACGATGGCAGCTTCTACTCGCCCAAGCCACCGAAGAGGAAGCGCAAGCCTCACAGGCGCGTCCTGATCGACTACTCTTCCGACTCGAACGACGAACGCCCGCTCGGAACCGACGCTCCTCCTCGCCGTCGTCCGCGTCCAACGAAGCACATCCGTCTCGCCCGCCCGTTCGACGTCGCTTCCTCTGCCGCTCCGCTTCCGAAGATCGGGAAGCAGCTTTCTTTCGTCAAGGAGTCGCAGCTCGAAGGATCGCAGAAGGAGCTCTACTCGAAGAAGGTCGGAAGGAGGGAGATCAAGAACGTCGATCCGAGGAAGGGACCGCAAGGGGCGTTCTTGAGCTCGCTCGGGGATACGGCGTTTGTAGGGATGAGGGGGAGCAAGGAGGTACGAGGTGGGGGGACGATCAAGGCGGAGGGACAGAAGCGCGTGACGAGTCGCGCGTTCCCCTTCGCAGAGGTCGAGGACCTCGCTGGCCGAGCTCGAGCGGTATCGGCGATTGGAATCAAGAGGAGGAGGTTGTCGAAGCCAGCGGTCAGCTCACGGTATCGCGCACTCGAGATGGTCGCGGAGGAGGATAGCGAGATAGGAGGACCAGCAGTCGAGTGCGTCTTTTCTTCCTTCGTTCTCACCTGTAGGCTAAAAGGGCTTCCCTCTCAGACCTTTGCAGGAGCAGCATGTCGCCAAACGACCAGATGACAAGCGAGCCCCAGTTCCTCGACCTCAGATCCTCGCCACCGCTCGCAAGCCTCGCCTCGCTGCCCCTCCCACTCCCACCACCGCCTCCCGTCCTCCTCGGGCCAAGATCTCTACGACCGTTCGCTCCAGTGCGACGACTTCCCTCGAAGCGCCTTCAACGTCGAAGCTCCAGTCCGACAAGTGGCCCGAGAAGGTCGAGAAGATGGAGCACGCCTTCCGCCGCAAGCTCAGGAAGCCCGTAGTCGACCCTCAGCCTGCGCAGGAGATGCTCGCGATCGAGGAAGAGAACGCCTCGCCGAGAGAGGACGAGCGCGAACCCACGTGGGAACCTCTCGACCCTATTGCCCTTCTCCCTACGCCGGCCATCTCCAAGTTCCGCTTCATCACCGGGATCAAGGCCAAGATCCGTCCTCAGCTCGACCTCGTCCCCGCCGAAGAAGCCAGCTCGTACGAACTCTCTCCGCCGCAGTCGATCCTCAACGAGGTGCCAGCGAGGCTTCAGCTCGTTTCGGAGGCAGAATTCGACGCTGCGAGGGAGAAGGATATCGAGGACGACATTGATCGCCAGGAGCTTGCGATCCTCGCCAGCGAATGGGACGCGCACGAGCGAGCAGGGATCGAATCGAGCCTCGAGTACGGCGGGATCGACTTTAGCGAATCGCAGCTCCGCCAGCTCGACGCACCTTCGCCACTTTCGCCCTCGGGACAGCAGCAGCCTTTCCCTCCTCCCGAGAAACGCCCTCAACGCCATGTCACCTTCTCTTCCCCCGTTCCTTCTCCTCAACGTCTCCCTCCCTCGACTCCGCACCCAGTCATCAATCGCACCCCGAAGCGCACCCCGGCGAAGAGGCACAACTCGGCTGCGTCGGCAATCAAGGATCCTCGCAAAACGCCAGTTCGTCGCTCGAAGACGGCTATCGCCACCTCGGTCTCTCGCCCCATCCCCGCGTCGTCAGGAATCAGCAGAACGACTTTCTCGGGCGCGCGTCCCAAGATCCTTCG
Source organism: Glaciozyma antarctica PI12 (assembly GCA_002917775.1). NCBI lineage: Eukaryota > Fungi > Basidiomycota > Microbotryomycetes > Kriegeriales > Camptobasidiaceae > Glaciozyma > Glaciozyma antarctica. The sequence goes on along the minus strand of KZ627153.1, from coordinate 511,354 downwards.
TCGCCTCTCTCTCATGCCGGATTTCTGCCTTCCCAGCAGTCCCTCGATCGTCGTCGACAACTACGACGACGACCACGCGATGCACGCTTCCTCCCATCCTTTCACCCAGCGATCCAGCCTCTCCCCCTCTCCCCTCCCTCTCCCTCCCTCTCCGATCAACAAACTCGAGCTCCAGCGCCATCGGATTCGCAGGACTACTTCCGAGGCGAAGGACCTTCGTTCGAAGAGCGCCTCGTCGAAGCTGAGGAGCTTGCGAAGGCGCGAGAGGTCGAGATCGCTCGAAAGGAGAATACGGCACCTGCGATCGTCCTTCCTCCCTCCCCTTCTCCTCCCCAGCTCTCCCCCGCCGCCACTCGAGTCCCCTCGAATCCCAACGCTATCCTCTCCCTCCCTTCGTCGGACTCGAATGACCAGAGGATCGTGAGGAGGAAGTCGACGACGGTTTGGAAGGGGCAGAGGCTGGATCAGCTGGGGGTGATGCCGTTGCCGGAGTTTTGCTGAGGGGGAGGACGACGATAGTTTTGCTGTGGGGCGGACGGGGTAGTTGCTGCATTGCATGTGCTTTGATTTGTTATAGCTGTCGTGAGAGAGGGGAGCAGACTGAGCGAGGAGAGCTGCAAACAGCGACAGATGCGCTTCGAGATGAACCGAGAACGCGCACAGGGAGCTCGGGCGAGAGATCACGTCGAACGGATTGGTATTGCACTTGAACGAGAGTCGAGAGAGGGACGAGAATTGCAGAGAATTGCCGATCAAGGGTAGACAGCCTGTGTGTTCGGTCAGCGAGCGTACGCCGCCGCGAAGGAGAAGGGGACGCACGTCGATCTTGGTCTTGAACTCGGAGATGATGGCACGTCGCTGGAGCTTCTGAGCCGCCGTAAGCAGTCCATTGGCGGCGGTCCATTCGATAGAGCTGAGGATGACCGTTTGGAGCGTCTGCACTCGTCGTCAGCTCCGCTCTCTCGCTTACGCGAAGCGGGACGTACCTCCAAAGGCTTGAGGCCCTCCTGCTTCCCGATCGCGTTCAGCTCCGCGAGAACAGCCTTCACCACCTCGAGGTCTTCGCAAAGCTTGTCGAAGTCGACGTCGTCCTTGCCTGCGAGAGCCCTGAGAGCCGCTTCTTGCGGGAAGATGATCTGCGGTGACGTCTTGAGCAGAGGAGCGCGGAGGGAAGAAAGGTACGACGTACGGCCATGGGCTTGTTGGCGTTAGAGCTCGCGTGAACGCAAATTGCCGTAACGAGGTTCGAGGTCTTGTAGACCGACCTGCGCAGGAAGTCAGAAACGATTTGCGAGAGACGCAGGCACAGGACTCACTCAAGACGCTCAAGCGCGACGTACTCTCCTCCGCTGAGCTTGATGAGGTTCTTCTTGCGATCGATGAGCGAGAGCGTCCCATCGGGTCCCCACTGTCCAATATCCTGTGCGAATTGTCGTCGTCAGCTACTTCGTTTGGTCGACCACGCTCGGCTCAACACACCCCAGTCTGCATCCATCCGTCGGCGGTCATCGACTCGGCCGTGAGATCAGGCCGCTTGACTACGGAAGAAAACAATGAGCTTCGAACTCGAGAGCGGAGAAGAAAGAAAGACACACAGTAACCCTTCGAAACCGAGGGTCCGCGGATCCACACCTCTCCCTGAGGGCGGGTGTTGGTCGAGAAGTATCCGGCTTCGGCAAAGTCGACGAGCTTGATCTCGCACGAAGGAACGGGGACTCCAACAGATCCGTACTGGAAGAACTCGGGCGTCAAAACCGTCGTCAACGCAGTCGACTCGGTCATTCCTGTCGTCAAAGCGGCGTCAGTCGAGTCGCGAGAAGATGGAGAGCGGAAAAGGCACGCACCGTAACCAGCGAGGACCTCGGTGAGAACGTTGGTCAAGAACTCCTGCGTCGTAACGCTGAGCGGCGCGCCTCCGTTGATGGCGAACTGGAGCCTTCCGCCGGTCGCATCCTTGACCTTCTTGAGGACGACAGCGTCGAGGATCTTGCCCAAGATGCCTCGGTTGCCCGTGAACTTCTTCGCGTTGACGGCAAAGTTGAAGACGGCGGCCGTAACGCCTCCAGCAGCTTTGACCTTCGTGACGATGCCCTGCGCAAAGGATGCGACGTTAGTCGAGTGCGGCCGGTAAAAGAGTTGCGACGGACCTTGCGGATGAGCTCCCAGACGGCAGGAACGCCCGCGAGGATGGTCGGGCGAAGAGTGCGGATGTCACCGGCGCAGTTGCGGACCGATGCGTCGGTGAGCGTCTTGACAGTGCCGTATCCAATCTTGACCTGCGATGAAAGAGGTAAGCGACATCGTTTATCTGAGTGTCTCGAAGCAAGGTACTCCGAGGAACAGTGCGCTCATCTCGAACGTGAACTCGAGAATATGAGCGAGAGGAAGGTAGGCGAGGTACGTTCCGTGACGAAGTTGGTCGCCCATGAGGACGTCGAGACCAGCGACTGCGCGAGGGCATGAGTATCGTTCAACACGCACTGGTTAACGTGACTCACTGGAAGCGATGATGTTGGCGTTCTGCTCAGCGTGCAAGTCAGCTCACCACTCGCCCAATCCTCGATCGCGAACTCACGGTCAATAGGACTCCCTTTGGCGGGCCCGTACTGCCAGAAGTGTACATAATAGTCAAGATGTCCTCGGGCTGGGGGTGGTTGGGCTCCGCAGGGGTTGCTTGACCCAAAGCGAGGAACTCGTCGAACGTGTAGATCTTGATTCCGCCGTTCGCAGCTCCGATCGTCTCGAGAGCTCCCTTCTTGATGGCATCCGCGGGACCGTCGTAGATGAGGACCTTGAGGGTAGGAGTGCGGCTGATGACGGCTGCGAGCGTGCCGAGAAGGTTGGAGTTGGTGAACATGCCGTAGACTGAGGGCTCGTTGAGAGAGTGCTCGAGCTGTGGAGCTGGAGATCAGTCGAGCTGAGGGCGAAGGAAGCTGAACTACACGCACTCCCTCTTCGCCAAGCGAGTCGTACGCCGTAGCAAACGTTACGCTCTGAGCGGCGCAGGCTGGACACCAGATCGAGGTCAGCTCCCTCCCCACCGCCGCCTGTGCCACTCGAGCTCACCATTCGCCATGACCTGCCACCTGGGGTTCGTCGCACTGTAGATGTTGAACACCGTCTCCTTCGAGTGTCCCGTAGCCACGAGTGCGCTCCCCACCTCTCCGACCGCCTTGGCCATCTCGACCACACTCCACCACTTGTACGGTCCCAGTTCAAAGAAGAGCCACTCCTTCTTCTGCGCCACTCCATCCTTCATCACCTCTTTCTCCTCCTTGACCATCCTGATCGTCTCCCTCCATCCGATGGCCTCTGCGTTTCTGTACCGCTTGACGGCGTAGGTGAGGATATCGGCGACGACCTTGACCTCGGGGACGGGGCGTTCGACGAGGGAGTCGGTGGTCTTGTAGTAGCGGTGTGCTCGTCCTTCGCCTTGTGCTGCTGGAGGTCCGACCTGCAGATGGGGCGTGAGCGCTGGAGGGGGAGGACAACACTCGGGCATGACGTACCTCAATACTTCCTTGCTTCACCATCGTAGGAGCTGAGAGTGTAGTGGAGGTGAGGGTGATGAGGAGTAAGCTCGTGTGTAGAGCCTTGAGGGGGGAGAGGAAGGCAAGCGCGCGCCGGCGTTCGAGGGCCTGCGGGTTGTACGGAGCTTCCTCTAGAGCTCGAAGCTTCTCTGGCTTTCGCTTTAGGTATGCACGCGGGTCCGTAGCTTCACTCGCAAAGTGTATCAAGGAGCGCGGAGGACCGGCGGGAGGGGCTGGCCTGCGACGGTATTCGCAGGTGCCGTTGACAGATCGGTAGCTGGACGTCTTGCCCCGACGCTGCCTGTTCCGCCCTCGGAGCTGCCGTAGATTGATTGGCATCTGCAAAGAACATCGCAGAGAAAGAGGTCAATCCCTCACTCTCAAGCCCGTCGAGCGACTGTGCGAGCGAGTCGGAGCGATATCCGAATCTCTCGCTCCACGCAGCGAGAAAGGAGACATGCGAATGGATTGCGACGGAGATAAATCAAGGGTATATAGCCTGAAACCACGTCCGATTCAGCCAGCGAAGGAAGCGAAAGAAAGAAGGGAAGCACGCACGTGGATTTGGACATGGAACTCGCTCAGGATCTGGTTCCTCTGCAGTTTTTGAGCTGCGCACCTTCATCAGCCAACGGAATCAAGTCGAACGAAACAAGACTGACCAGCTGTGAGGAATCCATTCGCTGCCGTCCACTCCGTAGGCGTCAAAATGACCGCTTGCAGCATCTACGAATCTCGTCAGCTAAGCACGATGCGCACGAGGAAGTATCAGCGCACCTCCAATGACCGTAGACCAGCTGCCTTGCCAATAGTGTTGAGTTCCGACAGCACTGCTTTCCGAACCGAAGCCGCTTCGCAGAGGTGCGCGAAATCGGCCTCGGCGTCGACGGAATCGATCTTCGCTGCCACTGCGCGAAGGACCGTCTCCTGAGGGTAGATGATCTGCGAGGTGCTGGTGAGTCTGAGATCCTACGCGTCGTGAGGGCCAACTTACCGCCATCGACTTGTAGGCGCTCGAATCGGCGTGAAGGCAGAGGTTCGCAACGATGTGCGAGTTCTTGTAGACGGCTCTGCGGAGGTTATGAGCGAGATCAAAAAGAGCATGGAGCGGCAGCTACTCACTCGAGACGTTCCAGCGCGACGTATCTGCAGCAAGCCATCAGCAAAATCGTCGGCGACGAACAGCAAGCAACTCACTCTCCCCCAGCGAGCTTGATGAGGTTCTTCTTGCGATCAATGATGGAAAGTACGCCATCAGGACCCCACTGTCCGATATCCTGCTCGCCATCGCTCATCAGCAGCGGCTCTCCCCACGGAAACGACGAACTCACCCCAGTCGCAATCCACCCATCAGGCGACACCGCCTCCGCCGTAAGATCCTCCCTCTTGTCTGCACAACCGTATCAGTGCACAGCCCTCAAAGCGAAAGACCGAGCACGCACAATACCCCTTCGAAACCGATGGTCCTCGAACCCACACCTCGCCTTGCGGTCGCTTGTTCGTCGAGAAGTATCCCGCTTCAGCGAAATCAACGAGCTTAATCTCGCACGAAGGGACGGGTACGCCGACGGGACCGTACTGGAAGAACTCGGGCGAAAGGACCGCCGAGAGACTGCGAAGCTCAAAATCAGTCCTGGACTCGATGACGGAAGGAGAAAGGACGCACGCTGTCGTTTCTGTCATTCCGTATCCGGCGATAATTGTAGCGAGCGTGAGAGAGAGGAACTCCTGCGTATCGAGGCTCAAAGGAGCTCCGCCGTTGACTCCATACTTGAGTCGTCCGCCCGTCGCCTCCTTGACATTCTTGAACACGAGTGAATCGAGGACGTTCCCAATCATGCTATCGTGACCAGCGAGCTTCTTGATGCTGAGAGCCAGGTTGAAGATTGAAGATGGTCACGGGGCCGGACGCTTTGACCTTTGCGAGGATACCTTTGCGAATGAGCTCCCAGACGGCGGGGACTCCGACGATGGCGGTCGGGCGGAGAGCGCGGATGTCGCCAACGCAATTTCGGACGTTGGTATCGGTGAGAGTCCTGATCGTGGCGTAGCCCAGTTGGATCCCGAGGAACATCCTGCGGCGCGGGCATTAGTTTTGGCTTGTCGAAGGGTTCTGAAGAAAAGACGAACGCGTAGAGTTCAACGGTAAACTCGAGGATGTGGGCGAGGGGGAGGAATGCGAGGTAGACGCCTCCTCGCAGAGCGTCGCTGAGGAGAATGTCGACTCCGCCAACTGCAGGTTTGCGAATTAGCGACCGGTTGACATCGCAGGCACCGAAGACGTGTACGCACTCGAAGCGACAATGTTGGCGTTCTGCGGTACGCAATTGAGCGTGTGCCCAACATAAACGCGCGAGAAAGGAGCTCACCGACAGCATGACCCCCTTTGGCCTGCCCGTACTTCCGCTCGTATACATGACACAAGCAATGTCTTCCGGCTGAGGGTGGTTTGGCTCCGCAGGGGTCGCTTGACCTAAAGCGAGGAACTCGTCGAACGTGTAGATCTTGATCCCGCCGTTTGCAGCTGCGATCGTTTGGAGAGCTCCCTTCTTGACGCCGCTCGCTGGGCCGTCGTAGACGAGGAGCTTGAGAGTGGGCGTCCGCGAGATGACGGAGGCAATCATTCCTAGGAGGGCGGCGTTCGTGAACATGCCATAGACGGACGGCTCGTTGAGCGAGTGCTCGAGCTGCGAGAGCGACGAGGTCAGCACATTATTGCCAGAGCTCCGAGTAATCGAGAACGCACTCCCTCCTCGCCAAGCGAATCGTATGCCGTAGCAAAGGTTACGCTCTGCGAAGCGCACGCTGTTCACGAACCCATCAGCTCTCTCCCTCCCGCCTGAATGCTCCTGAGCTCACCATTCGCCATGACCTGCCACCTCGGGTTCGTAGCCGCATATATATTGAAGATAGTGCTCTTCGAGTGCCCCGTAGCGACCAACGCACTCCCCGCCAGCCTGACCTTCTCCGCCAGCTCCTTGTAACTCCACCACTTGTACTCCGACAGCTCAAAGTACGACCACTCCTTTCTCTCCACCTCCCCATCCTTGACCACCTCCTTGACCTCCTTGACCATCCTTATCGTCTCCCTCCACCCCACCGCATTCGCGTCCCCAAACCGCTGCACAGAATAAGGGAGGATGTCGGCCAGGACGCGAATCTCCACGCATGGCCGTTCGACGAGCGCTTCAGACGTCTTGTAGTAGCGCCTTGCGCGGCCTTCTCCGTGAGCTGCTGGAGGCCCGACCTGCAAGGACGTTAGCTCCTGAAAAGCGAGGCGTGAGAGGGAGCGCACCTCGACTGAGCCCTGCTTTGGCGGCATGAATGCGAGGTGGTTCTGGATAGCTGTGAGACGAGAGCGAGGTCGGGAGTAGTCCAGCGTAGCAGGTGGGCTGGGTACGGAGGAGCAGGGAGCACGCGAGAAAAGAGAAGGAAGGAGCCAGATCTGTGAGAGCCTCCTCACGCACGGGCCACGCGATGAGCGGCACGTTGGTTCCGAAGACCGAGATTTGCAGCGAGTTCCGTCCCGCTTTGGCTGGAAAAGATGAGAAAGAAGGAACCCAGACGCCCGCCTTGCCCCAGAGCGACGCTCGCAAAAAAGAGTGAAATTCGCAAGTTGCGAAAGCGAACGACGCAAAAGACGCATCCTCCGTACGCCCAGCTTCGAGGACCACGGCTTCTACGCCACGATAATCAAAGGCGCCAGCCCGATAGAGTCTGCAGGCGAGAAGATCAGCCTCGCATCGCAGGCGCGGGCAGAGAGCGAGAGAGGAACTCACTGCTCGCGACGTCGGTAGCGAAGCTGCGCAGGCAGTTCATCAGTATCCACCCTCTCAAATAAGCAGAAAAGAGCCCACTAGACGTTCTTGAGGAAAACATCTACGCCCGCACAGCATCAGCACGACTCCTCTCCGCCACTCGACGAGCAACGCACCTCCAACAAGCCACTGCGTCGTTCCCCCCACTTGTCCCGCACTAATCCCCGAGATGCAGTCTCCAGCGAGGTCTGCCGTAGCAGGGAGGAAGGTAAGGTCGGTCGGGTTGATCGCGAATGCCGTGCCGCCGAACGTGAAGGCGACTTTTGCGGTGGTGGTGCAGGGAATCGTGAAGCCTGCGACGAATTTTAGCGACGTCAAGGTGGATGAAAGAGAACGTACCGCCTTGGCCGTCGGGAGCGGCGCCTGGAATTGCGGCGTGGACTGCAGCGGCACTGTGAAGAGGTCAGTCGAGCTTCGACGAGAGAAGGAGAGGCACGCAATCGGCAGCAGGCATAATGATGAGCGTGGTTCCGGTGTCAAGAATAGCAGTACGTCCAGCGAGGCCGAGAGAAGTGCCTTCGACCGAGACGTCCTCGAGCGCTCCCTCCCAGAATCCGTTCGGATTGACGTTCGCAAGCTCAGTCAACGCGCCAGTGAACTTGGTAGCGCTGCGTCCCAACACCATTAGCGAGCTTCAACCAGCGCCGAGAAAGGAACGCACTCGACTCCACCGAACGTAATCTGCCCGTCGTTCGTGCCGTCGGACAAGCGAGCGAGGTGGTAGCCCATCTGCGCCGAAGGAACAGTGCCTGCAGCGGCGAGGAATTCGATCGCGGTGGGAACGCCCTGGTTCGAGAGAACCGACTGAGCAAGACCCATGAGGCCGTCGAAGCTGTTCAGACGTCAACAGCTGAAAGGAGAACGAGAGTGGGAAGGGACGCACGCGACGGCGTCGGAGCTGAATTCGATGGACTCGGTACTGCTCGAAGTAGGGCATCAGATCTACACGACAAATTGAGGGAAGAAACGCACGTCGTGACGCCGAAATTGAGGCCAGCGAGCTTGAGCGTCGAGATGGAGATGTCGTCCTGTGCGATCACACCTGCGACATTTCCGCTCCCATAGGTAACCTGCGAAGCGAGGATCAGAATTGCGGAGCTCTTCGTATGAGACGACGAGCGAACCTGAAACTGCGTCGTGCTGTCGACAAAGGAGCTCGAGACGTCCGAGCCGAGCTTTTGGTGATTGCCGCAGCCTTGACACACCGTGGAAGGTACCCAGAAATCTACGACCCTCTTCAGCGACCTCGATACCGCACTGCGAAAAGAGCAGCTCACCAGCACTGCCACTGTCCATGAGAATCTTGAAGTCGAGCGCCGGCGTGCCCATCTGGACGGTCGCAAAGTATCCAACGTCGTTCGCCTCGATGTCAAGTCCAAGCGAGTTGACGCCGGTAGGAGCATCTGCAACGTCGACCGTGTCGTCCGTCGCAGCGGCGAGATAGATCTCGCTGAATCCTGCTCCGCTCGCCGTCGTTCCTGCGACAGCAGCGGGTGCAGCCTCCCCTCCGACGTCCCCAGTGACGTTCCCTCCCGCATTGCCGCGAACGATTTTGCTATTCTGCTCGCCCTTGAGAACCTTGCCGAGCGCCGCCTTGATCCCTCTCATCGCGTATCCTCCGCGCTGACGCTTCTCGAGAGTACGTTCTTCAACGACCCGCGTCGTCTCCCACCTCTTGACCAGTCGAGCGCGCAAATCAGCGTCGGAGGGAGCATCGCGCTTCGTCATGCGAGCATAACGTTTGACGCTCTTGTTGCTGCGACCGATCGACCTCGTTTAGCTTCTCACATCTCAAAGGAGAGGGTAAAGCGTACATGTGCTGCTGAAGAAGGACCTCTGGCGGGATATGACCGTTCTTCGCCGACCTCGTAGCGAGGCGCGTGAGAGGGAGGTGAGGGGACGAGTCGACGGGGATCGAGATGAAGGGCGACGAGGGGGCGCGAGCGATCTGAGAGCGAGGGAGGGAGCGTTTCGAGTGGGTGATACGGCGAGGACGGCGTGTAGAGGGAGAGGCGGTGGTTATGAGGAGGAAGGGAAGGAGGATGGCGAGGAAGGGAAGGAGGATCATGATGCTGCGGAGGAGAAGGGGTTAGGGGGGACAAGGGAGGGGAGGGAGGTCGTACGGCGGGAGCTGAAGGAGAAGGAGATGCTGATGGTTGAGTGGATGGAGGAAGGACTGCTTAATCTGCCATCGTGGGCGTCAGCACGCATCGGGGACGAGGGACGAGAAGGAGCTTACGCGACCGGCGCACGTTGAGAAGAAGGAGAAAGAGCAGGTCCCAGACCTTGAGATATGGGAGAAGAGCGGGCGGGGTGGCAAGGGAAGGCGGAGATGCTGAAGCGGAGAAGGCAGAGCTGGAGAAAGGGAGACTAACGAGACTCGAACGACTGGCACGGGCCCTCCTGCTGCTGCGCGTTGTCAAGGTCGAGTCTTGGTGAGAGTGCCTTCCTTCGCGCTGACGCAGCAGATGCGAGTGCGCTTCGAGAGCAGCGAGAGAGCGAGCTGGCGAAGGACGTCCTGGAGAAGGAGGCCCCGTGAGCGAGCAAGCGAACCTTGGTGTTCCTTCCGTGAAGAGTGGCTTGTCCGCCGTCTTTGTAGCTCGCCTTAAAGCACGTATCACGAACCAGGAGGCGCAGAACGACGTAGGAAGCGCTGCGGGGGATCAAACCGTTGCTCTTTAACTCCTCGGACGAAACACTTCCCACGTCCCTCGGACTCGCTGCTCTCTCCCTCCACCCGCCCGCCTCAAGCAACTCCCCCCAAGCGCCAAGCCACCAAACGATGGCCTCCGAGCAACCCACCGCCTCAGGCTCAAGCTCCGACGCCCTCCTCCTCCCCGCATCCCTCACTCTCACTCCGGAGCTCATGGTGCGGCTCCCCCTCCCTCCCCTCTTCCGCGCTAACCCCGTTTGCACAGGCCTCTTTAAAGCCCTCACGCGTCTTTCGGAAGCACAATGAGCCTGGACGGTCGTTCACGAGCCTCTCGTTTGATGACAAGGGCGAGTTTGTGATCTCGGCGGCGGAGGACGAGACGATGCAGTTGTTCAACGCCAAGACGGGGAAGTGAGTGATGACGTTCTTAACAAGAGGGTGGAGCTGGGTGGGAAGCTTTGGGAGGAGGTGGGACGACGAGGGAGGCGCGTCGGAGGGTTGCCTGCTTGCGTTCGCGTTCAGCTGCTACACGCGAGTAGGAAGGACGAGGGAGCTGAGACTGCTTGCACACAGGCATCAGAAGCAGCTCTACTCGAAGAAGTACGGCGTTCACCTCGCGCGCTTCACGCACAAGAGCACCGCTATCATCCACGCGAGCACGAAGGAGGACGGTACGCTCCCCCCTTGCTCCTCTGACACCCAGCTCACCCGTTTCCCACAGATGGAATTCGCTACCTGAGCTTACACGACAACAACTACGTGCGCTACTTCAAGGGCCACAAGAAAAAGTGCGTCCTCTCCTCGCTCCTCCCCTCTCCCATCTCAGACCGTTTCCGCAGGGTCGTCTCACTCCAAATGTCTCCACAAGACGACACCTTCCTCTCGGGAGCCACCGACGACACCGTCCGTCTCTGGGACCTCCGCACCGCCAACGCCCAAGTCCGTCCTCCCTCTCCTCCCATCCCCTCCCACTAACCCCTCGCAGGGCCTTCTCAACATCGCTGGAAACCCTTGCGTCGCCTACGACCCCTCTGGCTCCGTCTTCGGCGTAGCACTCAACCTCCGCTCCACACTCCTCTTGTACGACCTGAAGAATTTCGACAAGATGCCGTTCCTCAGCGTACAGATTGAGGACCCTGTACTCGCGCAACGGACGTTCCCGCCGCGCGTGCCGGTGTATACGAGTTTGAGCTTCTCGAATGATGGGAAATGGGTGTTGATTGGGACGAGTGGGGATGTGCATTATGTGGTAGATGCGTTCGAGGGAGGGGTGGTGGCGCGGTTGGAGGGTACACTTTCTCTCTTTCCTAGCCCAGACGGACGATACTGATCCGTAGCGCAGTACCGGGAGGGAGTACGGGACTAGAACGAGCGACGGTCCCTCCGTACGAAAGACCCGTAGAGCCCGCCGCAGGAATCAGCAGCGAAGAAGTCTCCTGGTCCCCCGACGGCCGTTTCGTCGTCTCCGGTTCGTTCCTCCCCTTCTCCGCTTCTCCGCGCTAACCGTTCTCGACGCGCAGGAGCAATAGACGGCAAGATCCATATCTGGGACGTAGCGACGTAGCGCTGGCGCAGCGGTACCGACTGGACGACCGGCGCCGGGGCCGGGATGCACGCTGTTGCCTGTCAAGAGTATTGAAGGGCATTTGAGTGGTCCGAGTAGGGTTGTGGCGTTCAACCCGAGGACAGCGATGCTCGCTTCGGCAGGGACGGATTTGGTGAGTCCTCTTTCTTTTGCGGGTGCGGAGCGAGAGCTGATGAGGCACGTAGGCGTTCTGGCTCCCTGATCCGACCGATGCGGCGTTCCCTAGTACGGAGAAGAGCAGTGCGCCGTAATGCCATCTTGGTCGCTCAGAACCCCACTCGCTGCGCGAATCTCGCTCGAATTGATTGCTCAAACTACAGCTTCGCCTGCGCCGCCGCCGCCACCAACTTCGCGAGCTTGGACGCGTTCTGATCCGCTGGGTTCCCAATCTCCTCGCTGATATGAAGTCCCTTGATCACGTCCGCAAAGAGCGTCTGCTTGAGCATCGACAGCACCTGCACCTCATCAGCTCTCGCTCCCCTCATCTTTAAAACCGAGGACTCACTCCACTCTGCGAGTACTTGGCATGAGCCTGAGCGATCTCGATCCCCCTTGCGATCACCGCCTCTCCATCTCCCTCGACAATCTCGTCAATCATCCCCGCCGTCAAAGCCTCAGGAGCCGTGAAGCGATGAGCAGTGAGCATAACTCGGCGGAGGGTGGTAGGCGGGAGACGAGCCGCGAGGACAGCGTGCATTCCCGCGGGAAGAGGAGCGCCTGTTCGTCGTTAGGAGGGAGGAGAGGGAGGGGAGCGGGGGGACGGACCGAAATCGAGTTCGTTCATGCAGCACCAGGCGCGTTCGGCGCGCATGATTCGGTGGTCGGCGACTTGGGAGAGGCAGAATCCTGTGCGGGCGGTGAGCGTGCGTGGGAGGGAGAGGGGAGGGGACTCACCTCCGGCGAAGGTGTGGCCGTTCAGAGCTGCGACGGTGTGCATGGGAAAGGTGAGGATACGCTCCATCAAAGCGTAGTAATAGTCCTTCCTCGAATGTATCAGCTCCGCCTCGTCCAGCTGGTACGGAAACGTTACCTTGAAGAACCCAGGGCACTTGGCGACGAGCGCCAAATCCAACCCGTTTGAGAAGAACTTGTTCTTGACTCGCTCGCCAGTGAAGACGAGAGAAGCCTCCTTGTCTCCGTTCTCAAAGTCACGGCGGAAGCTGAGCTCAATGTGGTCGAGCGCGGGGAGCAGCTGTTGAGAATCACGTGTCAGCTCCTTCTCTCCTCCTCCTTCTTCTCTAGCACACGGTGAAGACGTACGGCGTGCTTGATAAAGTCCTAGTAGGAGGAGGAGGGAGTCAGCGCGCGAGTCAAAGGAGCCGTTGGGGCCCCAAAGGGAACGCGTCCCCCAGAATGAGGACGTACTGGAGTAAGCCTGTTGTCGAGCACGTTGGCGTGGTTGTGGTGCATGCTCAGCAGCCACACATTCTTTGCGGGACGCGTGACCGTGGCAAGAGCTTGAGCAGCGCCGCGGGGCCAGGTGGTAGTCACTGAGCGATGGCGACGAGGTCAGCGAGGGAGGCAGCGCGGTGAAGTGGAGGGCAGCTTACTCTTGTTTGAGAGCTGAGTGGGTACGGGTCTTGCCTGGGGGAGAGACGGGGGGTGGTCGATGGTGAAGAAGAGCAGGACCGGCGGGAGTTGGAGAAGCCGAAGCCCGGAACTGAGCCGCAAACGAAGACGCAGTCAAATCTCTCCCTTCAAGCTTAAATCTGAGGTAACCAGCACTGCAAGACGAAGAGGTGCTTGAGCAACGCGTGTTTTAGTTGCCTTTTCCTCTAGCAATCGTTCCCCCGAGTCTCCCCCCAAATCCTATCCTCCTCCTCATCCCCCTCCCCCTCACTCCCTCTTTCCTCCTCACTCTCCCCCTCCTCAACCCCACTCCCCTCATCCCCACTCCCCTCCTCCTTCCTCTCCTTCTCCACCCACCCCCTCCAAACAATCCCAAGCGCAGCGTCCCCAACTTGACTCGCATCCACTTCGAGGTCCCACGCGTCGCTCTCGTCTTCCACTACCGCATCAACGACAGCACCGATCGCTCCTCCACAGAGGATACGAAGGGAACTCTGCCCCCAGATCTCCCGGAGCGAGACGCGTGAGCTACCGAACTCCTCCCCGAAGAGCTTCGCAAGCGCCGCGAGGATCTCGGTCGGTGGAGCGGGGTTGGACGCAGCGGGATGCGCGCGATGGAGGTGTGATTTGAGGAGGGTATGGGGGACAGAGATGGATCGTCGAGAACTGGATGGCGATTGAGGAGGGGTAGGTGGAGTGCCGGTCTGCGGCGGGAGGAAAGCGTTTGGCGCCGAAGTGGGGCTGAAGAAAGGGAGAGGAGTAGGTCGGTGAGAGCGAGGAGAACGCTCGGATTCGTTAGGGTAGCGGAGGCGGAAGGTGGCGATTTGAGTTGCGAAGAAATGGGTTGGGTCGGGGGGGAGGGCGAGACAGGTGGGGGTGTTGGCGAGGGCGGGGTGGGCGGAGAGAGAGGGAGGTGGGAAGGGGATGGGTTGAGCATGGCCGTAATAGTGCGAGAGGGAGCCGACGCCGCTAAAGGTGACAGCGTAGTCGTTCTCTGCTGCTGCTTCCTTCGCCCATGCTTCGAATTCGGCTCGGGTCCATTCGAATTGGTGGTCGTCGTCTCGGAAGACCCGATTCGTGCGGTTGGTGGGGTCCGCAAATCGGTAGAGAGACTCGTCGACGGAGGAGGAGGGGACAAAGTACGGGTTGAACTCGTGGTTCGCTGCCACGAAAGGAGAGGTCAGGACGATCTCGGCAGCGAAAAGAGAGAGCGCGTACGGGTCGTGACGACGACAATGCGAGGTTGGTAGACGCCCAGAATAACAGACGAGAACTTGGCGAGCGCTTGGGGCGAAAGATGCTCAATCACCTGCGAGGCCGTCAGCTCCACGCCGCGTCGCACCTGGGGGGGAGGAACTCACCTCAGTCGCGACCATCGCTTCCACCCCCTCAAGCGCCTCATTAAACACCTCCAACGCTCCCTCATAAATCTCCACCGTCAGCTCCTCCCACCTCTCCCTCTCCGTACTCCCCCACTTGCTCTTCATTTCCACCTCCACCGGCGGACTCGACACCTCGATCGCGTTCCTCAAACTCTCCGCCCTCAGATCCACCCCGATCAATCTTCGTAAATGCAGCTCATTCTGCTGTCGAGGGACCGAGCGGAGTAGCTCGAGTTTCCGTTCTCGAGCCGAGGGGATGTCGGAGACTTCGGAGACAGGGGACGGGGGATAGATCTCTGGAAAGTCGTCGAGGTGATTCGCGGGGCTACTGAGGATCTGCAGTAGGGCACCAGGGCCACAACCGAGGTCCACGACCTGTCGTATGGCGTGTTAGATCGGCGCAGGAAGGGAGGAAGGAAGGACGAACGGAGCGGATGCCTTCCCGTTTTAGGACCTCGAGGCAGGCGGTACGGCGGCCGAGCCAGAGAGGGGGGAAGAAGTGGGGAGTGGGGCGCTTGCTCGTTGGTGCGGGGTGCGGTGCGGCGGTGGGCGACGAGATGCCGTTGGGAAGGTCGTGGTGTCCGGTCGGCGTGGGAGGTGCTGGGTTGGCGGACAGGGAAAGGGACTGCACGCCGTCCTCGAGGGCCTGGTCGGTCACCATGAGCTCGTTTAATGAGTGCGGGTAGAGTTGGGCGAGTGGTAAGAGGAAGAGAGGGAGTACGACCGCGTCGAGCGATAGATCGCCTGTTCGTAGCGAGCTCGAGGCCGACTCCGGCGTTCCTCTCCGCTTGTCCTGCAATTACTCTGAAGCACTTGGGGCGTATAAATACAGCCTTGCACTCCATCCTCCAGCCCAACACAACGCGTTGCCCGTTTGCTTCCAGAAGAGGAGCACGTACCCCGCGTTTTTCCTGGGCCGACAGTCTCGGCCGCGTGTGCCCTTTCTCCCCCTACCAACACCCTCCGCAACGTGCAAGAGCACCAACAGCAGCACTGGAGTCCCTCGAGCACTCCCTGGACACGTTCCTTATTAACCCGTACCCCCTCAGCCTGGCCTTCGCCTCCCTCCTAGGCACGTTCCACCCACGCACGCTCCCCGGACCCATCGAGCTAACCCGTTCCTCCAGGACTGCATGGGTATCGCTCAGGCTCCCTCTCCCTCTCAGGTACACGCTTCCCCAGTCCCCGCGCCCCGCGCCCAGCTGACCCACTCAACAGGTGCTCTCACAGCTGTCGTCCTCGGGTACGGCACCCTCGCCAACCCGCTAGCCGTTTGGGGCGCCTCGTTACTCGTGTTCTACCTCTGGGGAAGCCGGGTTACAAAGGTACTTGAGCTCTGTTGCTCCCCGCTCTGAACCCCGCTCACCTCCAACGCAGGTCAAAGCGGCGCACAAAGCCACTCTCGAAGAACCCGACGCGCCGACTCTGCAAGCAGGAGGCAACCGCACGGGGATTCAAGTCCTCTGCAACGCCCTCGTTGGAACGCTCTGCGCGGTCACTTGGCGCGCGAAGTACGGAGAAGCCTGGGCCGCAGAGCAGTGGTGCGTCCTTGAGCCCTCGCGGGGGTGGAGCAAGGCTCTTGTTCTCGGCGCAGTGGCGTTCTGGGGAGCTTGTGCGGGGGACACGTTTGCTAGTGAGGTGAGTTGCGCTTGATTCTGGACAGGTCGGAGGGAGCTGACGTTGAGTACGTAAAGCTGGGCATCCTCTCCCCCTCCCCTCCTTTCCTCCTCACTACCCTCCGCACTGTGCCGCCTGGAACGAACGGCGGGGTATCGCTCTATGGCCTCGCCCTTAGCCTCGCCGGTGGATTAGTAGTGGGAGGCACAGCGGCGCTCTCGCTGTGGGTCGAGAACACCGCGTGTGGTTCTCAGGGCGTGGGACCATGGGGAATGAGCTGGTGGTGGCTTGTTATCGGCGTCGGAGGCTGGAGTGGCTTCATGGGGAGCTTGGTGAGTCCGTCGTGCGAAGGGGAGGGACGGAGCTGATGCGGAGCGCAGGTCGATTCGTTCATCGGTGCGACGGTGCAGGAATCACTGTACTCGGTTCAGAGGAAGAGGATCGTTCATTCGAGGGAGAAGAAGGATGAGGACGACGTTATTGAGAGCGTCGCGGGCCTCAACATCCTCAGCAACAACGCGGTTAACTTTATCAGCGCTGGAGCGACGGCGGCGGCGGTGATTTGGTGGGCTAGGTGAACGTAGACGCAAATTATAGGACTGGGAATCGCTGGAAGAGGGTGTTGGACTCGTGGTTCCTTGGTCGAGGTCGAAGTCGAGAGCTCCGTATTGCGCCTCGCTCAGATACTGCCCGCGCTCGACCTCTGCTTCCTCGGTAGATACTCTCACCCGATTCAGCGCCAATCGTTCAAGGCATTT
The DNA here is from genome assembly GCA_002917775.1 of Glaciozyma antarctica PI12. Lineage (NCBI taxonomy): Eukaryota > Fungi > Basidiomycota > Microbotryomycetes > Kriegeriales > Camptobasidiaceae > Glaciozyma > Glaciozyma antarctica. Next base: position 494,442 of record KZ627153.1, on the reverse strand, counting down.
GGCCAGAGCAGGGTGGAAGCAGCAGCGTTGGGAGGACCGAAGCGACCGTCGAGCTGAAGCAGGCTGGAACGTCAGCATCGCGGGTTCCTTCGAGCCTTTCCAGTCCTTTCCATCCCTATTCCCCAGCGTCCGTACGAAACGAAGAGCAGATCCGGTCACGAGCAAGGAAACGCCCAAGCAGTCCAGTCCTCGCGCCAGCTTCCTTCGACACCACCTTCGAATTCCCATCTACTTCTGGACCACCTTGAACCCCCTCTCCACCCCCCTTGCTCTCTCCCTACCGACCCTAACGACTCCCCTCTCCCCACCCGTCCGACTCAACCCGCTCCCCTTGCCTCCCCTCTCCCTCCCTCTCCCTCCACGCGCTATCCTGCGCCTTGGCCACCCCCCCCACTCCTACACTCCTAACGCCAACAAGCTCCTTGACGCGGAGGATGAACCCTGCGTTCTCGGGTGAGATGGGAACGATAGAAGAGGAGAGGCGGTGGGTGAGGCCGAGGGATTGGCAGGTGGCGAGGATCGGGGCGGGGAGGTGGAGAGGGGATCGAAGGAGGGTGACGAGGTAGTGCGTCTTGTGAGAGTCTTCTGGAGGAGGAGGAAGGTCGGAGGGGGAGGGAGTGCTGGAGGTAGAGGTGGAAGAGAGGCGCGAGGAGGAGGGAGTTGGGCGGGCGGAGAGGACTGGTCGGGGGCGGGCGAGGCTGAGCCTTGGGATGAGTCTTGTGAGCGAGTTCATCTCGTCTTCGCCTTGGCTTGTAGGAGTATCGAGGAGGAGGAGGAGCAAGAGGGTCGCAGCCTGGGCCGGTTTGAAATCGCTCAGCTCGCGCCCGTAGACTTTTCCTGAGGACGGCTGTTGTTGTGCTTCGTACCTCTCCAGATACCTCAACCACCCTCAGAACTTATCTGCCCAACATGCCGCCCAAGGTCCGTCCAATTCCTGTCCTTCCAGCGGTCCAGGAGCGCCATCGCTGACCCGGTTTTGTTGCGTACACGCAGAAAGGAAAGAAGATGGATCTCAACGCCTTCCTGATGGACGAGTGTACGCCGCAGAGTGAAGGGAGTAACAGGAGGGAAGAGAGAGCTGACCCTGTTGCTTTGGCCGTCTTGCAGCCACTGGAGGGTCCTGGGCCGATGAGATGGACTCGCTTCCTACCGGTCGTGCGCACCCGCCCGCTACTCCCCACGCCAACCCCAGCTAACGCTCAGTCGCAGCTTCTGGAGAGCCTGGAAGTGGTACTGGTCTCGGAGGATCCCACCTTCGCCAGCAGCAAGACCGAGGTTCGTCACCTTCGCATGCACTCGCACCTCCCCCAGCTGCTGACGCTTTCACACAGGAGGATTCGGCGACCGCTCTGGACGCGGAGACTTCATGGACCGCGCGCCTCGTGCCGAGGTCCCCATGCCTACCGCCCCTCCGTTCACCGCCTACGTCGGAAACTTGACCTTTGAGACGGTCGAGCCTGACCTCGAGGATTTCTTCGCTGGCATGCCTGTGCGTACCTCTCTCCTCGTACTCACTCGTGCAAGGCGTTAACGTGCGCAATTTCACAGACCACCTCGATCCGCCTCGTCTCCGGACCCGACAACAAGCCCAAGGGATTCGGCTACGTCGAGTTCCAGACTCTCGACGGCCTCAAGGCAGCTCTCGCTCTCACCGGCTCGGACGTCAACGGCCGTATCGTACGCATCAGTGTCGCCGAGGCGCCCAAGGGTCGCGAAGGTCGCGCAGACGAGGACATGACCTGGGAGCGCCAGGGACCTCTCGCGCCGCTCGCTGGACGATCGGGAGGATTCGACCGTCCTCGCCAGGAGGGCTTTGGAAGCAGTGCGGGATCTGGAGGAGCGGATGTTGAGAGGGACGGACCGATCCGGGGTGGCAAGTTTGTCGCTTCGCCTGCTGGAGCTGGAGGACCGGGAGGACGCTTCGGTGGAGGAGAGAGGAGCTCCAGTGGCCAGTCGGCTGGCGCTGGAGGGTTCGATCGTCCTCGTGGAGAGTTCGGAGCGGGAGGACCTGGAGGAGAGGAGGTCGTGCGCGATGGACCGATCAGGGGAGGCAAGTTCGTCGCTGCCCCTCCGGCGCAGGAGCGTTTCGGTGGAGGAGACAGGCGCCCTAGTGGACCTGCGGATGAGCAGCGCGAGTGGACACGTCAGGGACCTCTGCCTCCCGCCGCTAGCGCCCGCCAGAGCTCGTTCGGCGCGCCCAGGACTGGAGGGTCGTTCGGAGACCAGACGCGTGCGTTCTGATCCCTCTCTTTGTCCTGGTTTCTACTGCTGACCTCGTTCTCGCAGCTCCTTCCGGCGACAGCTCCCCTCAACCCCAGCGCCAGCGCCTCCAGCTCTCCGCCCGCTCAGCCGCCTCCTCCAACCCTTCCTCCCCTCCCACTTCCCCCGCCCCCTCCTCCCGTCCCTCGCCCTTCGGCGCCGCCAAGCCCGTCAACCAAGCGACCCGCGACGCCGAGATCGAGGCCAAGCTCTCCTCGGAGCGCGAAGCCGTCGCTGCGAAGCTCGCGGCCGAGAAGGAGCGCCGAGAGCGCGACCCTGCTCTTGCTGAGGGAGTCGTCGCTGGAGCGAAGAAGGGTGCTAGCCCGTTCGGAGCGGCCAAGCCCGTGGACGTGAGGGAGAAGGAGAGGGAGGTGGAGGAGAAGCTCGAGAAGGCGCGCAAGGAGGCTGCGGCCAAGCTCGGCGAGAAGAAGGAGGTCAAGCGCGCTGAGGCGCCCAAGGAGGCTGCTCCTGCTGCTGCTGCCGCTCCGGCGCCGGCGGCTGTCGAGCCCAAGAGCCCTCAGCCCACCAAGGCGGGATTGAGGAAGGAGGGATTCTCGTACTCGTCCATCGGCGTCGCCAAGGACGCGCCGGTCGCCGAGGTCACCAAAAAGGTCGAGGAGACGTCGATTTGAGGAGCGTAGTAGTAGTTTGTCGAGGTGCAGGAGGAATCGAGTGCGCCAATACCCTTTCTCCGCGTTCGATGCTGTTTCTCGAGACGGCGCTGCTGGAGCTCTACCCCCGCGTACTTCGGTGTGCTTTCACTCGCTCTCGTCGCTACATACGACTCCACGTCGCGTCGCCTTGGCATTGCTTGCGAGAAACTGAACGACGAGGACAGGCCTTGCGAAATCGCGGGCTTCGCCTTGCTCGTTCTCAGCAAAAGGAGTCTCGCACTCTGCGCGTGTGTAGGGCTGTCACTGCAGCACCCTTGTCCTGGTCGAACGCGAGGAAGCAGACCGAACGCGCCGCCAAACCTTCGCCTGAGACATCTCGATCTCGCTCGTTCGGTCGCGTCCTGCAAATCTTTGTCGAATTGCGCGGCGATTAAAGCGTTGTGCCCTTCCCTTCCTGGCCCTCATCCTCGACGAATCGCTGCTACTTCAATCGCTCCGAGACGATGGAGACGCACACCCTCTCCCCAGCCGGCGCGGGGCCCGACTACTCGTATCGGCGCGTCAAGGAGGAGGACGAGCTGTTTTCTGGGCTCGCAAGCCCGATGAGCGACCTCCACGGCAACGAGTTCGTCTTTGGATCGCCGCCGTCGCGACAGGAACGACGGAGAGCGCTGGCGGGCAAGCTGGTTGCGGGAGGAATGCTGTTAGTGGTTGCTTGGAGCGCGGGCTGGGTGATGGGAGGGATGCGGAGAGCAGAGGGGATCGCTGGAGCAGCAGCTACGTAGGTCGTGTTTTGCGGTAGGTCCGTCGGGTGCTGATTTGCTCAGGTGCAATCCGTACGAGGAAGCGGGTGTCCTCCTCGTCAACGAGACCTCGTTCGCCGATAATCGCTGGGAACCTATCGACGCGCCCGCCAACTGTCAGCCAGTCGATTATATGCAGACGATGAGAGAGAACAAGGAAGATCCGGAGCTGGAGTTCGCGCGAAACCGCACGATCGTGCTGCTAGGCGACAGCGTCGACCGAGAGTTCGTCGCCTTCCTCCTCGTGATCTCCACGAAATGCTGATCCTTCTGGTGCAGCCATATCGTTGATTTCTGCAATTTTACAAGAGGGACGCTGGAGTCCATCTTGAGCGACGACCCTCGCTCTCCGCCGTACCCCGCTGGTCGTGAGGTTCCTGACCCAGCTCGTACGCTTCTCACGTCCTGCGATCTTCCTTTCTCTGATCTACTTTCCCTTTCAGACGGCGAAAAGTGGCAGGACTTCTTGCATTCGCGTCCTTACCACTGCCGGATCCCCGAACTCGTGAGGCTCAGAGCTTCGCATGCAGCATCTCTCACTAAGCCCTTCCTTCGCAGGACCTCCACCTCGTCTCAACCTTCCACTACGGTTTCCGCCAAGAAGCTTCCTGGCTTTCTCCCCTCTCCCCACTTCTACCCACCCGCCACCGCCGAAGGTCCGCCCTTCGCACTCTCACTTCCGCTCGGCTGACCCGCGCTCCCCAGAACGTTTTACTCAAATCACCCTCCCCCTCCTCTCCAACCTCGGCGGCGGCTCCGCACCCGATATAATCTCCATCAGTCCCAGCTTCTGGGATATCATGAGATCTGTCATTAGCGACGGAGAGAAGCTCCGCCAGCTCGAAGCGGACGGGCTTGCGACGGCGGAGGATCGGAAGGCGCTCAGTCCGGACGCGTGGGCTGAGATTTCTCAGGAGAGGAAGGAGTGGTTCGAGGGGAAGTTTAAGATGATGCTGAGGACGGTGGTGGAGGCGTGGCCTGGGGACCGCCCGAGGATCCTGTGGCGTGAGTTCCTTTCTCTCCTCCCTTGAGGGTTCTGCTGATTATTCCGATGGGGGTAGGCGCACTGCATCAGCCTCAACCGTTCAATCATGCACCGAGGAACCACGTTCGGACGGTCGACCAAATCGGACGAGCAGTCGTGCGAGCCGTCATCGCCGAAGACACTGCTGCCCGCTCTGCAGCTGCTGCTCTCCGTCGTTCGACTCGGGGAAGCTGGCTCGACGACGCGGACACGTCGGGGAGCAGGCCGCTGGGAAGTCGGTTGGCGATAAATCCTTGGGGAGCGCTGATGCTGGTGCGGTACTTCCCTTGTGAACGAGTGCGGAAGCTGATGAGGATGAGCGCAGGGGCAGGAAAGGCACTTCAGGGACCAGATTCACCCGCTTCCGCTGCCTGGGTCGTGGCTTTATGGGAACATCCTCCTGCGCGAGCTGAGGATCGCAGTTGAGGGGGACTCGGGAACGATGTTGGAGGTTAAGTGAGGAGCAGCAAGAGTGTCGCCTGTTGTTTGGAATTTGGGTGCTGTATCAAGATCTTATGAGCAGAAAAGTGGGAGCAGGAGGGAGAACTCGAGCGAGCCACGTGATCCAAGGATCGATAGCATGCAGCACGCCGAGGTGAAGGCACCAGGCCACCACCAACACACCCACCGTCTTGACCTTCGACGCCCCCAGCAGCACTGCACCAGCGCGATCAGCTTCGTCCCTCTCGTCACCGCCACTCGCACTTACCCGAAACCCCGACCACAGCACTACTCCCTCCCACTCCCTTCCTCACCACCGCATCGCTCGCCCACCCACTCACATTCCCCACCCTCGATACACCACTGCGCAAGTTCTCCCTACTGAGACTAGCGATCCTCGCTATCACTTTCGCAAACGGAACGTCTGCTTCGCTCGAGAGGGGGAGGCGGGAGAGGGCTGAGAGGAGGGGAGTGGTGTGGGAGAGGGGAGGAGTGGCGGCGTATTCGGCTCGCCAGATTATGGAGGAGATGGAGAGGAGGAAGAGAGGTGGGAGCGAGGTGTAGAAGAGGGTTAGGGGGAGGAGGGAGAGCCTTTGGGGAGGGATTAGTGCGGTCGCTGGGCGAGGTAAGAGGAACGTACGAAGGGAGTCGTTGTTTGGAGAAAAGGGAGAAGAGCAGGGCGGAGAGAGCGATGCAGAGGTGCAGGGAGAGCGTCTCTGCGACGAGGATCAGCTGAAGCTGAAGGTCCTGCGAAGGGGTGTGCACTCACCTAGCAGGCAGTACCCCGCCATCCTCGCAAACAAGGGGAACGGATTGGAGCTCTTAGTGCTGGCACAGCGGATATCTGCAGCTCGCATCAGCTTCCTCTCCTTCTGCGTCCCTCCACGCGACTCACAGGCATCGAGTCCCATCACCACACCTCCCACCCGCCATGCACTCTTCATCCGCTCCGCCGCTCGTTCCTCTGCGTTCCCGGCGCCACGGTTGAAGAGGAGGTGGCGGTACACTCGCGGCTTGAGGAGGAGGAGGTCGAGGAGGAGAAGAGGGTAGGTGTGCGTTTGATAGACGTCCAGATCGTTGCCGCAGGTTGCGCACTGCAGGAGGGAGGTGTTCTCGATGGTCGCGTAGGTGATGACTGCTCTGAAGTCAGTAGAGCAGCTCGCTTGAGTGAGGAGGACTTACAGAGGGAGCTGCACGGTGTCGAGCAGTGGACGCAGCCGAACGATTCCTCTCCTTCTGCTGCCTCTCCTCCTGCGCCCTTCACTGCTTGTTGCTCGCCTAGCTGAGCTATCATAACGCGTCACGGGGTCGAGGAGAGAGCAACTTGGCGTCCTCCTCGGCCTGAACGCACGCCGCTTTCGCCGCTCGCCCTCGGTGGCAGCGAACGACGTTTGTCACCTCTCTCATTCCCCCGCTATCCTCTCTACGACATCGTCTGACTCCCTTTGATCCTCTACCACCACAGCACCACCTCTCAGAATTTACAAAAGTCAGTCTCTGCGCCCCCCACATGAGTCGGCGCTGACTACCGTGCTTCCTACTCCAGTGGCCTCCATCGTGTCCACCCTCTCCCTCACGCACCAGGTATGCCGTCTCCTAGCCCACTCCTGACCCCAGCTCACTCTCCCCCGCGCAGTCCCTCTTCGATGCCAAGCTCGCCAAAGGTCCGTCTCCCTGCCTCTGGCACTTCCCCCGCCTCCACTGAACTCGGTTTCACAGGGCTCTCGTTCGAGCAGATCGGCGAGGCTATGGGCCGTGGAGAAGTCTGGGTTGCATCTCTCTTCTACGCTCAGGTACGTCTCTTGCTGTGGAGAAGGGAAGTGCGGAGATAGCTGACCCCCGCACCCGTTCCTTGAAGGCCAAGCCGACGGCGGAGGACATCACCAAGCTCGCTGCCGTGCTCGACCTTGACGCGAAAGTGCGTCGTACCTGAGCTGCCAGCGGAGAACGAACCGGAGCTGATGGCGTCGAACGCAGGCCCTTGACAAGGTCATCGGAGAGGCGTTCTACCCCGAGCGAGGACTCGGCGCTATGCCCCCTACCGATGCGCTCCTGTACCGTCTCTACGAGATCGTGCAGGTGTTCGGCTACCCCCTCAAGAGCGTCATTCACGAGAAGTTCGGCGACGGGTGCGTGATTCGTCGTTCAGCGAGCAGAGCGAGAGGCTGATGCTCGGATTTCACAGAATTATGAGCGCCATTGACTTCCGTGCGACGGTCGAGAAGGTTCATGAGGAGGGCGCGGACAGGGTCAAGCTTACTTTCGTTGGAAAGTGGCGTGAGTACTCGCTGCGACGGAAGATGCGGGCGATGGCTGATATCGTCTTGCTTCGCAGTTCCCTACAAGAGGTGGTGAACTCGAGGAGAAGGCTCAATATTGATTGTGAAATAGCCAGTGTGAATCTTGTGAGGCTGTGACGCTCTGGAGAGACGTGTTGAGCCGTCCACAATTCGCTTCGCTTCGCAGCGTACAGCGATCGCAATTCGCGGTCCATCTTCCCTTCGCCTCGACATCGAGCGAGAAAGTACTGGGAACCGTCGCATAACCATTCCACAGACAAAGTATCGTCACAAGCGTGCGCCCCCCTCGGCCACCTAAAGGTCTCCCAACCCTCCTCCTCTCCACCTCCACCGCCCACCTCCAGAAGCCCCTCTTCATCGGATAATCTTCCTCCAAACCATCATCCTTCGCCACCAGCAACCTAATCCCCATCTCCCCACAGCGCCTCTCCAACCCCTCCCAATCCCTGCCTCCCTCCAATCTCCCCGGCACGCACAGCTCCTCCCACCCCTTGACGACCTCCTCATACCTCGTAAGAACCTTGACGAGGGTATCGCTCGTCCCGAAGGAGCACTTCGGTCGTACGAATCGTAGCGAGGGAGGTAGATTCGGAGATTGGAGGTCGAATTCGTCGCAGGAGAGGAAGACGAGAGAGTTCATGCTCTTGAAGGGGAGGGCGTAGGCGTTGATAGAGAGGGCGAGAAGGTCCGGTAGAGTCTCCGGAGCGCACTGTTTCGCTTCCGGGTTGTAGAGGTCGTCGGAGCGTTGAATCGCTTCCCAGCCGAGCGAGGTGAGAGAGGGGAAAGCGGTGCGGGTGAGAATGGTGATAATGTGGTCGGAGAGGGCGGTTTGCTCGACATGTAGGTGCGTGAGGTGGGGGAAGTGGAGAGGGGAGGTGGGGTCGTCGATCATGCTGAAGGTGATGCAGAGGGAGGCGAGAGCTGTGGAAGGCGGGTCAGACGCAGTGCGAAGAATGTGGGAGGAGAAACGCACTGCTGGAAGCTGCGCCGAAAGCTTCGAGCGAGATCTCGCACATGTTCCTGAGCCAGAGCTCGCGGAGGTTCGTGCACGAGTTCATCAGGTCCTCGAGGCGGAACTTGAGCGCAGAGCCACGCTTCCCCTGCTGTCCCAGCCTCATCGCCATGACCTTTGAGCCCAGCTTCCCACCAGGTTTAAGCGACCTGAGCAGCCGCAAGGAGGCAGCCCGCGTTTGAACGACCGCACTCGAGAACAGTTCCGGCTGCGCGATCGCTCGCCAGCCGCTGCAAACGAGGGAGAAGCTTCGGAGAGTGGCCTAGCGTTGATTGTAGGTGAAGGAGGTGAGAGGGTCGATGCTGAAGAGGAGGATGTGCTGCTGAAGCTCGAGAGGAACGCGGGAGGAGGGGCGACTCGGGCGAGGAGACATGGCGCTGAGTGGGGCGAGGAGGTTAGCTGTCTTTGCGGGAGGTGGCGAGAACGGCTCAGCTCACCTGGTTGATAGCTTACAGCTCTCTTCTGTTTGAGCTTCGACATGAGTGGAGGCGGGAGAGCCGTCTGGTGCTTGAAGTCGCTCAGGCCGCCCAGAGCGTCTACGGACAAAGCGCTTCTCCAACTCCTACCTCCCGCTCGTTTGGTAAACTAGAACCTCGTGAGTACTCCCAAGCAGATCCCCTTGCACCTGAGCCGACCGTCCCAGTCGCCAAGTCTCGAGCGCGTTCGGCGCAGCTGTTCAGGATGCCGTGGTCTTTAAAGGACCTCCGCAGGCAGTTCCTCTCGACTGGAATCCCCCTCGTCCTCCTCCTCTACCTCTCCTACCACTTCATATCACCCACATCCTCCACCGCCCTCGTCCCCGTCGCCTACCTCCAAGCTCTCGGAGCAACCACCCACGGCAGCCTCTCCGAGCTCCTCAAGGACGACCACTCACCTCTGCACGCCCTAAGGAAGCGTCAACTCGCTCAACGAGCCACTAACCCTACCTCCATCCCCATCACCGCCGCCCTCCCCTCCCTCTCCGACCTCGGCACCTCTTCTCCACTTCGCCTCGCCTGGACCTCCGCGTTCGACGCGCTCTCTCCCATCGCCTCGAGCCTCACCTCTTCCGCCCTCAGTCGTGCTGGTCTCAAGGGGAAGACGCTAGGGGTGCCAGGGACCGGGATCGACACGAACAAAGAGGCGAGGGAGCTGCAGAAGCATCTGGATTGTATGAGCGGGCAGGGAGAGTGGGTGTATGATGCGGAGGGAGTGGAGAGGGAGAGGAGCGGAGCGGCGGGGTTGACGGTGCATAAGCAGGAGGGGATCTACGCGAGCTGCGATAAGCGGTTCTACAAGGGTTCGACGGGGAAGGAGGACGGATGGAGCGTACGCGAGTCGCTCAAATGGCGTTGGGTCCCCTCCCCGTCCTGCGCTGAGACGCTACGACCCAACACTCCTTCTCCGCCGTCCCCGCTTTCGAGGAAGGCGTTCTGTACCCTCCTCGCGCACAAATCTACCCTCATCGTCGGCGACACTCCTCAGTACTCCCTCCACGACCTCATCCTCGATTGGACTTCGCTCGAGCCGCAGTCGTGCTATGGCGACCTCTACTGCAAGGAGCATTCGCTATGCGGGGACGTCCTTCGCGCGAGAAGCGGCGTCGAGGATTGGGCGGTGGACGAGCGGGTCTACCAACGCCTGCCGACTCCTCACGGCTCTTCCTCCTCCTCGCACGACCACTCGCAGGACAAGCGCGAGCTACCTCTTCCCTCCTCGTCTCCGCTCCTCGACAAACGCCAACTCTCCAAGAAGCCCAAATCCCCCTCGTACGGCACCCTCCTCCGCTATCGTCGCTCAGACGGTCTCCGTCCCTCCACCGACCAAACTCTCCCTACCTACACCCATCCGATGACTGGGATCCGCGAAATCAACCAACAATGGGTCGCCGATTCCCGTCGAAGCGACCTCGTCCTCCTTTCCAAACCTCCTCTCCCCCTCCCGGCGACGGGGCACAACGCGACGTGGGACGCCTGGTGGGAGTCGAACGCAGAGGACGAGGGCGTGCGGATGATCTCAGCGGCGAGGAGGATTACGGAGGAGGTGTGGCTCCCCGAGCTGCTCGACACCCTCCGTACGATCAGGGCGAAACCAAGTCCTCTCGACCAGCTGATCGTCTACCGCGGTATCTGGCGCTCGCACGCCGACTGCGGTGCCTCGTCCCTCCCTCTCGAAGAAGAAGACGCTTGGGACTGGAACTCGCCCGGCGACGGTCCTCCTCCCCACACTTCTCAGCCGACACTATCGACGCTCCTCTTCCGCGCAGGAAAGCTCACGAATAAGCATACCCTCTTCTTTAACCTCCAAACGATCCTCCAGAACCACCTCGCCCGAACCGTCATCCTACCCGCTTTCGGGATCCCCTTCCTCGACCTCGAAACGACTCTCTCCATCTGGCGTTCCGGCATGGTCGGCTCCTCCGCCTCTTCGCCCTTCATCTCCTCCTCCCCATCCCTCCTCGTGGACCAAAGCGTACCGCACGGGGGGAGTGGAGCGGGGGTAGGACTGAGGAGTGGAGCGAGTGGGGATTGCTCGAGGTATTGCGTACCGAGTCCGGGGATGGCGTTGGAGGAGGCGGTCGTGGGTGGGTTGATGAGGATTTTTGAGAGAGGGTGGGAGGGGACGGTGGAGAGGAGGGACGAGTGGGTTGGGGAGGGGTTTGTCAAGGTGACGGAGAGGGGGAGGTAGATGGGGTTATTTTGCAGTGCGGTTTGGCTGTCGGTCTTTGGAGGAGTCAAGAGAGAGAGAGAGAGGAAGGGATCGTTGTCGCCGTGGTCGCGTCGCCATCGTCGTCGTTGTCGTCGAGAGTCACGTGCTTTGAGATGGCGGAAGTTTGAGTTGGACTTGGGCGCTTCTCTTCTCTTCTCTCTCCTCCTCCTCCTCCGGCCACTCTCGATGGCGTCTAATCGCAACCAGGCGCGACCTCCACCCTTTGACGAACCTCCCGCCAAGCGCCCCAAACCAGGAGAAGGCGGCATCACTCGTCTCCCCCTCAAAGCTCTCCTCCCAGGCTGCTTCGCCGCCAACCCCGCTACCACGACCTACAAGGGCAAGATCATCGCCCTCACCCCCTACAACACCGGCACTAGAATCGCAGCGATCGTCCTCCAGTCCGTCGACGGGGACGTCGGGACGAAGAAGGTCATTCAGTTCAAGGGACTTTGGGCAAAGGAGCTGTGCGAGACGTTGGGGAAAGGATGGGCTGGGACGCTCGTTTCGCTTAGTGGGAAGGAAGCTGTGATCAAGGAGCACAAGGGCAAGGAGGGAGAGATGCGGCAGTACAGGGTTCAGTACGAGAAGGGGGTGATGGGAACAGTGGAGCAGGACGGGGAGAAGGTCCAGCTCATATTTGGCTTCCACAACGGTACGCGCGTTCCCTGCTTCTTGCCCCGTGCGGTTAGCTAACCCGAGAACGCGACTAGGAAAAACCCGCCCCACCTTTCAACCCCAACGCGTCGCCCTCGCCTCCCAGTCCTCCTCGAACCCTTCCTCCAACTCCAACCCCACTCCCGACCCCTCCGCACCCACTCCAGATCAAGATGTTGCCATCACCGACCCCGTCGTCGCTAGCGTTTCCGCGACAAAGGAGAACGAGACGGCGAACAGGAGCGCGTCGAGCGAGGCGGAGGCGGCGCTTCCCAAGGCACCTATCGCAGCCGCACATGCCCCCAAGGCTCTCTCGAAGGCGCCTGGGAGCTCGGAGCAGGCGGCGAAGAAGAAGGCCACCGAGGCGAGGTTCGCGGAGCAGGCGGCGCAGCAGGCGAAGGCGAGGGCGGCACAGCAGGAGAAGGGACAGGGAGCCCGCGCTCTCAAGCATAAGAAGAAGGACGAAGAGGAGAGGAAGGGGTGGGGACTCAAGGTGAGCTTGTTGCGTCTGGACGCTGGAGGACGGAGCTGATGTCTTGCGCAGACGGCCATCACGGCGTACTCTTCGTTGGCGGAGCTGGGGAACGGAGGGGGGCAGAGCGTTATCGCTTTGGCTGCGGTCAAGACGCCTCCTGGACTAGCGCCGAGGTCCAAGTCCGGCGGTGAGTCGGCTTTTCGAAGAGGAAATGGAGCGCGAGCTGACATTCCCGAATCGCAGACTGGACGACAACTCTTCAGCTCTACGACCCCTCCGGCGCTTCCACCACCGAATTCATCTCGGCCGTATTCTTCTCCCCCAACGAGACGGAGCTTCCGCACCTCGAAGACGGCGATGCCATTCTCCTCGTCAAGATGAACGTGCGATCTTTTTTTCTCCTCCCCACCTTTGCCCAACTGTTGACGCCGGTATCGACAGCGGAAAGCAGACAAGCCGCAGCAGCTTATTGGCTACAAACGAAACTACTCCTTCGCCGTCTTCAAGGCCGCCGACCTCCTCGCCAAGACCGTTCGTCCCAAGTCCTATGCTGCTCGTGCGCAGGCGCCGTACGGGACCGACGAGATCGAGTACGCCACTCGAGTCGCCGAGTGGTACCAGCGGGAACAGTCGAGGATCGCGCTCGACGAGAACAAGAATGTCGACGAGGGGGAGAAGGATATGCGCAGTGCGGCGGAGAGGAGTGCGGACGTTTGGGCCAACAGGAAGTCAGGACGAGGGAGGCAGATGACACTGTGGGAGGATTGCGAGGAGGATACGTTCGTCGACATGATTGCCGAGGTGCGTTCTCGCCTTGACCCTACCCTACCGATTGCTGACGGCCCTCGCTCGTCGTTCAGGTGATTAGGACGTACGAGAACCGCCGCGCTGTCGAGCTTTACGTCTCGGACTACTCCTCGAACCCAGACGGCCTCATCTACGAATCTCAGCAGCCGAACGGGACCGCCCAAGTCGCCGGTCAGCGCCAAATCCAAATCTCGCTCTTCGACAAGCAGGGAGAGCCGGCCAAGGATCCCAATTTCACTCCAGGGAAGCTCGTCCACCTCAACAACGTGCGCATCAAGAAGGACGGCAACGGCTTCCTCGTAGGAACGATGGTCGAGGATCCCAGGTTCCCCGACAAGCGCGACGTGACTGTCATTCGGCGCGATCATCCTCAGTGGTCAACGCACATCGCTAAGCTTCATGCGTGCGCTCTCATCATCCAGTTCTCTGTGACGATATCGCTCATGCCTTCTCGCTGTGCAGTCGGAGGGTCGAGTACTGGGAGTCGCAAGGAGGAGTCGAGGGCGGAGACGCTGGACAGGACTTTCCAGTCGCGGTCGCTCCCAACTTTCGCCCGCCTCCTTCCGCCGTCGCTGTCGCCGTCGCTGCGCCTGTAGTGGAGACGTTCAACCACGGTACGTCCTCTCTTCGCTCAACGACGCGCTTCGCTGAACCTTCTCGCACTTCGCCAGGCGTCGTCTGCAACTTTTTGGAGCAGAAGCGAGTCCCGATGGCTTGGGTTCTTGACCCGAACAACAACGTCGATGGCTGCTGGCGACTTCGCGGAAGAATCATCGACTATCTTCCTGCGAGGCTGGAGGATTGGGTTCGCGCGAGCTGTCCTGACTGTCACACGATGTACGTTCTCGCTCTTCTCTGCGCATCATCGCTGATGTTCCTTATGACCGCAGTCTCGAGCCTCAGCTCAAAACGTGCCTCGACCACGGCAAGGTCAAGCTCGACTACGTCTTCCACCTCCTGATCGAGGACGCGCCCACCGACGACAACCCCGAGCCGCACGATTCAATTACCGTCACCGTCGCGTACGAAGACGCCGTTCGTCCTTCCCTCCCCTCGCACATCCTCAGAACTAACCTCGCTGCAGCTCGCCGTCCTTCCCTCCCTCACTCCCACCGCCGACATGCGTATCGGCGCAGGCGACCTCGAAAAACTCCGACGAAGCTTCTCTGACGTGCTTGGGAAAATCGAGGAGAGGAAGAGGCGCAGGCAGGAGGTCAATGAGGAGCATGTCGGGGGGTACTTTGATTTTGCGGTTTCGGCGATTCGGCAATTAGGAAAGGTGGCAGTATCGCTTCCAGGGGACTTCCTTCGCGTAGCTTATTGTTTTGGTCGTTCGTATTTGCATTGCATAGCTTGAAGTTTGTCGTCGACGACGTTGGCGCGCTGAGAGCGGAAGTGGACTTCGAGCTTCGCTCGTCTTGGTCCTTCGTCCTCACCCTCGGATGGCTCTACAACGTGAGCTTCCTGCCTGAGCTGCTGGAAACCCAGCTAACGCCCTCCACAGAGCCTGGCAAGTGCTATACCCCCTCTCTCCCCTTCGAAACGCTGCGTGTTATCCTCGACCTCTCCTCCCTCTCCCTCCCCTCCCGGTCCCGCACCCGCACCCTCGCTGCCCTCGCCACAGTCTCTCGCCAATGGAACTACCCCGCGACGTCGCTCCTCTACGCCACTCCCTCCTTGCCGAAACGCTGCTTGTGGCTCCTCACGCGGACGATCCGCCATCAACCGGACGCTGCTGTCGCGTTGGTCGAGTTGACGGTGTACGGGATCGATTGTACCGCTGGCATCGTTGAGCTGCTGGCGGTGTGTCCTGCCGTCAGGCGGGTGTCGATCAGGATAGCGCGGAAAGACAAGGCGCTCAAAACGTCGTGGGAGCCGCTGTTCGACGTGCTGGAGCAGCGGAATCTCGTGAGCCTCGATTGGCATGGACCAGATGGGAGTATCAGCGGTCGAACACCGGCGGGGAAGGGCGTTACGCGCGCATTACGGTGGCAAGGGCTCGAGGAGCTCCAAGTCTCCGAGGAGTTCTTCTCCCTCCTCGACCCCCTCCTAGCCCCTTCCAATACTTCCACCCCCTTCACCTCTCTCACCACCCTCTCCCTCTCCCGCTCCAGCGTCCCTTACAACCTCCTCGACCTCCTCCACCCCCTCCTCCCCTCCCTTACCTCCCTCTCCCTACATACGATCCACGGCCTCTGTACTGCCGATCTCTCTCGCGCTTTACTCCTCCTCGGACCATCACTGTCTTCCATTTCCCTCCTCGGCTCTTCCACCTCCCTCTGGGCCACCAGTAAACTCACCCTCTCCTCCCTCTCCCTCTCCTCACTCTCCACCCTCCACTTCCCTCACTCTAAGCGGGACGTCCGCCCCTCTCGACCTATTCGAAACCCTCCCTTGTACAGTTTTTCACCTCTCCCTCGATCCAGGCGAAGAACTGGAGCCAGTATGGGTGGTGGCGGGGCTCGGGCATTTATTGCGGAGCGATGGGTTGGAGAAACTGAGTGTGAGATTGAGAGATTTGGGGGAGGAGTGGGAGGAGGAGAGGATTAGGGGGTGGAGAGAGTGGAGGGGGAGGATGGAGGAGGCGGGGAGGAGTGGGGGGAAGAACGTGAGAGTCGAGTTTGTGGATCGTAGGGGGGCGCGTTGAGCGGGCATACGAGGGCTGTTGGATTCTGGAGCAGGGGAATTGCTGGGGCGGTCATTCTACCTACTCTGTTTGCGGAGGTCGTTAGATCTCGACTTCGTTGCGAGGCTCGTTTCTTGCTGCCGTCGCTCCTGCGCTCGTTCTCGACCACCACTTTATACCCTTCTCGCGGCTCGCGGCTCGCTGCTCCCTCTCTCCTCGCTCATCTTCAATCACAACTCACTACGCGCGCCTTTCCACTCTCGCACGCCCCACTACCGTCCCAACCCCAACCACCCTCAAGCCTTCCTCCCCCACAAATTCCTCCTCGGCGTCCTCTCGACCCCCTTAATTCTACGCTTCTCCTGACGACGATTAAGGCACACCATACCCGCCGCCATCAACTGCAGTACCAGCGCCACCAACACGAGCCACATCGCTGCGCCTCCTCATCAGAGGAGCGAGCGAAAGGTCTCTCTCCTCAAGCGCGTCATTCGAACCAGATCCGCGGCAGCGCGCTCTTTTTTCGACGGCATTACCCGCAGAGGAAGCAACGATTCAGCGAAAGCGACGAGGGGCGAGGACGTTGAGGGAGGAGGAGCGAGGGGGGGGGGCGCCACCGAAGCGCGCTGCTCGACTTCGAACGTTCCTTCTCCGTCTCGATGAGATCGCTCCACCTCTCTACCGTTTCTTTCTGAAGAGCTGCTGAATCCCAGCTCGTTGGCTTCGGGCGAGAAACGAAGTCAAGACCTTCGCAGTTCTCGCCACCGGACTCCGAATCCCTCTCGCAGCAATCCCTCTCACAATCTCCTCTCAACCATGACTCCGTGTACAAATCGCGTTCGGATACACATTAAACTAAATAGAGGCATCCCTCCCTCCTCAGTAAACCGCCGCCTGCTTCTTCTGCCAGAAGTGGCGCTTGGGCTGCATGATGGGCTGCTGCTGGTGCGTCTGTCCCATCACCGGCGCGTTCGATCCTCCCATCCTCCCATTCCCGTGCGTCTGCGATCCTACCACCCCCTGCTGCGATCCCACAACTCCCGTGGTAGGAGGGTAGTTCTGACCATAGTTGATTGGTCCGACCTTCTTGCCGTACCAGTTCCTCCTCGGGCGCTGGGTACCAACGAGAGGAGCTTCTAGGTCGCGGTTCGTACGACGGTTACGCTTCTCCTTGCGAGAGGTGAAGCATACGGTGCACGAGGCGAGGAGTTGGAGGATGAGAGCGGCGAGGACGAGCCAGATGGCGTTGCCGAGAGAGGCGGAGGCTCCGTCGATGCGGTTGATACGCGTGCGGGTGGTGATGAAGAGGGCTAGGTCGATCTGGGGAGGAGAGTGAGCGAGGTACGGGGAGAGAGAGGACGGGATCGTACGGCGAATGCGACGAGCGTGACGAGGAAGGCGAAGAAGGCGAAGATGCTGCCGAGGATTCCGGTGATAAGGTGGGATCCGACGGCGAAGAGCAGCGCGATGAGGGTGAATCCCGCCGCGATGGGGTGGAGAATGAGCGCGTCTGTATCAGGAGGTCGTCGGCGATTTGAAACGCCAGCGGAGAGGCGAGTACGCACAAGTGAGGCCCTTGATGACGGTGCCTGTAATCTGGGCAGTGGCGCTATCCGAATCAGAGATGAAGTCGAGGTCGCTGCGAGCGTGGTGGCGGTCAGCTGAAGTCCCGCCGAGTCGACCCTCACGAGACTCACTATCCAAGGCTAGCCTTGGTGCAGTCGCCAGCAAAGCAGATTCCCCAGTTTCCAAGCGTGAGGACAGCTGCCGACAACTTCATCAGCTTTCCATCCCATTCCACCGCTAGAGGATAGGACGTACATGATGAGAGATCGGCGCGCAGGAAGTAAACCGACTTCCAGACGGGGACGGAGACGCTGACGATGACCAGCAAGGCCACCGACACAAAGAGGAAGAACACCCCGACGAGGTTGACGGCTCCCATTTCCTGCGGGAAGCGAACGATGTCAGTGACCGCTCGAAGGGAAGGCAGGGGAGGTGCGTACTGGTTGAGGTGGGTGGCGGGCGGCGAGGGTTGGCTTGTTGAGGTGCTCGAGGGCGTTGAGGTCGACGTCGACGGTGTTGCTGAAGAGATGGGGAGAGGGAAGGAAGAAGAGAAGGAAGTGACGAGGGGAAGAAGAAGTACTCTGCCATAAATTTCCACCCCCTGACTCCCTTGTCATTTAAGTCGATCTTTTTCTTTCACGGGAAGAATAGCGAGGACACAGCGCCTGTAGCGAACACCTTGGCAGCTGTACTGCGACCTCACAGCGAGCTGTGCTTGTTATAAGCGTGAGGCGCGCAGCGAGGAGGAGGCAGAGCGAGGCGAGACCGAGATCCGAGGAGGCGGTGCTGAGTACTGAGTACTGTTCAAGATGGTGGGGGGCCCAGTGTGCTCCCCTTTATAGGGATGAATTCCCTGTAACTCCTGTAGATTGAGTGGATCTGAGATCAGTGCAGGAGTCAGAGGAGAAGGAGACGAGGAACAGGTCGAGCAGACAAAGACCGCGGACTTGAGAGGCGAATTTGAAATTGAAAGTGCGCGAGATCCGCTGCTCCGCTGCCAGCGCGTCTCTTGTTCTTCCCTTCGTTGCTCCTCTGGCGTTGTTAGTCCCAGCTCACTCGGACCACCGGACGGACAAGAGAACACTGCTGGCTCTCCCCGATCCCCGAAGCCCTTGGGAGAGCTTGCGAGGCAGCCAGCTTCCGCGCCCCGGGCCCTTGCGCCGCTCCTCCTCCAGATGAGATGCTGCTCTCTTCCTCTCTCCCACCTCTCCCAGCTTATCAGTCAACAATGGTACCACCATCTCCCAGCCACGGCTCTCCCAACCACGACTCTCCTGAACCCACCAACTCCCCAAAGCTGAACGCTACACCCCTCCCGCGCAGTTCAAGCACAGAGACGTTCGACCCGGTCTTTGATCTCGACCTGGAAAAGCAATTGGAGCAGCGCAATTGTGCGACTGAGGAAGAAGGGACCGCTGCCGTCGTTGCGGCTTCCTCCACGCCCGGCCCGGTCACATTATCGCACGACGACCCAGAGAGTGCGTCAATCCTCGTGTGGTGGCTGTGGCAACACTTGTTGACACGCTCGCTGATTAGATCCACGAAACTGGTCGACTGGCTTCAAAGTAGTGCGTCGACGAGAGCACTTTTTTCGCTGCCCGAATCCTCACTTGTCTCGCAGTTGATCAACTTTGTACTCTGCATCTGGGTCCTCTCCTTGACCTACTCCTCGACTGCTTACGTATGTATTTCCTCTCGTGCATCTGCATATTTTGCTGACGATACGTGCAGGTCGCCAGCATTCGCGCGCTCGAGCAAGAGTTCCATCTGTCGCAAGAGGGTTCGTCTCGTCTCTCGCTCCGCCTCCATACGAAAACAGTAGCTAACTCACACTACAGCCACGATTCTAGGCGTCTCCCTTACCGTCCTAGGATTCTCGTACGTCGTCCCTCCCACCTCACTTCCATCGCGCGTTCTCTCCCCCACTCCCTCGCTAACCTCCCCCCACGCGCAGGACCTCTAATCTTCGGTCCCTCATCCGAGCTGTTCGGCCGGCGGGCAGTCTACATATTTGCCGGCCTTTTCTACTCGGCCTTCTCCCTCGGCGCAGCTTTCGCACCCAATGCAGCGGGCCTCCTCGTCTTTCGCTTCTTGCTGGGATTCTTCGGGAGTGCGAGCATAAACAACGTCCCTGCTAGTATCGGAGACTTTACGGTACCGGAGAACAGGAACCGTTACTCGATCCTTTGTGCGTTCCTTTCGTTCCTCGCTGCGAAGCTGACTCCTCCTCACAGATGCGTTAATGGCGTTCGGCGTGAGTTCTCTCCCTCTACGAAATTATTAGCTACTGAACCCATCCAGGGTCCCGCCCTCGGCCCTCTCTGCTCCGCCTTCATCGAAACCTCCGCCGGCTTCCAGTCCGTCCCTGTCCCCCTCCCCCTCCCTCGCTGACCCTCCCCACAGCTGGAACTTCCGCGTCATGGCCATCTTTAGCACGCTCATGTCGTTGCTCGCGGCGTTCGTTCCTGAGACTCATGGACCGACGTTGCTGAAATGGCGGGTTGCGAAGGAGGGGAATGCGCCACCGCCGTTGAGGATTCAACAGGTTGTGGGGGTTTATAAGATCGCGTTGGCGAGGCCTATTGTGTATCTTTTTTACTGGTGCGTGCGTGCGCTGGCGAGGGAGCGAGGGGCTGACGAGTGGTTCGCAGAACCGACGGTTGCCCTGGTGTCGAGCTATCTCGCCCTGCTTTATGGAATCCTATACGGCTTCTTCCAGGTATGTAACTTTCTCACAAACCTAATTTGCGAGGAGCAGGTCCTGACTCTCTTCACCAGGCCTTCGCAGTCGTCTGGATTGAGATCCGAGGATTCTCGCAGCAGGAATACGGCTTGACCTACATCTCCCTCGGGCTGGGCTTCGTCGGAGCCTGTGTCCTCCTAGCAACCTTCGGCAGTACGTTCCCTCACAATTCCAAGCGAGATCCTGCTGACTGGCTTCGCAGATCGGTTCTACATGCATAACGTCGCTCGAGCGAAAGCAGCAGGGACGAAGACGCAGCCTGAGGCTCGACTTGGTCTAGCCTACTTCGGTGCGATCCTGGCTCCGGTGTAAGTACCTTCACATTCCCAGCGAGGAAGAGTAGCTGACAAATGTCTTCGCAGGTCGCTCTTCCTCTTCGCCTGGACTGCCCCCTTCCCAAGCGTGCACTGGATCATGCCCTGCCTCGCTGAATTCCTCTTCGGAATGTCAATGCTCTGCATCTTCACCGCCTTTGTACGTTCTTTTCTCTTTCACCTTCGCAGCAACTGAACGACGCTCGCAGATCCCGTACCTACCTAATCGACGTCTGTCCGTCCCCTTCGCTCTCACCCCTCGGGACGAGCTGACGATTCTCCTAGATCTCATGACTGCCGCTTCAGCTCTCGCGGCAGGAATGGCTTCTCGAGCTCTCGTCGGCAGTGCTTTCGTTCGTTCCTCCCGTCCCTCGCGCGTGCGGCTCCTGATGCCTTTCGTAGCCGCTGTTCTCACTGCAGATGTATCACGCGTTATCGGTGCAGGGAGCGACGTCACTGCTGGCGGGGCTGGCTTGCTGTTTGGCGCCGATTCCGTTCGTGTTTAACAAGTGTGTTCGGTAGCGAGATGGTTGGGAACCAGGCTGATGAATTTTGGCAGGTATGGGCCTTGGATGAGGGAGAGATCCAAACATGCTGTCGTGCAGTAGGAAAGAGGGAAAGAGGGCAAGTAGCGTGTAAAGCAGTCAAAATTGGCTTCAAGTGGACGGGGGAAAGAGGACCAAACTAGCGAAGTACCAGCTGACCCGAATCTCGGCCTCTCTTCCTCCCACAAACCCCCCTCAGCCAACACCCACCCCACCAACACACTCAATTCACCCAGAATGTCCGGCGCCGCCAAGTTCGTTATCTCACAGCCCGCATTGGCGCCCTTGTTGCAAGCTCCTACCCCGCGTTGCCCCCACTCAGCCACTGACGTGGACCTCCTCTTCAGTGCCGCCGTTGGACTCGGTGTCGTCGGATCAGGAGCCTTCGCCTATCACTACCGTGAGTCCCCGTCGAGCTCGCAGATGGAGAGACTGGGGAGGAGCAGGAGAGAGAGGGAGAGTGGCCGTTGAGAACGCGGGGGAGAATCTGGGGTAGTGCTTATCGGCGAACGTGGGCTGACTCCTTACGGTGCCAGTCGCCAACAGCAACGAAGTAGTGATCAAGAAGAGCATCAAGGACCCTTGGAACAACATCTCTCAAGGCAAGAACACGAAGCGTGCGTCCCCCCCCCCCCCTCCCCTCCCCCACTCGGCTCAGCTGACCAAGGACGAGCAGTCATGTCGTTCAACCAGGACTTCTGGGCTTCCCGCACCAACATGCCTGACCCCCGCGCGGCGTTCATGCAGGAGTCTAAGGGGGATGCGGGAGCGTTGGCGAGGGCTAAGGCGAGGAAGGGGAGCAAGGAGGACACTGTCGCGCACTGAGCGGCCGAGGGAGGAGTGTGTAGTTGATCGAGATGTGTTTTCTGAATGAAGGCCTTTGGAGCCATGCTTGTTTTGAACTACGTGCGAGGAGAGAGTCGAGAGAGTTCGCCGACGACGTGGACTCGAAAGCGTTTCCATAACGTCTACAAACGCACCCTCTACTCCCTCCACGCCGTCTCGGTCATCTCTCCTCTCCTAATCTTCTCGCACACCTCCTTCAGCACCTCCCCAATCTTGGCGAAATCCTCGACATCGTTATAAACCTGCGCAGAGAGTCGTACCCACCAAGCTCCCGCGTGCCTGCACGCGAACGACACTTCAGTCGTGACTCGAAACGGACCGCAGCAGACGTACGCGAAACCTGGAGCGATCGTCTTGTAGTCGTTGATCTGGGTCGTGTAGAGGAAGGACCGCTGCTTGCGAAGGAGCGCATTTCGCTCGTCCTTCGGCAGCGCCGACGACGGGAACTCTATCGGTAGTCGAATATTGATCTGCTCGAAAGGCGCAATCAGCTCGCCACTCGCGATACGGAAGCGAGGAACGCACCATGTTCGCCACCAGTTCTCCGTCGCCCTCCTTGTTCCTCATCGTCTCAGTCCCCAGGATTCCCGCCACCAGCTCTCCTCCCTCAATCGCCAGATCATGGCAATAGTCCGTAATCCTCTCCTCGCCTCCGCAAAGCTCCTTACGGAAATCGAGAGCCGCCGCCACGGAGAGGAGGGGAGACCAGTCGCACGTTCCGTTCCACTGTGAGCGAGGCGTTAGAGTTGTGCAGAGGGGAGGAAGGGAGAGCCTACCTCGAATTCTGAGACCCAGTCGGGAACGCCGTTGGGTGAGGGAGAACGCGAGGCGTAGGAATGACCGATTGGGAGGGAGTGGATGAGGTGCTGGTTGCTGCGAAGGAAAAGCAGATCAGGGCGCGTTGCGAACAGGTTGCTAAGGAAGGAGACGCACTGCTTCGCAACGTAGAGGACAGCGCAGCCGCGGTGGCCCATTAGCCACTTATGGCAGTTGGAGACCCAGTAGTCGGGTTGAGATTCGCGCAGGTTGACGGGCAGTTGTCCAATCTGCAGCGTTGAGGTCAGCGGGGATGGCAAGCGCGGTAGGCGGAAGGAATACCTGATGAGCTGCGTCGATCAAGCTGATGTGCGAGGTTTGTTAGCCTCGCCTTCGTCGGCAACGACAAACGACGCACCTGATGATTCCCTTCTCCTTGAATAGCATCGTCAAGTCCTCCCAGGGCACGATCACCCCAGGATTCGAGGAGATGGCGTCGATGAGAGCGAGCCGGATCTTGCCGCCCTGAGCTTCCTGCTCTTCGATAAGTTTCCTTGTAGCTGCAATCACGTCGGCGTGCGAGACGGGGTAGGCGAGCTGGACGGGTACGAGGGAGAGCGAGAGGTGGGGATGCGTGTCGACGATGTACTGGAGAGTGGAAGAGCAGGCGTCGTAGCTGAGTGGGAAGCGGTAAGTCAGGGCACTGTTGCGAGCGGCATGAGACGCACATGGTGGTAGAAAAGTAAAGGATCTTGTCGTTCTTCTCCCACGCGGTCGTGAGCGAGCGAAGGACGACGTTGATTCCGAGCGTCGCGTTGTTGACCCTGCGAAGGTCCGCGATCAGCGAGTTTCACACTCTGCAAGAAGCTGGCGAACTCACATAACGAGATCGTCTGTATCGCAGCCCACCAGCTCGGCGAGTCGCGAACGAAGTGCGATGAGCTTTGGGACATACTCCAATCGCATGAAGCGATCAGGAGCAGCAGCGCTCGCTTCCTGCAGCGCGCGATACTCCTCGATAACGGGAATGGGAGCAGCTCCATACGATCCATGATTGATGTTCGTCCAGCCCTCCTCAAAGCTCCAGTACTTGTCCCTCATCGACTTGCCGAACTCGAGCAGCGGCTCCACCATCTGCATCTCCTCCTGCTCCGTTCCCGGCGTGATCGATCCAGCCATCGCGCGACGCCGCTCTACCTCCGCGTACTCCTTCCCAGCACCGGTACCGACCCAGCGGTGAGCCTTGTCGCGCAGGAACGCCTCGTAGGTCCAGAGAGCAGGCTCAAGGCGCGATAGAGGAGCAGACCAGAGGTACACTTCGGCCGGGACGGGCTCTTCGCCATCGGAGAGAGGGGTGACGGAGACCTTGGTGCGAGTGTACTCCTGCCAGCGAACCATCAGCTTCCGTCGGACCCAGCTGAACCCACGCATCAACTCACGTCTCCCTCGAACTCGTCCAGGAAAGCCACCTCTGCAGCGGTCAAGCTAGTGACCAAGCTTCCTCGGACGGAAGCCTCGTCTTGACTGAGGTCCCGGCCCAAGAGGATCGCACGCCCTGCCGAAGCAGGAACAACTGCGGGATAGTCTGCGAGCGAGGATTGATAAGCTGGCTCCTAGACGAGAGCCTGGCGAGCACGCACCTTCTCCTTTGACGTGGTGCCGTGTGTGCTGGTGGAGGACTGCTGCTCTGGTGGTGAGATGCGCTCCGTCGGAGCCGGTTACGCGCGCGAGGACGGCGGGGTGGATGAGAGTACCGTAGAAGAAGAGCGCGAAGGAAGGAGTTTGGGAGAGGTCCTGTTGCGTTTCCGCTGAGTTGGAAACCATTTGCTGATGGTGCTGGGGATGTGGGAGGAGTTGGAGTTCGGCCGAAGTTTAGGGGGGTCGATTCCTTCTCTCTTTCTTCTCCAGTTCCGTCGCCCTCCTGTGCCGTCCTTGGGAAGACTGAACAGCTGAGAGTCTGCTGAGAATCTTCGTGAGCTCGACACGACAGCGGAAGCTTCTCCGAAATTCAGAGCGCCGCCATCTTGATCCTCCCTCAGGGACTCCTCCCTCTGAGACATTGATCATGCAATCCACCAATGTTACAGCCTTACACCTCCTCCTCCTCCTCCCTAATAACCGCCCCCGACACGTTCGCACCAAACGCCCCGGAACTAGGACTCCTCGGCGGAGGCTTGAACGCGGGGATCCCCCTCGATGGGCTTCCAGTCGACCGCTCGCCATATGTTGGAGCCGCGGCAGGTTGTCGGCCGTACGGGTTCGGTGGCTGCGAGTAAGACTCGGCCGGCGCAAAGCCATCGTAGCTGTCCTCGACGGCGACGACCTGAACTCCTTCGCTCGCGAGGACGTCCCCCTCCTGCGCGTACGACGCCTCGACGTATCCGTCTCCTCCCGATCCATAACCTCTCCGTCCGTTCGGTTCGTAGTAGTTGTCCTGTCCGTCGAAAACTTGCTCCTCCTCGTCGACGTCGAACCGGTCGTCGCCTTCTGGCGGGATAACGCGATCTTGCGGTTTAGGGACGCGGTGGAGGAGCCCGTAGCCGACTCCACAGCCGAGAAGTCCTTCGCCGCCCCAGGAACGATTGGGAACGAGGATGGCTTCGCGAGTAACGTCGTAATCCGCGTTGTAGACGAAGAGCCGCAGGGGCCTGTCGACGTGCTGTGTTGGCGTGGGTCAGCAAGAGCAATTGCTTAACGTGCGGGAGAGCTCACAGCCTCTACAACGTCGTAGAAATCTCCCTCTCCGCGCAGAATCCCCCCCGCATAGCCAACGATCCAGTCCCCAAACGGCACGAGTCCTGCGAGCAGTCTATCAGCTCACGGCACCCTTCCCCCAGCACCCACGCCTCCCTAGCTTACCTGCACTCTGAGCGGGACTCCCCTCCAAGATCTCCAGCACGTGCCAGACCTAGGAGGAAGCACGAATCAGCTCCAAGCTCCCAGCTTTACCCCGAACGAACGCACCTGATCCAGCGCGTGTTGAGGGTTACAAAGCCTGAGCGAAAGCCCCAGCAACGACGGCTGCGTTCCAGCCGACGAGCCCGTCGTAGACCAAGAGCGCGAAGGCACGAGCTGGACATCTGCGCTCAGGATCAGCTCCCCGCTGCCAGTCCAGCAGAACCAGAGCAAACGCACTCCTCAGCTCCTTGCGCTTCGTACTCCACACTTGCAGCACAATCATCTGCCCCTCACTCCGCGCCAACACCTGGTTCAGCGCCTCAATATCATCTCCCTGAGGAAAGACGCGTCAGCTCGTGCCTCCTCTCCACTCTTCGCACGCACCAGAGGTTGACCATTCACGCCGCAGAGGAAGTCGAAGAACGGGTCGATACCGGCTTGTGCGGCGGGAGACTGAGGAGACGTCAGGAGAGCGGGAGCTGAGAGGAACGGGGGACGGACCTGTTCGGCTACGCGCAGGACGTGGAAGGCTACGCCGTCTTGGATCTCCTCGTGCGCTTGGGAAGACTCGGCTTGTCCCATTTTCGAAGGTGTGGTGAGTGAGCGTTGAAGGGAGAGCGATGAAGCCCAATGCGCGCCGCCGCGAGATCCGAGATTCGTGGAGGGGCTCTCGCTGTGCTTGCTGCTCCCCTCGTCCAGGCTTTCCTTTGAATCCTATATGACATGCGAAACGATATGCAAAAGATACTAAGAGGCCATCCAACAAACGACCCCCGAACCATCACCTCCCCACCAGCTCCCTCCCCCTCCTCCTCCTCCTCTCCTCCACAAACCCACTCCCATACCCCACCCTCCCCTCCTCCAAACGCGCCCTAACCCTCCTCTCCGGCGACGCGCTAAGCTCAGCTCTCGCTCGCGTCGCAGGTGCGTGCGGGATACGAATGGCGTGAGAGCGGGTGAGCGAGTGGCGTGGGGGAGGGGAGAAGATGGAGGTGAGGGCGTCGGAGCGCGAGGGCTCGCGGCTGGGGTCGGTGGAAGGGGCTGGAGGGAGGCGAGATGGCCTGGATGGGAGGTCAGCGGAGTCGGGAAAGGAACGAGAGGACGTACGGCTGTCGCTCCCTTGACTCCATCGTGGTCCCATCGTCCCGAGCCCGACGTGGATCCGACGTCTCGCGCCTCAAAGGCCTTCGTGCGGCACAATGCCTCTCCACCGCATTCTCCAACCACCACGTATCGTCGCTCTCCCCCCTGATCCAATCCGCCGGTTCCGCCACGAGTCCGTCCTCGAAATCCGCCTGCGGATGAGGGACGTTCGCCCACTTGAGTTTCGATCCTGGCGTGGGCGCTCGTGAAGTCGGTAGCGGGGCGATAGGCCGGGAGGGGGAGGCGCGAGGTCGGGAGGAAGGTTCGAGTTCTGAGTCGCTCGAGTCGGAGTAGGAGAGGGGGGAGGGGGAGGGGAAGACGTCGTGGAGCCTCGGACGGGTGGTGATTGCCGAAGCGCGGTAGTGCCACACAAAGCCGTCCATCGGCGAAGCGCGACTGACGCTGCAAGGTTCGCAAGGTCGAATAACTCGAAAGCCGAGTACGTTTCCGCTGCTCGCACCACCCACCAGTCAGTCACGCTCGCTCGAAAAGATCGAAAATCACGCACCAAGCTCTGCACCCAATATCCTTCGTCACACACCCCTTACACCCAAACACTCCCCTATCCCCCTCCCCACTCCCCCCTTCCACATCCCTCACTCTCGCAACCCTCGGTGGCAAATCCGACGACACAGCCTTCTCCTCCCCCTCCCCACTCCCAAACACCCTCCGCGGCCCCTCCCCCAACCCTCTCGCACACACCAACGCTCCACACCCTCCTCCACTTCCTCCCTCCCATTTAAACCCACTCGGCAACTCCTCCTCCTCCGCTCCGCAGTATAGTAGCAAAACGTCCTTCTTCCCCCGCATCGTCTGTCCGAGGAGAGCGTTTGTCTCCTCCCTCGGCCGCCATTCTCCGCGCGTAGGTGCACTAAAAGGGAGTGGAGGACCCCAGTTGTTCGAGTTCGCGCGAAGGGCTTCGAGGTGCTCGATGAAAGTGGGAAGACGGCGGGTGTAGGAAGGCGGAGGAGCGGCGGAACGACGGCGCCATTCGACTTCTTCACGGGATTCGAAGAGGGTTTGGCGAGCGGCTGGGGCGGGGGGAGGAGAGGAGTGGGAGAGAGAGGGGTCGGTGAGCCAGCGGAGGTCGCGGTCGATGTCGATGGGGTCGTACTGCTATTATAAGTCCCGTCAGCGCTTGCTCAGCGAGGTCAAGAATCGAACGAGCGTACCCTCCAAATCCGCGAACCCGGTTCTCCAGCCTCAGCAGTCTCCTCCCTCTCCAGCGCGTCCAGCTCCCTCTGCATCTCCTCCAACCTCTCCTCCTGCCCTCTCAATTCGGACATCTCCATCATCTCCACCCTCGCCCTCCTCTCCTCGGGACTCATAACCAAGTCCCACCCCTCGCCTACTCCAGTCGTCCATCCAGGAGATTGTGGCGAATCCACCAGCTCTATAAGCTCCGAATCGCCTACCCCGCGGGATTCCTCCAGAACCGAACGACGAACAGGGAGGAGAGTATTCCAATCGAGAGTCCCTCCATCTGCGCTCGTCGACCGAGCTGTCGAGCCCTGAAGCCTTCGTCGTCGAGCCTCGGAGCCCCTTCGAAGCGAGGTGATGAACAGCAGCTCAGGGCTATCTCCCTCGTCCTCCTCTCCATCGTCTACCCGCCCGAGCGTCGACCCCGCAGCAGCTAGTAAGCTCTGAATCTCCACCTCCAGCTCGCCATTACTCCTCCGCTCGACGATCCTCCAATCCACCAGCTCTCGCGGCGGGAGCGCTGAGAGGCCCTCAACGAGTTGTCGATCAATGTACCGCTGCAGCGCTTCGGCGCGAGAGAGGTTCGCAGTGGCGTTCGAGGGGTTCCCAGGTGCTGGAGGCGGGTTCGGATGGGAGGAGAGAGGAGGAGAGGGGTTGGAGGCACGGCGTTCGTGTAAGAGGGCAACGAGGGAGGCGAGCCGCTCGGAGGTAGGGTCTGGAGGAGGGCTGAGGCGGGGAGAGAGGATAACGATGGAGGGTTGGCGGGTGGGAGGAGAGGTGGAAGTGCGACGGGTGTTGGAGGTGCGGAGAGGTGGGTCGGTCAGGGCGGTGAGGATGGCTTCGCCTAGCTCTTCCTGCCGCTGGTGCTCCTGATTGATAAGGTCGGCGGGATCCAGGAAGAGCTCCTCCATCGTCGTTGAAACCTGGCGCGAGATCTGGAGTCACCTCAAAGGAGGCGAGTAGAGTGGCGCTGTGATTAGCTGGTGCGACCAGGAGCTGATTGAGCTTGAGTTCGAGTCCAGCGTTGTCGTGGAGTTGCTGTGGCTGGAGAGAGAGAGGAGAGTGGGGGCGCCTCAGCCGAGCAGAGACCCCCCTGGCCCAAGGGCTCGACTCGGTTTTGACCCACCCCCTGCCCGACGAAAGCAGCTGCTTCTCCTCGATCCGGCTACTTATCCTCCTCCCCGCTGCTTCTTCCAGGATGTCGTCGAAACGGCGAACTCAGTCAGGAGCTCCAGTGTGGCTAGCAGTCGCTGCCGCTACAGCGATAGTAGGAGGGATCAGCTGGGCCTGGCTCTCTCTTCGCGGCACCTCAGCATCGTCTGTGCGTGTCCAAGGCTCACTCCCTTCTCTCGAATAAGAGCTAACCGAAGCTCCACACAGGATATCACTACCTCCTCTGCTCCACCCGCGAAGCGATCCGGGCCCAAACCCTCGCTCACACTCGCCTCCCCTATCGTGCGCACTTGCTCTCGTTCCCGCTCCTTCCCCTTCTGACCACGTACCACGCAGCTCCCACCACCCTGGCTCGTTGCCCTCCTCGAATCACACTACACGCTCCACCTGCTCTTCCCCTCCCAATCCCCCTTCCCGCTCCCAGCAACCTACACCTCATTCGACTCTCGTCGCCTCCTCTTCCACTCGCAAGGCGACGGCATCATCCACGTCGCGCGCGTTCTCGGGGGGACTTTCGTCACCGTGCTGAGTGGCGTGGAAGGAGAGGATCTGCCGATTGGGAACGAGGCGAGGTTGGGGAGCGTGGATTTGGATCGACTGGTCAAGGATGTTAGAACGTTCGTAGGGGGGTTAGTCGTGGTGGCGAAGGATGGGGGGAGGGAGGAGACGATTGAGAGGTTGGAGCAGGAGAGTAGGGAGGTGACGGTGGTGGAGGGGTGGGAGGAGCTCGTCAAGGTGTTGAGGTTGGAGTCTTGAGGTATGGGGGAGCGACGCTGCAGAGCTTACAGCAGTTGCACTTGGACTTAATTCAGTATCAGCGAGTATCTCGTATCAGCCGAGAGCTGTGCTGACAGTGGGTTCTTCGGCGCTCAAAAAGTCCTCGTCACGTCGCGACGCCCTCCGGCTCTCCCAGCTCGCCTTCTCGTGGTCCTCCTGTGGGGGAGAGAGCCTCAACTCCGTTCAATTTCGGCTGATCTGTTGCTCCTGGACTCACGAACCAACACCTGATCTGCTGGAGCGAGGTCGGAGGTGGGAACTGTGTGGGGCCCAACGGCCTCAGGCTTGCTCAGGCGCCGGCTCTTCGACTTCCTGCTCCCCGTGACTATCAGTCCCACGAAGACTTGTGTGGGGTAGCGCTGGACATCCAAGCCAACTCCTTCACGCTCTC
Source organism: Glaciozyma antarctica PI12 (assembly GCA_002917775.1). NCBI lineage: Eukaryota > Fungi > Basidiomycota > Microbotryomycetes > Kriegeriales > Camptobasidiaceae > Glaciozyma > Glaciozyma antarctica. The sequence goes on along the minus strand of KZ627153.1, from coordinate 464,384 downwards.
TCTCCCCTCCACATCGCGCACCATGTCCGAACCCTACCCCAACACCGCCTCCGCCGCCGGCCGACCCTCCACCATCTCCCGCCCCGCCTATTTCGGCTCCCACATGAACCCCGCAACCGTCATCAACGGTTCCGGAGATCCTCTCAACCCGCACGTCGCTACCGAGTCGCGCGAGGTTCGGCTCCCGCCTGGAATCGATCGGGAGGCGTTTGAAAGGGCGCTTAAGGAGCTGAGAGAGGTGGTTGGGGAGGAGTTTGTGGAGGTTAATGATGCGCCGCTTAATCCGGGGAATTATGATGGTACGTCGTCGTTGAGATAGGTGCGAGTGGAGCTGACCACTCTTCGCAGCTCCTCCGCTCTCGCATGATCCCTGTTCGTTCCTTTTCCCCCATCCTCTCGAAAGAAACTGACGGCAGTACAGACTGGATGCTCGACCAGGACTACTTCTCCTCCTCCGGAGCCGTCTATCCTCTCAACACAGACGAAGTCGTCTCGATCGTCAAGTGGGCCAACACGCACAAGATCCCGCTGTGGCCTATCTCGATTGGAAGGAACCTTGGCTACGGAGGATCTGCGCCGAGGGTTGCTGGTTCGCTCATCGTGCATTTGGGACGAAGGTGCGTTTCGGTGGCGAGGCGAGCGAGCGAGAGGGCTGATTTTTCGATGGTGCAGGATGAACAAGGTCATGTAGATCTTCAGCGCGAGAGCTATAATTTACGTAAAGCTAACACTCGCTCCAGCAACGTCGACGTCGAGACCGCCAGCTGCATGCTTGAGCCCGGCGTAACCTAGTCCGTCCCCTCGCGTCCACCATCGTGCGGAGCTAAGCCACGTCTTCCCAGCTTCGACCTCTACGAACATCTTAAAGCCGTCGGCCTCGGCGAACAGCTCTGGGTCGACGTCCCTGATCTCGGAGGAGGATCCGTCATCGGCAACGCCCTCGACCGCGGCGTTGGATACACCCGTGCGTCCTCTTCGCGTTCACGTTCACGTCGTTCTGACCGTCTCGCAGCATACGGAAATCACTGGGCGCAGCATTGTGGGATGGAGGTGGTGATGCCGACGGGCGAAGTCGTTCGAACGGGAATGCTGGCGATGCCAGGCTCGCAGACGGAGCAGGCGTTCAACTACGGTTTCGGACCTTACGTCGACGGCATGTTCACTCAGTCGAACCTCGGTATCGTTACGCGGATGGGAATGTGGCTCATGCCTGCACGTCGTTCAAGGACCTTCCGAGTTCGCTCTTCCTGACTTTGACAATCTCTCACAGTCGCCGGGCGGCTGCCTCCCCTTCATGTTCACCTTCCCGGAGCACACTGATCTCGAAGTTCTCGTTGACACGATGCGTCTCCTTATGCTCAACCGGTGCGTCCGTGGTGTTTCGCAAACTGAGCTTCGCTGATCGCTCGCTCGTAGGATGCTCCACAACATTCCTGGCCTCCGACTCGGAGTGTATGATGCTGCGACCTACATGACTCGCGAGGAAGCGTTCCCTGGTGGAAAGGACAAGCCTTTGACCCCCGAGATCGAGCGCGAGATCATTGCGAAAGCTGGAGGGGCGGCCTGGGTGCGCTCCCCCCCTCTCGCTACCTCATCCATCCTGATCGATTTTCGTCGCAGCACTTCTACGGAGCGGTTTACGGACCCGAGTCGCACTCTGTTCCGCACTTTGAGATGCTCAAAGGCATCTTCCTCGCCATCCCTGGAGCCAAGTGCTTCCTCCGCGAGGACGTTCCCAAAGATCACTACCTCTTCGACCGCGCCAATGTTTTCTCTGGAATCCCTACTTTCCGCGAGCTGGATTGGCAGAAGTGGATTCCTAACTCTGGCACGCTCTTCTTCAGCCCTAGTGCGTCTTTATTGCTGATCTACGAAGCGACACTGCTGACGCTCGCTTCCTAGTCTCTCCCGTCGATGGAAAAGACGCTCTCAACCAAGTCGAGCTCTGCAAGGTTCGTTTCCAGGAGTACGGCTTCGACTACTGTACGTTCTCCGCCTCGCTCGCTGCCGAACGATCCTGATCCTCCTCGCAGTTGGCGTCTTCTACGTCGGCCCTCGCGAGATGCACCACATTGCCATCCTCCTCTTTGACAGGACTGATCCTGAGGAACGTCGTAAGGCGCACAAGTGCATGCAAGTGATGATTGAGGACGCTGCGAAGCTCGGCTACGGCGGTGCGTGATTCGCTTTTCTCCCAATCGTCCCTCGCTGATCACTTTTTCCGCAGAGTACCGAACCCACATCGCTCTCCAAGATCAAGTCATGTCGACCTACAACTGGAACAACTCCTCCCTCGTCCGTCCTCCTCCCTCCCTCTCTCACCAGCGCTGACCTCATCTCCAGCTCCGCCTGCACGAGAAGATGAAGGACTCCCTCGACCCCGCAGGCATCCTCCAGCCAGGTCGTTCGGGCGTCTGGCCAGCTTCGTACCGCGGGAAAGGCCACGAGCTGGGACTGGATGTGGTTCATGCTGAGTCGGAGAATCCGGTGCTGGAGCGGTTGCTTAGGGAGCGAGAGGCGGCGCCGAAGAAGAGGACGTATGGGACGGATGAGCTTAGGGCTAGTAAGGCGGCTATAGGGAGATTGTTGGGAGAGTGAGCGAAGGGTGTAGGGTTGATTTTTTGCACGAAGGTGCATTGCGAAGTTGTGTTGCGAAGGTGGCGACGCAGCGGGACGAGATCTTCTACTTGCCCCGCTCCCAAGTTTCTCGTTCCCGTCACAATGTACTGCGTTGGCATCCTTCAATCATCTCCCTTCCTCGCTCGAGATCACTGGTGGCACCAACGTGAGCTTCCTCAGCTCCACGACCTGCGAACCGCTTCAGCGCTCTCCCACTTCCTGAAGAGCGTAGAATACTTACATCCCATACCCACGACTCTCCATGAAAGTAGCGAGAAGCCTCTCCCCCTCTGGTCCTCCGACAGCGCGAAGCCGGTTGATCTCCCTCAGGTCCTCCGGCGAGGTTTCAGGTCCTTGGTACTCCTTACGCTCTGTTTCGTTTTCCATTCAGCTTCGGCTCCTAGAGATGAGCGAAGGGGCGCACCAGAATCTGCCTGCCCGACCCTCGGCGTACCCTCGACGTGAGACTGCGTGAGGATCACCTCCTCGAGCCTGTAGAGACGTCGGTTCGTGTCCGCTTGTGCAGTTTCGAGAGTTTGGAGGCGACTGGGGAACAGGGAGTTAGGGGAGGAAAGCGAGGGAGGGGAGCAACTGACCGCTCGACCTCGGCGTCCCTCCTCCGCTCGAAGACGCTGCGATGATGGTGCTCAGGAGCCTCGCTAGTGGGGTGATTAGCTGCTGGGGTGGAGATGGGGTGGAGATGAGCGAGAGGTGAGGAGTTTAACCCGTGTGAGGGCCTGGAGCGAGCCCTGCCGAATCTTGTTCGAGAACCTCTCTCTCCGGATCTATCTGCGGTACCAACTCTACCAGCCCAAATACATTCCTAAAGCTCTCTATCCCAAGGCAGGGTTATCCCCCTCACTCCCAACCTCGTCCCTGCACTCGTCACCTCGCTCTTCGTCGCCATCACCCTCTCTTCTACTTCCACCTCCCACCCTCCAACTCCATAAGGTCCCACCACCATCCTCCCATCCTCCCAAGCCGCTCCAAGATCCAGCACAACACTCGTCACCTCGATCCCTGATACTTCCGCGGTGATCGACTTGTTGAGCGGGTTGACGATGAGCAGGAGCGCGCCGGTGGGGAGGGTCCAGAGCGCCATATCCAAGGAAGAGTTGGTGGAGGGTGTGGAGAGTATTGACGTAGGGAGTCAGAGGAGGTAGGGCGTTAGACGCGGGAGGGCGGCGCCGAGTTGGGAAGTGGCAGCGAGGATCGAAGATGTTGTAGGGGCTTTCCACGAGACGATGCCTGCGGAATACTGCTTAGCGGAGAAGGGGGAGAGGAGGATAAGGACGAACCTGTTGCGCCGTGGTTGATCGCTAGGACGGCCATCGCGAGGTACTCCTGTCCCGTAGGCGTGCCCGTCCAGAACTCCTCCGTACCATCGAACGCTTGCAATGTGCCCCACACGGTAAGGTTTCGACTCCTTCCGCTCCAGCGAATACGGTCGAAATAGTTGTCGAGGCGGGTAGAGACGTCACAGGCGCTGCCGACGCAGTTGTCGCAGCCTGCGAAGGGGTGAGCGAGGATTCGAGGGGAGGAGGAAGAGGACGTACCGCAGCAGCCAAAGTCGGGATTGCAGGTCGTGTTGTATCGCTTTGAGAAGCTGAGGTCGTTGTAAAGAGGATAGGGATCTGCGAGCACGATATCGGCGCCGGCGGAGTACGAGGCCCACTCGAAATCGTCGCAGTTGAGGGCCTGCGAAGCTGGGGTCAAAAAGGGCGCCAATTGAGGCAGAATTAAAGAGGACAAACGACTGAGATGGGATGATAAGGATCCAGCGAGCTGATGAGGTCGTATGCCGTCTGCGTCGCGTTGAGAGGATCGCTGGGGCCATCTGGCTCGTCGGCGGTGTACCAGAGCAGCAGATTCTTGCGGTTCTTGATGAGATTGACTTGCTCCGTGACCGATGCCGAATCCTGATACGTCTGCGGCACCAAATGAGCGTGAGCCTGCGACCTTCGAAAGAGAAGCCTTCGACGAACCCAGCGCATGTCGTACATCAACCAAAGTCCCAGCTCTTCCATGCGATCCAGCGCAAGTTCCAGAGCAGTGGCATTGTCGAACGTAGGCACTGGGTGGACGATGTTGATCCTGCGGTCCTGCGATCAGCTCCTGGCAGCTCCTGGCAGCTCCTGGCAGGCCTCGCCACGACCGACTGACCCGTTCGCCTTCATCTCGTCCAGCGCGCTCAGATTCGTATCCAGATACCCCTGAAAGGTCGTGTAGAACCCCAGTGGGAACAGCGGTTCCCACCCCCCCTCAACAGGCACCAAGATCCCTCCCGTTCTCGCATCCATCTTGACCGTCGACCCCTCGACAGGTCACAGGGAGGTAGCTCACCCTCGCCGCACTCTCATACCTCTTCCCTCCACTCCTCGCCACACACCTTATCTCGTACGCCTCCCTCCTCCCCTCCAACCCCCCCAGCTCGATCCCCATCTCCACCCCCCTCTCATTCGCCCCCACTCTCCCTCCCCCAACCCTCTTTTCCCCAATCCACACCTCCACTTCCACCTCCTCTCCACCCTCCCACGGTACTCCTACCTCGTTCCCCAGCCCAAGATCAAGGAGGACGCTCCCGGCGTCTCCGACGAGGAAAGGGCGGACGGAAGGGGCGCAACGGAAGTCGAGCAAGGGGGTAGGGGAGAGGGAGGGGACGGGAAAACGCGAGGAAGGGGATGGTGGGATGAGGGGCGCACCGGGGAGGTAGTACTTGCCGCACCAGGTTGGGAAGGTGGATTGGGAGAGGGAGGGGAGGGCGAGGAGGAGGAGGAGGGAGAGGGGGAGGAGGAAGAGGCGCGGACGAGGCGAAGGCGGGGCTTGGGGATGTGGGTACATTGCTGGGGGGAATGGACGAGGAAACGGACGGAGAGAGAGAGGGTTGTGAGAGAGGGGAGCGCGAGTTTGGAATCGAGCGGCAAGAGGTTCCGACCTGGAGGGCAGGCGAGGAATTGTTGCCACGATGCTGTCGACAAGTCTGCAATCGAAGGACGAGGTGTGGGGAGAGCAGGACCGCCAGTTGAGCGAGAGTGAGCAGGAGGTCAAGATTTCGGACTCCGGAGGGCGATCATCAGTCGCCGTTCTCCAGTAGATTCGCTCTCGTTTATGTACTCCCCAAGAGCCCATAGCTGCGTCTTCAGTAACCGAGCCCTCGTGCTCCGTTGCCTCGCAAATCCGGACCAGCCGGCTCTCAGCGTCTACTCCAATCCCAAACTCTTCGCAGCCGCCAAATAGTCGCACATGTCCCCAGCATGCTCCGCCAAATGCCTCCACCTCACAATCCCCTCCGCATCGACCGCTAACCCCCCGCTGTTCTGCCACCGATAGCTCCCCTCCACGGTCTCGGTGTTGACGATTCCTTTCGCCTTGAGCGCGTTCAATTCCGTCCACATCTTGGGCGAGAAGAGGGCGCCGAAGGAGAGGGTACCGATTCCGAATGCGGCATAGGTCGTTCGTGCGGGGTCTGCGACGAGGGTTACGCGGGAGGGGGAGAAGGCGTCGCCGCTGCGGAGAGATGAACGTTAGTCAGGATTTGAAGGGGCTGAGACGCCAGGAGAAACGCACCCGATTCGGGAGAACCAAGATTTTGCGGCGTCGGCAGCGCTGTGGCAGACTACAACGACGTGCAGGGTGGGATGGGCGTTGGAGAGAGCGGCGAGAGAGCGGACTTCAGATTCTGCGAACGGGCAGCTGCGTCTCGTCAGCGGTTTGATGAAGCGGAGGAGGAAAGGAAGCTCACCCACAGTGCCGCACAAAGGCGATGATGGTGGGCGTGGTGAAGGAGGAGAGAGGGAAGCCGGTGGGAAGAGGGCAAGCGGAGTTGATTGCGGGGAGAGGAGCAGAGCTAGGGCCGAACCAGCTGGGAATCAGAGACTTGACGTCGTTCATCCCTAGTCTGTTCAAAGGGGGGAGGGAGTGTTCAAGTTAAAGTAGTCGACGTCGTGCAAGCTCGCGCTGCCGGAGTGGGTACGCGGACGTTAACCAACGCTTTCTCCTTTGGGGGACACTCTCGTCACCTGGCTCAGCCTACAGCCATTCCACTCTCCCTAAACGCTCTCGAGGAACGCCGCCGTACCGAAGAGGAACAACCAAGTCGACTCGAGCTGAGAACTCACAGCAACCAGCCCTGCTCTCGAATCAACCTCATCCAGTCCCCCCCACTGACCCACGAGTCGACTCGATGGCGACGAGCTACGGCGCCAGGTCAGTCCCTCCCACTCCACCGTCGACTCAATCTAATCCACCAAGAGCAGCCTCCCCGACTCTGAGAATCTCCTCAACACCCGCTCAGAAGCTCTCATCGCCCTCCTCCCCACCGTCTCCACCTTCCTCTCCGTCCGCGCCTCTCTCGAACGCGAGTACGGCAAGAAGCTCGTCGAAGTCACCTCCAAGGCTCGTTTACACGCGATCAAGGAAGCGGGAGAGCGAGGAGGGGACGGAGGGAATACGCTCGAGGCGGCGTACATGAAGGTGCTCGAGGCGGCGGACTGGGATGCGAGAGAGCATATGGCGTTGGCGGATGTGATGCAGGTGCAGGTGGTGGATGCACTGGCAAGTGCGGCGGTCCGGCTCGAGGGAGTGAGGAAGAAGGTGGGTAAGCTGAGGCGTGAGGAGCGAGGAAGCTGATGGAGTACACCCGGCAGCACCATCAATTCGCGGCCAAACTGCTTGCGGAGCGTAATCGTGCGTACTCGGATAGGGACAAGTCGAAGCAGGTGCGTTCGCTGGCTCTGCGCGTTGTCTCCACAGCTCACGCGATTTCGCAGCGCTACTTCGACGCGTGCGAGGACCTCGAATCCGCACGACTCAAGAAGAGCCAAGCAAAGGACGACCGAGCCCTCGACAAGGCAACGAAGGTGTACGACATCGCAGTGGACGACATGGAGATTGCGAAGAACCAGTTCCTCATCGACACGGACGTCGCGAACGTCGCCAAGTCGCGGCTTTACAACACCGACCTCCCAGCGCTCCACGACGACTTCCAGCTCCTCGAAGCTTCCTCCGTCTCTCAACTCGTATTTCTCGTCCTCAAAGGCGTCGACATGCAGCGGGACACGCTCGGGAAGCTGCTGGTCAACGTCCAGAAGGCCGAGGAGGCATTGCGGAGTATCAACATCGACGCGGACCAGGCGACGTTCGCAGGGACCTACAGCGGAGAGAAGCTCACGACCTGGCAACTCCCGCGAGATCTCGAGTTTGAAGTCTGTCCCGTCTGGCACGACTCGGTGCGTCTGTTCCTTCTGTTCATCCGCATTGGAGGGCTGACGATCAATCGCAGGCGGAGATGGCGACCACTCCGGCTGCGAACAACTACCTTCAAAACATCAAGCTCAAGTCCATCTCGCGCCTTTCCGAGATCACGCCTTCGATCGAGAGCAAGCGGAGGGAGATCTCAGGTCTGAGGAATCTGCGCGAGGCGTATGAGAAGGATCGCTCGCTGGGGGACGCGGCGTCTGTGCTGGAGGTGCGTTCCGTTCGTCCCATTTGAATGTTTTAAGCTAACGACGAACGCAGAACCTCTTTGAATCAACGCACGAGACCGTCACGCGCGAGATCGAGCAGACCGGGCTCCGAGCGCAGGTTGAGCTCATCAACGCCACCTTACCTGGTTCGTCCTATCTCTCCTTTCCTTGAACCCTCTGACTGGCTCCTCTGATAGATTCGGATGGTGACTCGCTCCGCCTACACGAATTCAAGTCCTCGTCCTTCGTCACCCCGGCGAGCTGCCAGGTCTGCGAAGGCACGATCTGGGGCAAAGGACTCTCTTGTAAAGCCTGCGGAACTGCTGTGCATGCCAAGTGCGAACTGAAGGTACGTCTTCCTACTTCCTACCGTATCCCGCCGACAAAGCTGATGCCTCGTCACCCAGGTCCCCGCGGGCTGTTCGCGCACTCCAGGCGCAGGCGTCAGCCGAAGTCGATCTCGCAAGGACACCAACACCTCGCACAAGCGCACACCTTCTTTCTCCAGCACCCGTTCGTCCCTTCCTCCTCCGAACCCTCCGTCTCTAACCCCTCGCAGTCTCCCGCTCCACAACCATCTCCTCCCAATCCCCCTCCATCCCCGAATCCACGACCTTCTCCCCTCCAGCCCTACCTCCTCAACCTCAACCACCGACCTCGCATCTCGCAACGATGTTGTACGACTACGCCGCTACGACTGGATTCGAGCTCTCGGTTTCCGAAGCGGATGTGGTCACAGTTGTGGAGGAGGAGGACGACGCGGGGTGGTGCAAAGTTTCTACGCAGGATGGGAGAGTCGGATTGGTGCCCGCGTCGTACCTTCAATTGGGCGGAGCTCCTGTGGAGGAAGAGGGAGGACAGCAGAGTGAGCTTCGCGTATTGAGCGGGAATGAAAGCTGATGAACGCAGTGGTGGTCATCTATGACTACGAGGCGCAGACGGAGAACGAGCTGAGTGTCGTTGAGGGCGAGTATTTGGGACTGACGGAGGTGGGCAAGAGCTTTGGGGAGGGGTGGGCGGAGGTGCGTTTTGCGTTGCGTTTTGCGTTTCGGATTTCCTGTGGGAGCGTGGCTGATTGGTTGGGACGGGTTTAGGTGGTCAAGGATGGGAGAGTGGGGATCGTTCCGTCCAGTTACGTGAGTCGAACTCGTCGAGTTGTTGTCGTGCGGAGTTGATGATGTTTGTTTCGCAGATTCGAGAGGTTTGAGAAGGAGGAGCCATGGCTCACTACTGTGTATAAGCAACAAGAGATTCCCTGCATTCGTGAACATAAACGAGGCCCGGAGAGAGGAACAGGAGGAGGCGAGCTACGCCCAATTGCAAGTGCGTTTGGTCGTCGTCGTGCGGTTGTGGCTCCCCCTCTCCCACTTCTCCACCCCAGCAAATCAAGCAGCGGATCGTCCAAACTAGCGACCCGACTCATTCACCTCCCGCCCAACCCTCCGCGAGCGCTCTTACCGGGCGCAAGCTCGTGCTCGCGACCTCCTCTTCCCCCGCCGCCGGACCCTCCCCTCCCTCCTCTCCTCCTCAAGAATGAGCTCCGAGATCCTCCTCGCCTCCCAGTCCTCCAGCAATGGCCCTGTATCCGCCATCTTCACTCGGTGAGCCCCAGCCGCCGTGCCGAAACAGAGGGCCATTGCTAATGTGTGTCAAACAGCAAGGAGCTCGTCGGCAAGGGCGCGTACGGCGGAGTCTACAAGGGGATACACAACGCCACTGGCACGGTCGTAGCTCTCAAAGTCATCGACCTTGATACGCCGGACGACGACATCTCTGAGATCCAAAAGGAGGTCGCGCTACTGTCGGAGATGAGGGATGCCAACAGGCACAATATCACGCTCTATCACGGTTGCTACCTGAACGGACACGAGCTATGGATCGCGATGGACTTTGCGAGTGGAGGGAGCATTCGGACTCTGGTGAGTGCGCGGCTTAGGGAGGGAGATGAGGGGGCGGGGAGCTGATGCGGCTTTGTTCTCTTGCGTAGATGAAGTCCGGCACGATCGAGGAGAAGTACATCGTGCTAATCGTGCGCGAGGTGCTCGTCGCGCTGTCCTTCCTCCACCGCCAAGGCATCATCCATCGCGACGTTAAAGGTGCCGTCCTTCGTTCCTCCTCCCTGCACTCCGGGAGCTGATCTCTCGTGCGAACGCAGCTGCCAACATCCTCCTGACCCAAGCCGGCAAGATCCTGCTGTGCGACTTTGGCGTCGCGGCTCATCTCCAAACCAACAACAAGCGTTCGACCTTCATCGGTACCCCTCTCTGGATGGCCCCCGAAGTCATCACCGACGGCAAGCTGTACGACACCAAGGCCGACATCTGGAGCTTGGGCGTGACGCTCTACGAGATCGCGACTGGGAACCCACCGTACTTTGGGATGGAACCGCTGAGGGCGTGCGCGCTTATTCCGAGGCAGGTGCCAGCCAAGTTCGAGGCGGGACCGTACAGCGGGTTTATGAGGGAGTTCCTATCGCTTTGCCTGCAGATAGATCCAGCGCATGTGAGTTGGGGACTTTGGCGAGAGAAGCAGGAAGCTGATTGAGTGTGGTGCGCAGCGATTAACGGCGGACGAGCTCTCGAAATCCAAGTGGATCAAGTCGGCGTCGAGGCTCCCGATGGTCATCCTACGAGAGCTCATTGTGCGGTACCTCTCGTGGATTCAGACGGGTGGGCAGCGAGCTTCGCTTGCCGGGATGGACAGCCTTGCGAGGGAGGATACGTTCGATATCGAGGAGGATATCTGGGACTTTGATATGGGCGTGAGTCGCTTCGCTTGCGTCCTCTTTGAGTTGTTCACTGAGATTTTTCGTTGAGCAGGCGAGCGAGCCGAAAGTCGAGCCTTTGGGGGACGAGCCTGTGCGAACGCTCGACGCCCAAGCTGCGATCAGCAATATACGACCTCCCAAGGTTCCAGGTGAGCTGCGAAGAAGCGTCTGACTCTGAACTCTACTGAACCCTCGCTCTCCACAGTCCACACCTCTAATATCTCCCGCCACCATCCCCTCCTCCGCCTTTTCGATGCCGAGTCAAATCCCTACGCCAACGCCACCCCAACGATCATCAACCTTCCCAGCGGTATCTCCTCGATGGACACCGTACGTCCGATGATCTCAATCCCCTCGTTCGAAGAGATGGACGAGATGGCCGACGCGAAAACGACCAAGTTCACCGACCTCCCGCACGACCTCATGTCGCCCAGCACCATACGACCCAGCCCCTTCTCCTGGACCTCTCAGCCTCGCCCCTCTTCGCCCTTCGTGTCGCCATTACCTCGCTCCGGATCTCCTCCCCCCGAATCTCCTTGGGGTTCTGGCTCCGGCTTCGACACCCCAACCACTGGGTCCTTCCCAGACTTCCCTCCCCTCCCTCCCGTCACCTCTTCGCCCTCCCTCCCCTCCTTCCTACCGCAAGAACGGCCCTTTCCTCCCACTCGTCGACGAGCCGACACCGCTCCCAGCTCCGACTACCCTCCCCTCGGCCCCCGGAATCCCCTCCCCTCTCCCCAACCTCTCGCACTCGACCAGCACGAGCATCTCGTCTTTCCAGAGCCTGCAGATGTCGTCAGGCTCATCGAGCTCGTCCCACACTTCGCACCCTTCAAGTCCGCAGATGGCGCAGCGCCCGCTGAACGTAAGGACGCGGACGATTGAGCAGGACACGAACAGGCCGTTTCGGAATGCAGGTGCCAACCGACCGTTCGGGGACGCAGCAGCGAACCGGCCGTTCGGGGATGCAAGCGCCAATCGACCTCTCGGGGACGCGAGTGGGAATCGGCCGCTGGGGGATTCGAACTCGAACAGGCCGTTCGGAGAAGGAAGCGCGAATAGGCCGTTTAGGGAGAGGAAGGGGAGCGACCTAGCGAGGCCACTCTTGCGGATAGGAACGTCGGACAACGTGGCGAGGCCGAGGACTGCGAGCGACGCAAGGCCGACTGGAGCGTATCCGAAGCAGGGACTCAAGGTGCGTACAGGTTGAATAGGACCTCGAAACGACTGTTCGCTGACGCCTTTCGCAGCTCCAGATTTCGACAACTCTAGCGGTTTCGATCTCGAACGGCACCGCCTATGACTCTCCCCAAACAGCGACGCCCCCGCCGGGGGTCAACGGCCGCTACGAAAGCGCTTTCGACTTCCCCACTCCTCTCGCCAGCACGACCAGCACGAGCTTCCCCTTCCCCTTACCCTCCGCGACTGCGCCACTCGCCGTCGACCGGTCTCCTCCTCCTCAGCCGAAATGGCCCTCGGGACCTCCACTACGGCCGCTCGACTATGGGAAGCTCGTCACGGCTACGGACGTGCATGCGGAGCTGGAGAGGACGATTGGGGAGCTGAGCGAGTGGCTCGCGGTGGTGGATGATGGGTTGGCGAGGATTTTGACGGGGACTTCTTCTTGATGGACTGGAGCTGTACGAGATAGATACCACTGCACGCAATTATACCCCTGCACTCGTCCTGCCTCGTCTCGAATCGTCCTCAAGCGAGAGAGCTGCGACAGCTGCAAGCGCGCCCGCAAGATTTTTGGTCGAGCTGCTCCTTCCTCTCCCCACAACGCCTCAGCTCTTCTTGATAGCAAATGGACGCCTTCCGAGCACTCACAGGCGGTGGAGTACGGTTCGACAAGAAGCGGTTCGCGCAGGACCTCTCTGCCTTCGAGGTGAGCTCCCCTCCTTCCTCTTTCTCAACAACATCCGCTGACCTCCTACACCCAGCCCAAGAAGGCCGCAGGCCCAGTGGCCTCTGGTTCCAGTCTTCCATCGGAGCTTGACTTCTTCGGCACCTCCCAGCCCGACACAAACGACCGCGCTGCAGCAAAAAAGAGCAAGAAGCGCAAGAGGGCAGAGGAGGCAGTTGGTGAGCTGCTCAGGCTGGGACAGCTGGGAGGGCGTTGCTGACTGCTCTATTGAACGCAGCTGCAGCTGAGATTGCTGGCGTGGACTACCCTACGCTGCTCCGCCAGCACCGTATCAAGTTCACCGGACTCGAGCCTCCGAACCCCATCATCTCCTTCGCCGACCTCACCGCCTCGCACGCATGCCCTCTGAGCCTTTCCACCAACTGGGAGAAGATGGGACTGAAGGTGCCAACGGGGATCCAGATGGCTGCATGGGGAGTGATGCTCGAGGTGCGTTCGAAGCTGGAACGCTAGCTGCTCGACTACTGCTGACCGCCCTTTGCGCATTAGAAACGTGACATCCTCGCTTGCGCTCCTACAGGATCCGGCAAGACGCTCGCTTTCGTCCTCCCCCTCCTCGTCATGAACCCTCCTGCCTCTCTCGACCCTCTCGCACCCAAGTCCTCCGTCGCACGTCCGACTTCTCTCATCTTGGAGCCGACGAGGGAGCTGACGATGCAGGTGTGGAGGGAGACGTTGAAGCTGGGAGAAGGTGGAGGATGGGGAGTGACGGTGCTTGGCGAGGCGGAGAGGGCGAAGGAGGCTGCGAAGGGCAAGAGCAAGCGGAGGACCAAGTTCAAGGGAAAGAGCACTGGCAAGGGAAAGGGGAAGAAGGTGGAAGTTGTTGCGGCGGCGAAGGACGGGGAGAGCTCTGATGAGGAGGAGGAGGAGGAGGAGGAGGAGAAGGAGGAAGCTGTCGAGGAGGAGGCGGAGGCGGTGGTCGAGGCAGCCGATGTTGAGGAGACGGGACCGACTGGTAAGCTCTTCACCTCGCTCGCTGAGTGTAGGGATTGCGGTTTACCTCTCTCGCGCTAGATGTGCTCATTACGACGCCCCTCCGACTTGTCTACGCCATCAAGGCTGGAACTGTCGACCTCTCCAAGTGCGTCGCAGCTCTCTTCTGCTGTCCGAGCCTCAACTAACTCGCAATGTCTTAGCGTTCGCCATCTCATCCTTGACGAGGCCGACAAGCTCTTTGAGCTTAACTTTGTCGAGCAAACGGACGAGATCATCGCCGCTTGCTCGCACCCCGATCTTCGCAAGGGCATGTTCTCCGCCACTATGCCTTCCGGAGTCGAGGAGATGGCCAAGTCGGTCATGAGCGGTGGAGGGATCGGTCTTATCCGCGCCATCATCGGTCACAAGTGCGTTTGTTTCTCTGCGATCATCTCACATCGACTGACTCTTGCGCAGGGACGCCGCGACCGAGACCATCGCTCAATCCCTTCAATTCGTCGGCACCGAAGACCACAAGCTCCTCTCCCTTCGCACTCTCATCACCGAAGGCTCCTTCACTCCTCCCGTCCTCATCTTCGTCCAGTCGATCCTCCGCGCCAAAGAGCTCGCTACGGAGCTCCTCTTCGACGGCGTCAACGCCGATTGCATTCATGCGGACCGCACGCCCGAGGAGCGGGACGAGGTAGTGCGAGGCTTTGCGGAGGGCAGGATCTGGTGCTTGATCTGCACGGACGTGATGGGCCGAGGAGTGGATTTCAAGGGCGTCAAGCTGGTCATCAACTACGACTTCCCTCAGTCGGGTGGGAGCTACATTCATCGCATTGGTGAGCCGTGCGCGCTTCGTTTCTCGCAAAGTATGTGCTGATCCACGTCCTTCGTCAGGTCGAACTGGACGAGCTGGCAAGGCTGGACGCGCCATCACTCTCTTCACGACTGCCGACGCTCCCGCACTAAAGAGGTCCGTCCCTTCCCTCCTCCCTCTCAACACCACTGATCGCTTTCACCCCATAGTGTCGTCAACGTGATGCGCGCTTCAGGCTGCGACGTCCCGCAGTGGATGCTGGATCTCAAGAACCCTTCGCAGGACGACAAGAAGAAGCTCCGGATGAAGCCTATTGACCGCAAGGACGTCAGTCGCACGAATGGCTCTGGGAACGGGTCGAAGAGCGATCGGAAGAAGGTGGAGAGGAACAGGGTTATGGGTGGCAAGGTTAAGGAGAGGAAGGTCAAGGGAGCGGAGAAGGAGGTCGCGATGGCCGAGTAGGGCTGCAACCTTTCTGCCGCTAGATTCGCGAGAGCGTCTCGTTCTCGTCGTCCTGCTGCTCTCTACGTTCTGCAAGGCGCTCAGAAGCTCCTCCTCCAACCGCAAACGCACGCCGCGATCAATCTGTGACCCCAATCGATTCTAACTCTAGCACAACTAATCGACGACGTGGTACGAAGGCTGGCGGAGCTTGACTCCACCCTGCTGCACCGGCAAATCGTAGTACGCACTGCACACACGCAATCCATCAGCTCCCCTTCTCCCACCGTCAGCCCTCGCAAAGGAACTCACCTCGACCGGTACCTCCTCAAGTAAACAATCGCGACATCCTCCAACACGTCAGGCTCGATCCCGAGATCCGCAAAGCCCTTGAGCCCTCCCTCCGCCGCAACATCATCGATGAACCTCCGAGTAACCTCATCGGGGCTGAGCGTAGGCCACCAAACGAGGTCCCACAGACGCGCAGCGAGGGCGAGGACGGGTTTGGGGAAGTTGGGGCCTTGGAGCTTCTTGAGCGTGAGAGCCTCGACGAGCGAGAGGAGCGTCTCGAACGTGTAGGTCTTGGGGCCTGCGAGGGCGAAGGTCGAGGAGGCGGTCGAGGGAGCGGTGAGCATGATGCTGAGAGCTTGAGCGACATCCATAACCTGCGTATGGGGGTCAGTGTAGTAGGCGGGAGGGAAGGAGGGAGGAGACGGACGTGGACGGGCTTGATCTTCGTCTCGCCGTGGTTGACGCGGTACACGCTCGGGCTCACCGCGAGCGTGTTGAGCAGGCGATCCTCGTGTCCGTACATCCATCCAGGGCGAACAATCGTCGCCTCGGGGAACGCCTCGCGCACGGCTTGCTCTCCCTCGAACTTGGTGCGGTAGTACGCCGACTTGGAGTTGGGGTCGGCGTTGAGGTGGGAGACGTGGATGAAGCGCGAGACGCCGGAAAGGTGGGAGATGCGTGCCATGCGGCGTGCGCCGGAGACGTGCACGTCGTTGAAGGAGAAGTTCCTGGTGGGCGTGTTAGCGAGGCGGAGGGGGGAGAGGGGAGACGGCCGCACTTGGTGTTGTAGTCGCGACCAACGAGGTTGTAGACGGTGTCAGAGTGACGGAGGCACTCCTCAATCTGCGTATCGTTCTGGAGGTCCCATTCCTGCGGAGAACGAGGGCGTTAGCTGGGCTCGACTGCCTGGAGCTACGAGCGAGCAAAGCAACGCACCATGGGCACGATCTGTCCGAGGTCACCGCAGACCTTCAAATGCCGGGCTTCATCCTGATCGCGGTAGGGCACGATAACCTGCGTTCCAGCCTTGGCTGCAGGAGGACATCAGTTCCCGCTCAGCGCAACACCATCCCCGCTCCCTCACGCACCCAACTTGGACACAAGGTAGCGTCCCAAGAACCCAGTCGCTCCAAACACCGTCGCCACATGTCCCGTCGAAGAGTGCCTGCACGCACGCGCAGCTCGTCAGCCTGCTGTCCACGCCGACCCAGCCAATCGGCGCCGCTGGAAACCTTGCGCACCTTCCTCCGGGGCCCTTCTGGACGTAGGTGCGGCCAGTAAGAGGCGCCACCGTCACCTGGTTGCTGATGGATCGCTGTGGGTGTGCAAGCTCAGCGGATGCTCTGTAGGGGAGGGAGGGAGAGGACGAACGCATTGAGCCGGGCTCGTTCGGCGAAGAGGCTTCGCGAGAGCGGAAGAGACTGGGCCAAAGGGGGTCAGCTTGGGTAGCGCTGCTCCAGGCGGTTTGCACGCACGAACTCGGTTGGAAGCCATCGTGGAGTGGAGGGGGGAGGAAGCACCTCCCTCTCGCCTCGAGGGAAGCTCACTCCGCAGGGGCGGCCCCAATTGGCCCTGGGGCCTCGATCGACCCCTCGCTTGACCCCTCCTCTGCTTCCTTTCCTCCTTCTCCTCAGGGAGATTGAGAGGTGGGAGAAAGACTGAGCGTAAGAAACCGTAACGGTCCGGAAGCGACTCGCTTTACGATCAGAACAAGCGGCATCCACCTCCGGAGTCCGGCCAGCGAAGCCAACGTCGCCAACGAGGCGCGCTTTGTTGAACCGCTTCAGGTGGAACCAGCACGAGGTTAAAGAGGTCATTGAGCTGAGGGGCTTCTCCCCTCAAAGCGACGCAATTCTTGCACCAGGCGACCGAGGAAAGCGCAGGCGGGACCGCACTGGAAAGCGTGAACTGAGCACTGAAGAAAGAAGACATAAGCAAGAGAGAGGATGGAGCAGTTGGAGTCGAGAAAAAGGACCTGTGCGAAGACGAGCAGAGGAGAATCAGGTCCGCGGAACCACAAATCACCTCGTTTCAATTTACCTCCACCTTCTTCTTCTTCCTCGGCACCATAACGTTGACCTTCTTCACCACCTCCACCTCCCTAACCCTCTTGAGCCCCTCGTTCCTAACCTCCACCACCCTCCTACACTCTCTCTCCACCCCAGCCCCTCCCACATCGACCCCTTCGCTCCTAACGACCATCTCCAAATCCCTCTCCCATTTCCCCGCCGCCAATACAAGCTTATCTACGCCCGTCCACGCATAATCAACGTTATGAAACTCGCTCCAGAGCTTCGTAAACGTCGCATGCGGGACCGCTCCCCTCACTCCTCGCAGCCCCTTCTCCCCCACTCCCTTTTCCGTCTTCTCCTTCTCTCCCTGACCAACTACCTCCCCCTCCACCGCAATACCATCACGAACGATCCCAAAGAACCCCACCAGCGTCCCACTACAGCATTCCTGCCTCCACGCCATCCCATCCCCTCCCACCAAACCCCCTTACAGCTCGCCAATACCCTCCCCCTCTCCCTCGTTCTCTCCTTCTCCAGTTCCTCTCGCTGGAGTTGATGGGAGAGGGAAGATCCGGTGGCGAAGACGGTCGAGGAGAGAGAGGCGACGCGGTCGTCGTAGTCTCCTGAGGTGCCGGAGGGAGGGAGGGAGGAGGAGGTTAGGGAGTGGAGGTAGCGAGATTTGGGGTCGTCGGGGAAGGTGGGGATTAGGTCGGTTAGGAGGGCTTGGGTCGGAGGAGTGCTGGAGGAGGGGGAGGGGGAGGGGAAGAGAGGAGAGGGGTTGTTGTAGGGATGCGAGTAAGTCCACGTAGGCGAAGGAGTTGCAGGGACGTAGGGGAGGGATTCGGTGAAGGATAGACCGGGGATGAGGTAGTAAAGCTTCGCGTCCTGCACGCCGCTCGCTGCCAACGCGATACACCCCTTCCACCACCTCAGCAACCCCTTATCGTCCAGCACGCGTTTCTCCTTATTCTTCACGCTCCCAGGGAAGAGGTACTGCCCTTGTGCCCGCGCAAAGATGTGGACGCGAAGGCGCGTACTGGCGTGATGAGGAAGGATGAGGTGGAAGGTGAGGAAGGACGCGACGAGCGTGCGGGCGGGAGAGTGGGAGGAGGAGAGGCCGGAGGTGTCGACTTTGGAGATGTAGAGGAGCGTGGTGGAGGTTGAGGGGATTGTGTAGAGGGAGGCTTCGAGGGCGACGATGGGGAGGGAGGTGGTTGCGTCGTTCGCTCGGGTCAGAGGATCGCTGGGTTCACTGGTGGAGGGTGCAGAATCCGAAGAGGGTACAGGAGAAGGCAGCTTGAGCTTTTCGGAGAGGACGACGAGGACCTCCTCCTGCCAGATCTTGGTCTTGGGGTTGGACGCGTGCGGGAAGAGGGCGTAGGACCTGCGAGGCTGGGAGCGGAGGACCTGGATAGTGTACTCGTGTGTTCCTGGGAACGAGGCGAGGGATTGGGAGAGGTGGTCGAGGAGAGTCGTGGGAAGGGCGACTGGATCTGCCGAGGAGGAAGGTGTTGCCATCGTTTCCTGCTGCTCGTTCGGCGTTGAATCAGCGGGGTCACCTTCGCTGGGAGAGCCTAGCTGTACTTACAACCTGGCAAGGGATGGCAAACGGAAGGAGGGCTCGAGGGGGGAAGCCTTCGACCTGGGTGGGCAGCTTCGGCAGGATCGGCGCCTCTGAGCGAGCGCGCGAGCGAGCACGCGGTTCTCCTCCTCTCTCTCCCAACTCGACGAAGGATGGAGGACGACAAGAAACGACTTCAAGAGTTGGAAGAGGGACTCCCCCTGCCAACGACAACCGCAACAGCTCCTCCGCCAGCTCTCCCTCGGTGGAAGCAAGCGCTCCTCACTCTCGCTCTCCTCACTCTCACCTACCAGTTCCTCACGTCCTACTCCTCGTCTTCTACGCCCTCGAACCACCAAGGATGGCGTGCGCACCGGTCAATCCAAGGCTCCGTCGCGCACGCCCTCTCCTCGACCCCTGGCGCCCATCCCTGCCCTCACCACAAGGCTATCTCCCCCGCCAAGGCCGAAGCCTCGTTCCTCACCATTCCCTCTCCTGGGTCCGCCCGCGAAGCTTCCCACTCGTGCGTCCTCTCGCCGCTTCTCCCCCTTTCCAAGTCGCCCCCCGCACTGCTGTCGGCAGTACACGAGCTGACTTAGTTCCTACACAGGTTCACCGCGGTCGCACACATCGCCGGCACCGAAGGCGATCGTCTCTCTGCTCTCCGCGTCAAGTCGCAGTGGGAGGAGCTGCTCGGACTTCCTCTCTCAGGCGACAGCAACGTCCTCGAAGCTGGAACGAAGGAGTCGCGCGAGGCGTTGATGGGCAAGTCGTGCTGGAAAGGACATGGCAAGGCGCACAAGTGGTGGAAGAGGGTTCTCAGGCGTGTTCCGGGGGCGAAGCGGTGGTTGAGGAAGAGGAGGAGCGCTGAGAAGCCCCGTGTGTGGGTCGACAGCTATTACCCCGTTCGTTCCTCCCTGCCTCCCTCTCTCCTTTCCGAACTGAACGACGACTACAGCTGCTCAACTACCCCACCAACCACTCCCTCACCCTTACGCCTCCCGGCGCTTCTTTCCCCTCTTTTATCGCTAAACTGCTCGAGGACGACGTCCCCGAGGACAAGACGAGTGCGAAGGGTCGTTTCGAGGTCCCCACCTTCCACGGCCTTTCGAAGAACGGAACCGCCAAAGGCCAGCTCGTCTACGCCGGCCGCGGAACGAAAGCCGAGTTCCTCTCGCTCCAAGCCCAAGGTCCGTTTCTCCACCTCGCCCTCGAAGAACCTCGCTAACGATTCTCCAGGCATCGACTTCCACGGCAAGATTGCGATAGTCCAATACGGCGGTTCCTTCCGCGGTCTCAAAGTCTCCGCCGCAGCCGAAGTAGGCGCTATCGGCGTCCTCATCTACTCCGATCCTATCGAGGACGGCGAAATGACTGCCGAGGCAGGTCACCTCCCCTACCCCGCCGGCCCCGCTCGTCAACCCTCCTCGTTCGTCGATCTCCCTCCTTCCTCGATACTGGAACTGACGCTACGAACACAGCGTCCAGCGAGGCTCGACGCAGTTCCTCTCCGTCTACCCCGGCGACCCTCTCACGCCTGGGACTCCGGCGTACAAGAATGCGACCACTCGTCTCCCGCGCGATGATCCTAGTATCAACATCCCCTCGATCCCTTCCCTCCCAATCTCGTACGAGGATGCGCTGCCGCTGCTCAAGAACTTGAACGGGCGCGGGATTAAGATGGAGGAAGGGGGACTGGCGTGGTTGGGAGTCGAGTATTGGACTGGGCCCGGAGAGGGAGAGGTGGAGATGGTTAATGGCATGGAGGACAAGGTTACGGCGATTTGGTGAGTCGTGCGCAGGCCTGAGGGAGGGACGAGGCTGATGCGAGGCGCAGGAACACGATGGCGGTCATCCCTGGAAGGATCAAGGACGAGATCGTCGTCGTGGGGAACCACAACGATGGTGCGTCTTCTCGTGCTCCTTCGCGAGCAGCGGCTGATACCTCCTCGCAGCATGGACGTTTGGCGCAGGAGATCCCAACTCTGGAACCGCCTCAGTCCACGAGATTGTCAAGGGCTTCGGCACGCTCCTCGAGCAGGGATGGAAGCCACTCCGCACGATCGTCCTCGCGAGCTGGGACGCCGAGGAGTACGGCCTGATCGGATCGACCGAGGTATGCTCTCTCGCTTTCGGAGCTCACGAACGCCACACTTACGCGAAGAGCAGTTCGGAGAAGACTTTAGCGCGTGGCTCAAGGACAACGTCGTCGCGTACTTGAACGTCGACGTCTCCGTCGCCGGCACGGGCTACGGCGTAGGCGCCTCCCCATCGCTCGCAGACCTCTTCAAGGCCGTTTCGAACGAGATCACCGACCCGGACCAAATCGACCGCAGCCTCTTGGACAAGATGGTCGCCGAGGATGTTGCAAAGGACGTGGTCGAGAAGGAGGCTTCGAACGAGCTTTATGTTGGGCCGCTGGGGAGCGGAAGCGACTTCACCGTCTTCTTGCAGTACCTCGGTATCGCCAGTGCTAATTTGGGGTACTCGAGGAAGAGGACTGATCCTGGTGCGTTCCTCGCTCGCTCCTGCCCGCTGTTCGCTAACGCGCGAGCAGTCTACCACTATCACTCTATCTACGACTCTGCGTACTGGTGAGCTGCTTCTCCCCAGCACGTTCGCAGGAACTGATGTCTCGCTTCTTCGCAGGATGGACACGTTCGGCGACAGCACTTTCGAGCGCCATGTCGCCGTCGCCAAAGTTCTCGGACTCGCAACGCTCCGCCTGGCCGACAGCTTGATCCTCCCTATCAACGTCACCGGTTCGTGCCTCTCCCCCCTCCCCTGCTTTCTTCACTCATTGATTCGGCAGCCTACGCCCACGAACTCTCGTACTACTACAGCAAAGTGCACGCGCTCTCGCTCGCTTCTCCTCACCCTATCGACCTGTCAGACCTCGACACAGCGATCACGAAAGTCCAGAAAGCCGCTTCGAAGCTCGATGAGGAGATTCTCGAGGTCAAGGAGGCGCTGGACGGAGGACATCACGGCCGACACGGGAAGAGGGAGAAGACGCTTAAGAAGGTTCGCTCGATCAACAAGCGCCTCTCGTCTTTCGAGGCGAGCTTGATTGATGAGGAGGGACTGCCGGGGAGGGGTTGGTACAAGAACCTCGTCGTTGCGCCGGGGTTGGATCTGGGATATGGTGCGTTGCGAGGTCCCACACGGAGGTGCGCGTGCTGATGGGTTTGAATGCAGGTGCTACGACGTTCCCGGGACTTACGGAGGCGTTCACGTTGCATCACGACACGGTACAGGCGGAGAAGGAGGCGGAGAGGATCGTTGCGGTCCTCCGGAATGCGGCGAAGGGGCTCAAGAAGTAGATTCTACAGCTGTTCCTCGCGTCTTGCACATAGACAATCAAGCACTGTTCCTATCTATCGCTTTGCTGCCCTTTTGCGCGTTTGGGGAGGTTCGAAGAGCTCAATTCGCTCGGAATCCCGTTCCACCGAGACGGGGCATTCTCCTTGCGATTCTCCCTTTGGCTCCTCTCAATCACCTTCAACTCACCATGACTGCAGTACCTCACGGAATCTACGTTCCCGCGCTCACCTTCTGTGTCGACGGCGGCGCCCTCGACGTCGAAGCCTGCAAATCGCACGCCGTCAGATTCGTCCTCGTTTCTCCCCACGAACGCCAGCTAACCCTCTCGTCCCAGTCTCCCCAAAGCCGGCGTAACAGGCCTCGTTGGAAACGGCACGACTGGCGAGCCAGGGCACCTCTCCCGCGCTGAACCCCGCGCCACCATCACCGCTTCGCGCGAAGCGCTTGACGAAGTGAGGTTCCCCAATATGCCGATTATTGCGGGGTGTGGGTGCCTTCGACGTGGGAGACGATGGAGTTGTGTGTTGAGGCCGCGGAGCGCTGGGAGCGGCATTCGTGCTCGTGCTCCCACCCTCGTATTACAAGGCTGCGATGACCGAGGAGCTCATCGGCAAGTTCTTTGTCGACGTGCGTCTCCTTTCTCTGGAATACCGTGGAGCTCTGGCTGAAGTAAATCCCAGGTTGCGGAGGCCTCGCCTATCCCCCTCCTCATCTACAACTTCCCGTAACACCATTCTGGTCCTTCGCACCTTGCTCTCGCTAACGCCCTTCGCAGCGGCGTCGCCAACAGCATCGACCTCTCCCTCTCCCTCATCTCCCGCCTCGCGAAGCACCCCCAAGATTGTCGGCATCGAGCTCTCCTGCGGTAACATCGGCAAAGCCGCGCGCCTGTCCCCCCTTTCCCCTCGAGTGAGTTCGCCATCTTCAGCGGACTGGCCGAAACGATGCTACACCTTCTTAGCGGAAAGCAGGGGAGTGGAGCGGGGGTGGAGGAGGCGCGAGCGGCGCAGACCGAGTTGTCGCTGGCAGCCGAGTTGGAGATTGCGGGAGGCGTTCCGGCAATGAGGGTGAGTGAGAATAGGGAAAGGTGGAAGCAGAGCTGATTAGGGTGGAGCAGTACGGCGTCGTCGAGTACTTTGGATATGGACGAGTGTCGAGGGCTCCACTGCCGGATGCGAAAGACGGCGCTCAAGGCGCAGACGATCAGCTGGTTGGCGCCCCTGATGGAACGGGAGATCTGAAATTGCCTGGATTCAATGAGATGGCTTGAGTCGAGAGCGCGGCCAAGTCGCAGATTGAGCAGAGAGCCAAAACACGCTCGAAGAGCCAGTCCAGCCAGGGAAAAGCAGTCGACGCAATGTGGCAGAGGAGTGGCGCCCGGCCGAGAGCTTTAGATGGTACAAGTTGACGCAGAGAGCAGTGCGGCTTCATCCGCGACAAGCTGGCAGCTCCTCCAACGTCAGAACGTAGAGTTGTTCCGGCGAGCGGGTTGGGGAGAAGCAGAGGCGCCGGTATCATACCCCCGCGTTGAGACAGGTCTCTTTGCGAGGTAGGGAAGCAGGATCGCAGGAAGCGCCCACAGCAGCGGTGCGTTGAACGTCGGCGCCGACGTGGCCTTCCTCCCCTCGTGCTGACCGTCGTTCAAAGTGCCACCAACGCAGCATCTACCCGCAAAGACTGCACCAGGTTCGCAGATCCATCGTCTGTAGTAGCTCGCCTGTCTCCGCCCTCCGAGCTCCGAATCTCAGAGCAGCACCTCCACCCGTCGTTCAGGCTCTGTTAAGGCCCACCCCGCTCCTCAC
Organism: Glaciozyma antarctica PI12; assembly: GCA_002917775.1. Classification (NCBI taxonomy): domain Eukaryota; kingdom Fungi; phylum Basidiomycota; class Microbotryomycetes; order Kriegeriales; family Camptobasidiaceae; genus Glaciozyma; species Glaciozyma antarctica. The sequence continues at coordinate 440,437 of KZ627153.1, read as the reverse complement.
TCCCGCGATAAAGCTCCCTCGCCTGGCTCCTTTCGCTGTCCCATCTCGCCTGGAGGTATCGTAGTCGGTCGCCGCAAGCTAGTCGTCCCTCACACCTTGCGAACGAGTTGGCGGGTCCGCCTTGGGCTTGACTTCAACCGCGTCCGCTGAGCTGCCTTCTTTGGACGAATCGCTAGCCATCTTCGAGCTGGTAGGGAGCGAAACGCTGTTAAGAAAACGAGGACGTGGCGGTGGGAAAGGATGGACGGAGCGCCAACTTGGTGAGGTTGTCCTCCTACCTCGTCGCTCACTGATGGTTCGATGGGCGCACCTCCTCATCGCTGCCTTCCTTCTCCAGCCAGCTGCGCCGGCTCTCGGGTTCATGTCGTCGGCGCGAAAGCGGGAGCTGAGGGAGCTGACGAGGGAGACCTGGCGCCATGCCTATGGATCCTACAAGCGTGCGTTCGCGCCCTTCCCGACTCCAGAGCTTCAGACCTAACCAATGTGCTTGGTGCAGGTGCTGCGTTCCCTGCAGACGAGCTACTGCCCCTGTCATGCGGACCGCAAGGGCACGACCGCGCGCGGCGAGATGTGCGTCCTCAGAGCTGGTTCGAGGGCCAGGGCAGATGCTGACGGTGTTACGCCAGAATACTGGTGTGAACGACGTGATGGGAGACTATCTGTTGACGGTGGTGGACTCGATGGATACCTTTCCAGTGAGCTCGTTGCCACCGCTCCGCTCCCCGACCTCGTGTTGACTTTCAATCGGTCGCAGATAATGGGAGACCGCGAAGGATGGGAGAACGCCGTGCGGGAGACGATTCAACACGTTAGCTTCGACCAGGACAGTCGCGTCCAGGTCTTCGAGGTTTCCATACGAATGCTAGGAGGGCTGGTGAGTCGAAGTAGGAGCGAGCGAGCGCTAGCAGCTTGGAGCTAACGCATTGATGCAGCTCTCTGCGCACATCATCGCGACGGACCACCCCGAATTCTCGCTCCCCTGGTACCGTGGCGAGCTCCTCGCACTCGCCCGCGACCTCGGAAGGCGCCTCCTTCCCGCCTTCAACACTCCCACAGGCATTCCTTATCCTCGCATTCATCTACAACTCGGCGTAATCGCAGGCGAGACCGTGGAGACGTGTACGGCGGGAGCGGGGTCGTTGCTGCTGGAGTTCGGGACGCTGAGTCGGTTGACGGGAGATGCGGTCTACGAGAACGTCGCGCGCAAGGCGTTCTACGCCGTATGGAATCGACGCAGCGAGCTCAACTTGCTCGGCAACACGATCTCTGCCCTCGACGGACGATGGCTTCATGCGGTGAGCTCCACCGGAGCTGGCATCGACTCATTCTTCGAGTGCGTCTTCATTCTTCGTATCGCAGAGTTCACGCTGATCTGACTTGAATCGCCAGATACGCTGCGAAAGCCTATGTTATGTTTGGCGAGGACGAATGGTGGAGAGTGTGGGAGGAAGCCTACGCGGCAATTATGTTGCGGATCCGAGCGCCGGACGGATTCTGGGTCAGCCGAGTCACCAGCAGCAGGAATGACCTCGCTAACGAGCCTCACGACGCAGTATCGAGGAGCGAATATGCACAGCGGTCAGCTCAGCTCCGTCGTCGTCGACTCCCTCTCGGCCTTCTTCCCTGGCGTGCAAACCCTCGTCGGAGACGTCGAGTCGGCGATCAAAGCCCACGCCGTGTACGCTTTCCAATGGAAGGTGAGCTTCCGACTTCCGTATCACTTTTAGCCTGCTAGGATGGAAGCAGCATACTTGAGACTGAAAGGGGGCGGAGACAAGCGGACCTCACCTCCGAATGCGCTGCTAACCCATAGTCTCATTCTTAGCGCTACGGAGGACTTCCTGAGCTTTTCGACATCAACCGACGCCAGGCTGTCTCGCTCGGTGAGCATTTCTGCATTCGCCACCCTCGAAGGGATTCATCTGACGGTCCTCGCACGCAGGGTATCCACTTCGCCCAGAGTTCATCGAGTCCAACCTCTACCTCTACCAGGCGACAAAGGACGAATGGTATCTCGAGATCGCCGAGCAGGTCCTCTCCGATATCAACAATCGCACTCGAGTAGCCTGCGGATTGGCCGCCGTTCTCGACCTAACTACTGGCGCTCTCGAAAACAAACAACCCAGCTTCGTCACTGCCGAAACTTTGAAGTATTTGTATCTCACATTCGACGATGTGAGCTCTGCGCGCTCGCTGCCTCTGACGCTCGAAACTAAGTACGACTCTCTCGCAGGCCAGTCCCTTCAACCGTGACGACTCTGCGACCGTATATTCGACGGAGGGGCACATGCTTTCAGTCGACTCGAAACCCGTTCTTGGTCGCCGCCGTCGAAGCATCCCCGCCGAAGCGCCAACCTGTCCCGCTTACGATCCCGAACCCGAAGAGCAATCTCAACACTTCCTCTCACTTGGAGTCTCGCGGAGAACCGACATCGAGTACGCTCGATTCCTGGCTGGCTACGCTGTCGTCGACGAGCGAAAGGAGGTTGCAGAGGGGAGATGGAGTGAGAGCGGCTGGTGCGAATTGCCAGTCTCGGAGGTGCGTCGTCCTTCTGTGCGCTCTGATTTCGTGCGAGCCTAATCTTTTCAGCTTTACAGGATTACGCCGTCGAAATCCTCTTTGCTGCTGGCGGAGAAGTTGAAGACTTGGCTCCTGCAACATCAAAAGTCGCACAAAACGTCGATGGATCTGTCATCAGTACGTTCTTTGCTTTCGCGACTCAATCACGGAAGCCGCTAACTCGTTCACCCTCAGTTCATGGCATCAGCGGACTTCGCTTCGCCTTGACTCGCGCCTGGCCCGGCGGGGACGACTATCTCATTTCTCGCGTCGGCCCCTACCAAGTCCCCGCCGACCAGTTCGTCAAGATCGACGATCCCATCGTCCTCGCCAGCATTCCCGTCTCGCGAACCAACAAGGTCGAGCTCAACATCTTCGTCGAGACGGCCAAAGGTGCATCGACTCTCAAGGGCCTCGCGTACGCCGCCGCTTTCGGTCCCTCCATCGCTTCGAAAGGCGCCACGTCCGGCTCGTTCGCCGTATCCCTCCCTCCCCTCCCACTCGTATCCTCTCCCTCTCCTTACGGCTGCGACGTCCATCGCGGATCATCGCCAAGCCTCGACGGAAAGGTCGTCATCCTGCGCCGGGGAGGATGCTCTTTTGCGAAGAAGGCCAACGTCGCAGCTCTCGCAGGAGCGAAGGGCGTTCTTGTCGTAGGGACGCTAGACGACGAGGACGTCATTCCTCTGGCGGATGGGGAGGAGGCGAGCTACAAGGCGCTCGTTCCGCTCGTACTCGTCTCGAACAGTACGGGGTCGGCGCTCGAGGCTTTGATGAAGGACGGAGGAGGAGCGATGGTCAAGGTGGAGGTTGTGAAGGACGAGAACGTGAATGCGCTCGTGCTGGGCGGGTACACGGTGCTGAATGTAAAGCTGCTGCGGCAGCGTTCATGAGCTACGATAAATTCGCATTGCGGTGTCAATCCTCTCGTTCCTGCCCTCCTCCTGCTTCCCCTCTCCTTGAAGACCTGCTTCGACGTCCTGGCGAGCGAGACGCGTCAGGTCGCTACCTTGCGAGAGGAGAAAGACGACGCACCCACTCATGCGCTCCCATCCCAGCCATGGTATCCTCTTACGCGCTGAAGCATCTCCCACAGGATGGCACACGCCTGGTCGCCGAACCCCAGGAGACGCATCAGGCTCGCCGGCACGGGAGGTCCACCAAAAGGGTCGCGCTGTCGATTCGGCGAATCCAGCGGTCCCGTAGCTTTTCGCGCAAGCACCCTTCCTAGCGCACTCGACCAGTCGTAGCTTGGAGGAGGAATGAAGTGCACTGCGGGATGAGGGGACCGCACAATGCTCTCCTTTTCGAACGGTGCCAAGTCGGGGGCGCAGATCGTGTCGTTACAATAGCTGCCGCTTGAGGTCTTCGTCAGGTGAGGGACCTTGAGAGCGAAGAAGGCGCGGGTGACGAAAGGAAGGCGGAGCCACGAGTCGTCCAGCTTCGCCATTCCGCTCGAGGGGTCGCCGTTGAGGGCCGCCTGTGAGAACAAAGCTCGAAGCTGAAAGCAGCTACCTTGACCTGGCAATCCCGGCTGCAGTAGCGTGTAAGGTTCGAGCGGCACTTGGAGCAGACAAGCAGCTTTCTGTCGGGGACTGTCGAGCGGGAACGAGGGGAGCAGAGGAAGCGGAGGAAGCGGTGAAATGAGAGAGAAGGGGGCAACCGTCAGCAGAGACGAGCTGTGGGACGGAAGGAAAGTACGCACAGAGCTGGATGCAGGTCCGGCACCTCTGTCCGTTGAGGCCGTTGCCGTTGCTGGTCTCGACCATGCTCGAGCTGAAGAGAGTGTTTAAAGGAGAGGACGCGGCGCTGTAAGAGCAGGTGTGAGCGAGCTTCACGCAGTGAGGCCACTGTGAATACGCACGTGTTCAAGTCACTGAGGAGCAGGGATTTCCAACTGTAGTTGGGAGCGAGGAGTAGGAGGAAGAGAGGCAAGGCCGCAACTCCTGCCGGCCGCTCTGTTCCTCTCCCCACGCGCTCTCGACTAGCCAGACCTCCCAGTACACCTCCAGATGCGACACGGAAGCCGGGCAAACGCCATCACCAACAGCCCGTTCGTGCGATCCCTCATCCAGCCTGTATTCGCCAACATCCCTGCTCGCGCCCTCTCTCCCCCAACCTCCCGCGACCTCCTGCCCACGCAACCCAGCACCAAGAACGCCTTCACAATAGCAGCGGTCGCGCCAGAAGGAGGGAACCAGGGGCAAAAGCGGAAGAGGGAAGCTGGAGACGAGGGGAAGAGGGGAGGAGAGGAGGACGTTGTGACGACCTACACGGCGCACAACCTACCTGAGGAGCTCAAGAAATGTGCGTAGGATGCTGTGGTGTTGCTGTGCTGGGGTGGGCACTTACACGATACCTCTGCGCCGCAGATTGGGTCCAGCGGTACGACCTCTTTTCGCGCTTCGACGAGGGCTGCAGGATGGATATCGAGGGATGGTATTCGGTCACGCCGGAGCTGGTGGCATTTCAGATTGCGGAGCGGTGTAAGTGCAGTCGGAGCTCGAGAAAGGAGGAAGCTGCGTCGAGCGAGCGAGCTAACGGATGTTCTCTCGCGCAGGTCGAAGTAGCGTCGTAGTGGACGCGTTCTGCGGTGTAGGAGGGAACGCGATCCAGTTTGCCTTCACTTGCGAGAAAGGTGAGCGTCTCTGCTCCTTCCCTGCGCCGGATTCTGAGCCAGTTCCGCCCAGTCATCGCCATCGACATCTCTCCCGTTCGCCTCGCTTGCGCAAAGCACAACGCCCGCATCTACGGCGTCGAAGACCGGATCACGTTTATCCTCGCCGACTTTCCCACCTGGGCAAAAGAGTACGCCGTACGAAAAGCCGCTGGCAAAGTAGTAAAGGACGACGAAGTCGAAGTCGTCTTCCTCAGTCCTCCCTGGGGCGGGATCGACTACAAAGAAGCCGGGAACGACACGCCCGCATCCAAGAAGCTCAAGAACCTCAACGGAATCGCCATCCCCGGAACTCCGACCCCCGCACTCCCTCCGCCCACCGTCGACCACCCTCAGCCCGCCTACCCACTCTCAGCTCTCGCCCCCCTCCACGGCGCCGAACTCTTCTTCCTCGCACGCGCATTAACGCCCCATATCGCGTACTACCTCCCTCGGAACGTCGATATCGAGGAAGTCGCCGCGCTACCAAAGCTGTGTCCGCGCGTTGCGGAGGAGGGGGTGGAGCTGGTACCGGGGTTGGAGAGAGTGGAAGTGGAGGAGGAGTGGATGGGAGGGAGGATGAAGGCGGTTACGGTGTATTATGGGGATCTGGCGCATCAGCTGGGCTGAAAACGCGAGTTTGATGGTGCGAAGTCGGGCGTGCGATGGTGGCTTTTCGAACTGCTCCTTTCTCGCTTGCTCCAGAATCTCTCTCTCGCGGTCTCCGGAATCGTACAGCGAATCGTGATATGGATTCGCAAAGCAAGTGGCGTAACGATGCGGGGTGATGGTGGTGGTTCAGAGACGCGATAGGTTCAGCAGGGGGGAGGATCGAGGAATAGGAGTGGCATGGGGAATAAGCGATGAACAGCAGGTACAAAAGCACGGTGGTGGGGATAAGAAAGCGACTGACCGAAGGATGCGTGGAAAGGAGGGCGGGGGTCTAGCGATAGTAAGGACGGCTCGTCTTCGGGGGCGAGGGGAAGATGGTGGAGCTAAACAGCGACGGGAAGGACGCTTGAACGTCGTCCTCGAACGAAATGAACGAGAAAGGCAGAGCTTGATCCTCCTTCGCGCCAGACGAGAACGCTCCTCCGCACTCTTCCTCCCTCATCTTCTCCCACATCTTCTCCAGTCCGACCTCCTGCAATCCACGATCATCGTACATCGGCGCACTCTGCGAGAAGGGCGAATCGACGAACGATCCCTCCGCCTCGGTCGACGCGCTTCCAGAGCGCGAGAGGTCGGGGAGCGAGGGCGAGGGGGTGAGACCGAAGAAGTTGGCGGGGCGACGAGGGCTGGGAGGGGAGGGAGAGTACGGCGTTGAGAGCGTGTCGTCGATTCCGGGGCTGTCGGCGCGGACCCAGCCGGTCGAGCTCCCCTGCGTAAGGATGGGCGAGCGACGTCCTTCGTCGCGAGAGATGAATTCGCTGAGATCTCCGAACGGCGTAGAAGGTGTCGAGACTTTGGCTTTGATGACCCTCGCGATCCCGTCCGCGATGCAGAGTTCGACCTTCGAGGACTGGACGACGGTGGACTGGGGCGCGAGGACTCGCTGGATCTGAATCGGGTCGAATCCCCTCGGGTGGTCGAGATCGTAGGTCGTCGCGTCCTCCTTCGGCGGCCTCGCTCCCGTAAGCGCGCAGCGCGCGAGTCCAAGGCTCTCGACGAGATCGTACGGCGTCGTCGTCGCCGGCGTCCAGACTCCGTACCAGAGCTTCTCGAGAAACGCGCGACCGGGATCCGTCCTGCGAACCGCCTCCTGCGTCGTACCGCGAAGGAGCTTCGCAACGTCCTGGACGACTTGAATCGCCTGGGTCGCGTTGTTAACGAGGACGGTCCAGGTCTCGCGCTGAGAAGCTTGCGAGTCCATCGTCCAGTCGTGGCTCGTCTCGTCCCAGGTGAGAGTGCCGGGGAAAGAGGTGTAGAAGGAGATGGGGGAGGAGAGGTCGCGGGTGAAGATGAGGCAGGCTTCTTCGGTCGTTTCGTCGCGGAAGAGGTGGAGAGAGCGAATCGAGCTGGCGGGGAGAGTGATCTTAAAGTAGCGCTGTGAAGGAAAGAGCGTCAGCGGGGTACGAACCAGAGGAGACAATGAACGCACGTCGTCGTGGTGCGTCCAGAACACGAAGGACTCGACCGAGGGGAGGTAGTAGACCATCAACTCGGGCCTCTCCTTCTCCAGAAGACGGTGCCAGTTCCCAATCGACAGCTGGAACGCAGAGAGGAAGAGAACGTCTGCAAGTCACATCGTCGTCAGCTTCCATCCCAACTCCGCCCTCCTTCGCACGAAAGCCAAACGCACCTTCGACCTCGTTCACTCCGAGGCGGCAGTAATCGTACAGTTCGTTCTGCGACAGCTCCCTTCCCTCCTTCTCATCCTGTACCGCTCCCTCGACGAGCTTCTCCATCATCCTCAACATCCGCTTCCCGTCGACGACCGCCGGGGACTCGGACCTCGTCTCCGCGGTCGGGTCGACCTCGACGAGCTCCAACGGGCAGAGCAAATCACCATCCGATTCGGAGGTCGAGATCGCTGGGCTGTTGACGTGTGGGAGGGGAGAAGGGTCGGGGAGGAGGTCGACGTGCTAAGTGATTAGGTGGCGGTGCTGCGGCTCGGGAGCGAGGGTCGGGGAGGGGCAGAGGACTTCGACCTCGGGCGTGGCGGCGACATTCGATTCGGTAGGAGTGGGGCGGGAGGCTGGAGCTGGGGAGAGGGAGGGGGAGAGAAGGGCGGAGTTGGAGAGGCGAGGATTGGTCGGGGGAGACGGAGCGCTCTCGCGACGGAGCAGCTTCGGAGCTCGCTTCGATTCAGCCTTTGCACTGGAAAGAGGGGAGCACGGGGGAGAAAAATCAGCCCATGCTTGTCGTGCCGACGGGAAGGTAACCAAGGAGGAAGACTCACCGACGAACCCACCACTTCCTCAGCGTCTTCGCGTCCACCCCGAGGTCCAGCCTTTCCTTGGAACTGATGAGCCTGAGCGACACTCCTTTTGCTTCTATGAAGAGGTCTTCGAGATGGGCGATGTCGACCAGCGAGAGGTCGAGCGTGTCGGGATTCGTCGCTGCGTGATTCGCGAGCTCGAGCGTGTCGTCGACGAACGAGCGTTTTTTGGTGTTGGAGGGCATCGAGGGGAGTAGATAACTTGATAGCGAGTAAAGCAGTGAGCGAGTGGTCGAAGTGAGAGAAAGCTCGCCTCGAAGAAAGTTTGACCTCCGGACGGTGGAGGGAGGCTCGAGCGGCGCAGCGAGATCTCCCAAATCGAAACGACGAGCAACTACCTCCCAGTTGGCGGAGAACAGCCAGCAGAAGCAGTCGTCGAGCATGCTCGGATTGAATGGGAGGAGGAGGGAGCTGGGGAGAAGCAGGAGTCGAGACGGGACTGCCAAACGCCGCGGAGGAAGCTCCCCTCCAGGAGAGAGCGAAGGGAACGAAGCAGCAACGACGATGAGCAGGACCACCCCTCGATACCATCACGCGAAATGCACGGCAAGTGTAAAGCACATTGGCATGTACCAACGCCCTCATCCGTCCCGATCCTCTGCGCCCCGCTGACGCTCCCCCCTCCTTCTCGCCCCAAAGTCCACTGCAGTCGAAAATTACGTCGACTTGCGGGCAGCCCTGCGATACGTTCGTTAGCACTGGCGCGACGCGAGAGGGGAGAACACGAAGGACGCACTTCTTCTTGTCCTTGGCGACCTGGACCTTGACCTTCTTCTCAGCGACGCGCTTCGCGAGGACGGTCCTGAGAGAGAGAGCGGGGGTTAGTGCGCGAACGACGAGGACGACGCACTAGTAACGAGGACGCACTTGTACTCGGCAACCTGGACCTTCTGCTGCTCAGTCTTCCTGCGCTTGAGCGAGCGGAGGTGTCGGCGGCGTTGCAGACGTTCAGGGGTCACAAGGCGCTGGATCTTGGGACTGCAGGTGAGGAGGAGAGTCAGACGCAGGTAGCGGTTGAGGGGGAAACTTAAACGCACGCCTTGGTGTAGGGCTTCGCTCCCTCGGTCTTGGAGACGACCTCGCGGCGGATAACGAACTTCCTGACGTCGTCGGTCTTGGTGAGGTTAAAGAAGCGACGGATCTTGGTAGCACGCTGTAGGGGAGAACAAAAAAAACGACGACACGATTAGCTACCGCTCCTCCGATCCATCGCGCTTTGAGAACGCACCTTGGGTCCGAGCCTCTTGGGGAGGACCTGGTCGGTCAAGCCGGGGATGTCGTTCTCTCCCTGCTTGACGACAACGAGAGCGAGGGCGCGAACGTCGGCACCGACGATGCATCCACGGACGGACTTCCTCTTGCGCTCTCCGGTCTTGCGGGGGCGGAAGCACGAGTGTCCCTTGCTAAGAAGGAGCTTGACACGGTGGGGGACGAGGACTCCCTGCTTGAGGGGGAAACCCTGCTTCTGTTCTCGGGGGGTGGAGCGTCAGCTGGCGGTTCATAGGGAGGCGCAGGGGAACTCAACGCACGTCGTTACCACCGGTGATGCGGAAGACGTATCCCTTGAACTCGTCTCCGAGAGCATCGGCAGCAACCTCCTGGGCCATGCGCTTCTCGTAGAAGATACGGCTGCGTGAGCGTCGAGAAAAGGGTCAGCACCTCCTCCTCCCTACGAGCCTAGCGAGTCGACGTACGTGCGGCGCTCATCATCGATCTCGATGGTCTTCTGTTGTCCCGTAGCGGGGTTGGCGAGGCACAACTTCATGCTGCAGGGGAGAAGTCGTGTGGGTCAGCTGGCGTGTCCTCCCTCAAGATCGTTTCCTGCGCCCTCCCCCCTTCCTCCCAACGTTGATAGCTTCTCCCTCTCTTCCCCAATAATACTCCTTCCAGCCGTGCGGTGCTCCCCTCCTCCTCCACCCCCGGCAGGCCTCCACGTTCCGACTTTGCCCTCCCGTGCACGCCGGCCTGTTGTCCCTCCCCTCCCGTCGTCCCGTTCCAAGCGCCGTCCTTCGCGGTCGATCCAGTGGGGGCGTCCTCGGCGTTCAGCTAGCAGCGATTCAACTTACGTGGGCGGTTGGTGAGAAGAGACGAACGAACGAAGGAGAGAAGGACTTGGAGAAGATTTCTGGGCCGGAGGTCGAATTTCGCCAGTTCGAGCCCAAGTTTGCGTCCCTCACGCGCTTCGCTCCTTCTCTTCCTTCGTCCCGCCCTCTCCCGTCGCCGCCAAACCTCTCAGACCAAGGTAGATCTAGTTTCGCTAGCCTACGCTTGTATTGCCCGAGTGCAATCCTCCGTCAAAACTCGCGCCCCAGTCGAGTCCGACCGCTGACTTGAGTCTGCTTCTTCTCTTCGCCCGTTTCTTCTCTGCAGGTTGTGAGTGCCCTCCCTCCTTCTGCACGCACGGAACGAACCACTGACTCTGCTGTCAACCCCAGCTCTCTCCCCCTCCGACAACTAACTCAAAATGGGACGCATGTACGTCTGCCACGAATCTCTGCCGCCCAAGGCCCCCCCAGCTGACTCCTCACTCGCAGGCACAACCCCCACAAGGGAATCGGTACATCCTCCCACTTAACCACCCTCTCTTCTCGCTAACCCTCAACCTCTCAGCCGGATCGGCGCTCCCCTACAAGCGCTCTGCGCCCCGCTGGCTCAAGATCTCCGCCGATGAGATCGCGGACCACATCTTCAAGCTTGCCCGCAAGGGTCTCACCCCTTCCCAGATCGGTGTCATCCTCCGTGATTCCCACGGAGTTGCCCAGGTCAAGAGCGTTACCGGAAACAAGATCCTACGTATCCTCAAGACCAACGGTGAGTTTTTCGCGCTGGACTTTCGCGGTTGAGGAGGCGGTAGGATGGTGGAGGGGCAGCATTGGGACACGAGGGATGTACTGGCGAAGGCTGGGAGACGACTGGTTTGGCGGGGGAGGTGCTGTCCGAACGCAGAAGCCAGGCCAACGCAGAACTCGCAGCTTACGCCCGCTCTTCCCCCGCAGGACTCGCCCCCCAGATCCCTGAGGACCTCTACCACCTCATCAAGAAGGCCGTCACTGTCCGCAAGCACCTCGAGCGCAACCGCCACGACAAGGGTGCGTCCTTCCGTCCTCCTCTTTCCCTCAAGCTGACCCCTCTCCCCAGACTCCAAGTTCCGCCTCATTCTCATCGAGTCCCGTATCCACCGTTTGGCGCGTTACTACAAGACCCGCTCCCAGGTAAATTTCTTTGTCGCTGCGTCTGGAAGGAACGAGAGCTGACGACTCGGTCTCTCGCAGCTTCCTCCTACCTTCAAGTTCGAGGCCGCTACCGCCTCGACCCTTATCGCTTAATTGCGCCTTTGGACGATGTGTGGACCGGGGGTGGATAGTCGAGTCGTTATGCTGCATGCAACATGGGGTTCACTCTCTTTTTGTGCCATTCGTCGCTCCTGTACCGTGGCCTGGGTTCTGAGAGCAGGAACCGCTCTTCTGCGATAAACTGCTCGGCAGAGTGGAGGCTGAGGAGGCGCCTGCGCCACGCTACGCCAGAGCGCATCACGGCTCCGAGGGCTGCGACGACGAGAAAGCGGAGGTGCTGCTGCCGTTGTTGGGAGGCTGTCGAGCTAGGGTAGTGTTTGCAGAAGGACTGTGGCGCCGAGAAAGAGGATTCCGAGGCCGTGGCGAGAAGAGCTGTCGTGCGCGATGGAGCAGCTGTGCGATCGTCGAGCAGATGAGAGCAGGTTGAAGGCTTTCTCCAGCACTGCGATTCGCGAATTCAAGCACTCACGCACGACACTAAACCTTCTTCGCAAACGACGACACGACTCCCTCAACCACGACTCCCTCGACTCCTCCCTTCTCTGCAACGCCCCCAACTCGCTCCCCCAAAACATACTCTTCTCATCCGCCGCCTCACGCATCTTCAGCCGATGCCCCACCACCCCCATGACGATACTAACGACGTCCTGCGGCACGATCGGTCCGCTCTCCAATCCTCGCGATTTCTCGACCCAGGCGTGAACGAAGGTGGTGAGCTCGGCGCGGGCGCGCGCGGTGAGCATACGACCTTCGAGGAGGGGAGTGATGCCGGAGGGTGGAAAGAAGGTCGGAGGTGTAGGATTCGAGAGCGGGGGAGAAATGGGAGGAGAGGCGAGAGGGGGGTAGTGGGAGGGGGGAGAGGAGGGAAGTGGGGGAGGGGGAGAGGGGGTGGGTTGATGGAGCTGAGAATTTCGGGGCGGGGTAGAAAAAGGCGCGCGAGGGGAGGGAGTGGGAGAGGCTGAAGAAGTCGAACTGCAGGATCGAAGGTTATTGAGATCAGGGAGCGAACGAGAAAGACGCACGAGGTACCGCGAAAGACCACCCCAGGCTCCATCCCCCTCGCCTTCCTCCTTCTCGCATACGATCGCAACGACGATAAATCCCTTCGGAAGGTTGAACGTCCCTTCCCAACCGTTCCCCTCGTCGATCAATTCCGTCCTCCTCGTCCTCATCGACGCTCCGTCGTCCCCAACGCGAGTCCTCCTCGTTGCTGCCGAGCTCAAAGCAATCCGCATCTCCCGGAGCACATCCACCAGAGCCTGTTGTACGCTTGGCCGACTCCGCTCGAGTCGCTCGAGGATGAGGACTTGCGGAAGGAGCTTCGCGACGCCAGGAGTGGGCTTGCGGTGGGTTTCGGCGGAAAGTCGGCGGGCGTAGGTTGGTGAAGAGTAGAGAGGGGTGAACGGAGGAGGAGGGAAATCGGGGGAGAGGGAGGTAGGGAGGGTTTCGGAGCGAAGAGGGGCGTGCGCTGGGGAACGGAGGGATTTCGCTGGGGACGAAGATCGAAGCTTGGTAGAGGCGAGGGCGGATTGAGCGGATGTGCTGGGCGGGCGGTTGAAGGGTTGAAGAGGAGAGGCGAGGGAAGCGCTCCGCGGGGGCGAGATCCGCTGAATCGACACCGCAGCGCGTGCAGGGACGTGTGACGGAGGTCCTAGGGCGTGTGCGTTTAGTTCTCCCCAAGTTTTTGCGCTCGCGACGGGCAACGCTCGAGGCACGCCACTTGACGCCGACCCTCCTTCGTTCCGTCGATTGGCGATGACAGCATTGAGCGTTTGTCGACGCACTCCTGACCTCCTGCGATCGGGCGAAGGCGGTCGAGGGGAGATGGGGCGGACGGGGAAGAGGTCCTCGCCGGCTGAAGAGCCTTCCTGCTCTGGAAGGAGCGAGGCTGGCTCGGAGGAGAAGTAGGAGCTCTGGCCGAGGATCGAGTCATTGAAGCTCTGCAGCCTGCGAGTAGGACTGGGGTGGGCGAGCTAGAGAGGCAAATTTAAGCTTGCAAAAGGGAGGAGGAGGTTAGGACGCACGATGAGGGATGGTCGCTGGCGGGGGAGTTCAGCTGGAGGCGGGACGGCGGTGAGAGGGACGCTTGAAGATCGACGTGGTGCCCTGTCCTGCTTCTTCGTTGCCGTGTTCCTCGTCTCCCGCCTAGTTGACTCTGCGGCGGGAGCGTTCGTGGACGGAGTGGGCGACGGAGGGACAAAGAGGGAGCGGAGGAAGGTCGTCGGCGAGGCTTCGGAGGTGCAGGAAACGCGATGGGTCGAGAGGGCAAAGATTGTAGAGCAAATCTGGCGGTCGTAGGGAGGGACAAGGGTCAGCACCTTCCCCCGGCCCCTGTCCCGTTCATCGACGCAGGGCTGCGGAGACTCACCCAAGCTACCTCTTCCCCCACACGCTTGACCCACTCCCTTTTCTCCTTCTTCTCCAGCAGCTCTCCCTCCGCGCCGATCCGGAGGACGAGGTTGCGTTCGCCAGCAGCGACGCAGAGGAGAATGGAGACGACAAGGCGTTCGTCGAAGTTGGTGTTCCTAGTCGCCTCGTGCACCTCGTGGAGCTGCTCAAGCTGAGCTGCGAGGTCCAGCACCATACCGTGCTGGCCTAGCTGAGAGTCGCTTTGAGAAGGCGCGTGGTGGGAGAACAAGTGTCCAGTTCCTGAATTCCTCGAGAGCTCTTCTTTCAGCCGTCGCTGCTCTCTCCGTCCTCCCCTTTCGTAACCTCACCAAGTCCGCTCCTCTACAAGCCTTACCGCTCCTGATGGCAAAGAAGTCGTCCAAGAAGAGCCTTGACTCTCCAGCTCAACGTGCGTGCTCCACACGTCCTCCACGTCGTTGCCTGCTTGCTGACCTTGGTGCTCCACAGCCAACTCCGCCGCCATCCCAGCCTCTTCCCCTTCCTCCCCCAATTCCTTGGCCGCTCAAAATTCCTCATCGGCACCCTCCGACACCTCCGCCTCCGCTCCCGTCAAGGTGAACAACGCCAACATCTCGGAGCTCAAGAACGCCTGCGACGATGTTGTCCGCGAGGTACGCCGTTCGCTCCACTGCAGTAGTTCACGCAGCTAACTCACTGCTCTGCTCAGTTCTTCGGCCGACCAACCGCCTTCACGCGCTCTCACGTTCACGAAGACGTGCGCCTCGTCCTCGGCTGGTCAGCAAGCCTCATCGCGTTTGGAACGGCGTACTACGGCTATACCGTGCCGTTTGAGGAGAGCAAAGCTTGGGTGACAGTGGGCGTGGCATTGTGCGTCTCCAGCTTTGCGCGGTGGTGGAGGAGGCGCGAGCGCGGCGCTACGCAGGGTCAGCGTGCTGACTGCCTTCCCTCCCTCCCCCACGCATGCAGATACGCGATTTTGAGTGGAGCGTTGGCATTGTACGTGGCTTACGTGGAGCAGTCCATCATCTTTACTGGCAAACGCCGTACCTTCGCCGCACGGGTCCGTCCCTCCTCCCCTCCTCCAGCTCCACTGCTAACCCTCCCCTCGCAGATATCCACCGAGCTCCTCACCGTCTCTTCCACCGCGACCCCCTCTCCCAGCTCTACCCCCCTCTTCCCTTTCCTCGCCTTCCTCTCCCCCGCGCCCGCCAAAACCTCCAGCGTCCCCTACCCCTCCTACACGTTGACCGTGTCGTACGTGCACTCGAGCAACGGCGGCAAGAGTCTCATTCATCAGAGCGAACGGAAGATGGAGAAGTGCTTTGGCGAGTTCTTTGATGGGGAGGGAACGCTGTGGAGGGAGGGATTGGAGAAGGAGTTGGAGACGCTGCTGGTCAGGGTTGTAGGGGAATAGAAGGCTGTTTGAGCGTACAAAGCGGTGCGGGTACGGTGCTGCTTGCTGGAGAGTGTGGAGGGTGGGATGGGATGGGGAACAGCAGTGTTCTGCTTGCGAGGTGCGGCCCCTGCTCGAGTTCGGCCGCGATCTTTATAAGGTGCTCACGCTCAAGACAGATATGAACTTGCTCTGCACGACGCTGCTTTCTAAGACGTTGGGCGAATCAGGAATCCACTCAACTCTGCCTGTATCTGCTCGTCGTCTTCTCAGTTCGCTGCCAATCCCTCGTGCGTTTGACGGTAGAGTCGGGTTGTAAACAAGGGTATACGGACGAAAATGGGATTGCACGTTTGTGAACTTGGTCAGTGCGAGGTGGGTTGCGAAGCGTGCGCGAGAGAGCGAGAGCGAGATGTTGACCTCTTCTCTCCTTGTTTTTTTTCGTCCTGCTGGGGAGGTCGCTCTGCTCCTGAATCGTTCACATCGATCTCTATCCACTTCATAGAACCTCTTCATTCTTGAACTCAGGACACTCCACTCGTTCAGTTTTCGCTGGCGCTGAGCAGGGCTGAGGCTGTTGCTCAGAGCCTCTTGGCGTCTGTTCGCCTCCTCCCACTCGCTCCCACAGCAACCCTCTCCCCAGCCGCCTCAGGTTCCGCTCGGTCAGCTCGAGGATTTCTTCACCCCTCGCCTTGCGAACCCCCACCTCGTCAAACCCCGCCCAATCCCTCCTCGCACCACCCACGCCATCCTCCTTCTCCGATGCGCTCCTTCCTCGCCGCCGCTCTCTCCCTCTCCCTCCTCTCCCTCTCCTCCGCCCAACTCATCACCGCTCTAGACGGAGAGTACGTCCGTTCCCATCCTTCCTTCCTCTGGCACCACTGACCCCTTCCTCTCCTCCCCCTTCCCCCTTCCTCCCTCTCCCCTCTCTTCCCCCTCTCTCCCCCTTCCCCTCCCCATCAGCGGCAACACCGTCTTAGCCACCATAGCGACGAACGCCCCGAGGCGTCCCCACCAACACTCTCATCCTCTCCACGATCGAACTCGCCGCCCCAGTTGTAGAGCCGACCACGGCAGCCGTGCCTACAACGACTGCAGGAGGACCGTTGGCAGCTACGAACCAGCCTATCGCAGTGAACGGCGGAACCCCCTTGTCGCGTTGTACGACCGCCGGATGCCCCGTCGCGCCTAGTGAGTCCCCCTTACGGGAGTCGAAGGAGGCATCGCTGATCCCCTCTCTAGCGACCTACACCGCTGATAACGGTAACATCGCCACTTGGTTCGCTACTACTCCCAACACTCCTATCCCAACCTGGACTTCCTCAGGTTCCATCCTCGGCGCCGCAGCCTGTTCGTCCCTTCCTCCGCGTCTTCCACGCCGAGCTGACGATCACAGACATCACGACGACGCTCACCGCTCCTGGACTCATGTCGGGCGCGAGCTCGGGGAACTGGGTCTGGGTGAACCAGTATGGAGTCATGGCGGGAGCGGTCGTGGTGGGAGGATTGGCGGGCGCGTTGGCGGTGCTTTAGAAAGGAGGGAGGAGGATGGACACTTTGTGCAGCGGTGGGACGATGTTATGATGGTATAATGACTGTTTTCTAAGCGACGCGGGCTGTGGGGCCGGAGAACGAGGGACGGCGAAGGTTGAACGTTGCGAAGACCTCGCGAGGGAGCTGTTTCGACCTCGATTGCCGCTTGTTCCGTGGCGTTCCTTCGCGTGGTCAACCTGCTCTTGAGCTCCAGAGAACATGAGCCATCGAAACGCGTGCAAGAAACGGAGCAGGCAGGCGCGCTCTGACACAAAAGAAGCAGCAGGCGGAGTCGCTCCTTGCTCGCTCCTCGCTCCTCGCTCCACCTTTCCTTTCTCCAGTATCCTGGAATCAAAGCCTATACCACCTGCTGTACAACATGCACACACGAACTGACTGCCCAACCCGCACCCGCGTGCTCCTCCACACTCCCCCTCCCACCTAATCGCGATCATCCTCCCAGTCCTCGTCCTCCGAGTCCTTGCTCTCCTCCGAGTCCTTGCTCTCCTCCGAATTTTCCTCCTCACTTTCCACCGACTCCTCATCACTCTCACTCTCCGCCCTTTCAAACTCCTCCAGCCCCACCGCTCTCGGCGGCGCTCCCATCCCCACCTCCTCCTCCCCTTTCCTCGCCACGACCCCGCTGCTGACCACCGCAAAGCCCTTGAGCGCCTCAAACCTCCTCTCCAACTCACTCATCCCCCCTTCCTCCCTTCTCTCCACCTCCCTCTCCACACTCAGTTCATCCCTCATCCGCGCCATCAGCTCCTCGTCCTCCTCCTCCGTCCTCTCCGCTCCTGCAGGCGCATGGAAAGATACTTCGATAGGCGTGAAAGCGGGTACTAGAGCTTCGTAAGAGGATAGAGCGGCGTTAAGTCGGCGGTCGGTAGTTGGGGAGGAGGCCGGGGATGAGGAGGCGAAGGAGGAGAGGTAGGCTTCGATGTCCGCGGGAGGGTTCTTGGTGGAGATGGGGATGGAAGTGGGAGGGGAAGTGGGAGGGGAGAGGGAGGAGAGGAGGGTGAGGCTGTGGGGACGTTAGTGGGAGTCCTTGCGGGGGAGGAGGGGGACGCACGGTGGGGACGACGGGGGCTTGGGACGAAGGCGCGCGAGACGGGCTTCGAGGGAGGATGGGTCTGAGGAGGTGGGCATGGAGGGCTTGGAGAGGAGCTGGGTAGGAGGAGCCAAGCTGCGAAGAGACGAAGAGACGTCGCCGAAGGATGACCCCCTTTTCTTCGCGGAGACGTCGTTTCCCGTTTCTCTCGCGGCGAGCAGGTGAGAGCAGGGAAGCTTCCAAGCTGGCGAAATGGCGTCTGAGCAGGAGGAGCAGCAAGAGGAGGAACGGCGAAGAAGCAGGCTCCGCGGAGTTGAAAGGTCAGCGACTCAGCGACTGATCGCTGGCTGCCTCCGTTTGAGCTGTCTCGTCGTGTCGCGTGTTCAGCTCATTTTCCGTGTCTGTTCAGGTCTGCTCCTTGTTCGATCTCATCGGCGTCTGCGGTTGGGATACGACACGCGAAGATCGTCGAGAGACGCGTCCTCAAATTCATCGCAGTGACGCATCGACGCGTCTTCCTCTTCTCCTTCCTGTCTTGGAAGAGGGAAAGACTTGACCGAGTTTCCTTCGCTCTGAATCAACACCTCCCTTCCTCTCCGAGATCGCCCCCCGAGATGAAACCTCAAAGTCGACCTCACTCTCCGGCGGCGGCGCTTTTCGTCTCACCCGGCTCTCCCTTCACGACCCCGACCCGACCGCACCGCAAGTCCGCCTACGGCCTCGCGTCCCCTCTCCTCTCCGAAAAAGAGGCCTCCTCCGAGCCTCTCCTCCCCCTCTCCTCTCCCACCTCTCCAACCTTCGCGCACCGAGGAACGGCGCGCCCGGGAAGACGGAATCGGTGGAGCTGGGTTGGGGTCCTTGGCGCGACTTTGGTGGGAGGGACGGTAATGCTGAGCGTTGTGGGGGCGGGGAGGAAGTTTGTGAGAGGTGGATGGGTGCCGTTGTTGAGGGAGAGCATCGGGGAGAGCGATGTGCAAGCGGTAGGGGTGAATCCGCTGGATCCGAGGACGACGCTGCAGTTCGGTGAGTCCCCGGAAGAGCATTGTGGGAGAGAGGTGAAGCTGATGCGCGAGACGCAGATGAGAACGTCACGGTGGACGCGTTCGAGCCCATCATTCGAGTCGGCGAGCTCGCAACGATCACCTTCCATTGCGGGCATGCCGACGTTGCGCTCTGTGCACCAGCGTACCGCGTCTTCCTCTCGGGACCGACGCTCGTTTCGCCGTTGTATTCGAGATCGTCGGAGAGGATGGACGAGCGTCATGTTCGCGTTTCGTTCGAGCTGAGGGATCCGGGACAGTACGAGATGTTTGCGTTTGCCGAGCACGAGAAGTGCAAGGAGTGGATGGAGGGAGAGGCAGTGCCTTGTGAGTCCCATTCCGAGCGGCTCGCTACACCTGCGAAGACACGCTCAATCGATTTCTTCCTCAGTCCAAAAGCTTGCGGTGACGGACACGCCGATGAAGCTGACCGTTGAGGGTTCAGGTGATTCCTTCGCGTCGCCAGCCCTGCTAGCAACTCACGTTCTCGCCCGCAGCTCCGCAAGAAGGCGTCGAAGCATGCTCGGGCGCGATGCCAGCAGGTCGCTGGATCTCAAAAGCGCACATCAACCCCTTCCATCTCACTCCCAAATCCCGCCACTACAAATGGCTTCAATCCCACGTGCGTCTCCTTCTCTCCTCCTTCTCGCTTTCACTCACGCCGGTTCAAACAGCTCGCCCTTCGCCCTTCGCACGGCTTGACCGACTACGCCGACCTCGCGTACATCTACGTTCCCTACGCCTGCAAGCCTCCGCACCGCTCATTCCGCGAATGGGTCAACTACGTCAAACCCGCTTCCATCCTCGTCCTCGGAGACGAGATCCTTCGAGACCTTTTTCTGCCAGCAGTACTTCCCCGATCTATCGCCAGACGTTGAAGAGGTTACAGACGATCAGTGCCGCTGTACGTTCCCTTCCCCCTCCCCTCCCTTTCACGAAATCTCACGCATTCCTCTCGTAGACTCAACCGATGGACCCTACCTCACCAGGTCCATCCCCCTCTCCCCTCCCTAAGCCCGCTCGAACCTCGCTGACCCCCCAAAAAACAGCAACAAAGCGACCTCCTACCTCCGCCCGGACGGCCTTCGCACCTCCCTTCGTTTCCACTACAACCCGCGAGGCGACACGCTCCTCTTAGAACCCTACCTCGCTTCCCTACCCTCCGTACCGACTCATATCGTTTTCGGCGTCGCTCTGGCTCTTACTGCCGAGTCAAAGGAGAAGGAAGTCTATGTCGGGAAGATGAGGGGGATGTTGCGGCTTTTGACGCAGTGGGCGCCGGATGCGAGGATTGTGGCGAGGACTTCGACGGGGAAGAGTTGGGCGGGGGTGCGTTTTCTTCTTCCGCGTCGATTGAAAGTGGTTGCTGATGAGGTTGGAGGGATTAGGGATGCAGGGAAGGGAGCGGGAGGGAGGTGCTAGAAGGCGTCGATGCAGCGCTGCTAGAGTACGTTCCCCCCTAACGCACTCCCTAACGTACTCCTTCGCTGATAGTCAGTCGCAGGCTCCTACAGGACTACCCTTATATATCACCCCTTGACGTTTACCCACTCTTCAACGACCGACCCGACGCCTGGGTAAGCTCCCCTCCTCCTTCCTCGCTCTCGCTCTGACCCTCTCGTACCGCAGCAGAGTATTGGGGAAGGCAATACGGAGGTGGAAGCGCCGGAGTATGCGGTGACGGACGCGTTGTTTGAGAGGTGGATGGAGGAGGAGAGGTGGGAATTTTAGATGGGAGGCTTTTTGGGCGGGGATTTTTCGTACTTGTTGTTTGAGCTGAGGAATACCTCGTTTGTACTGCCTGGAGAGAGAGAATCGAAAGGACCTCGTCGTCGTCGTCGTCGTCGTCTGGCCCGAGTCCCGTGAGTTAGGAGGTCAATTTTGCATTCCTCCCATTTCTCTCCTCGAGTCCCCCCTCGAGTGATCCTCCACCCGCCTGCAACCCGCTCCTTCTACATCGACCTACGCCCTCTCCCGCCTCCCCTCCCCTCCCCGCCGAGCCAGCACACCCGCACCTCTCCCCTGTTCAACTTCTCCGCACCGTCAACGATGGTCGTACGTCCCTCCTCCTCCCTCTTTAACGCCCGCTAACGCACTTGCACCAGTCAAGTCCCTTCTCCTGCTTCTCCCCCTCCTACGCCGAAACCATCAAATCGCACCGCGACCCCGCCTCCTCCTCCCACTCTGCTCTCACCCAACTCAACCCCAACTACCCCGTCTCCGAACTCGGGCGGACACCACCCCGCGATAGGGAGCCTAGAAGGAGCGGAGTTGAGAGTAGGAGTCCGGGGAGAGTGTTGAAGAGGAGGAGTCAGGGGGCGGTGTCGAAGGACATGATCGGCTTGCCTACGAACTTTGTGCACACTGGACACGTCGGGAGACCTCTCAATACCGCTGCCGTACGTCTCGTTCTCTCTTTGTGTGCAGAGGAGGAGCTGATACCCTCGCGCAGGCGCGTGAGATCGAAGAGACTCTCGCTTCGCTCTCCGCTGCGCTCGCGGCCCCTAACGCCTCCTACTCCCATCCTACTCCACCACGCAACACTTCGTTCTATCCTCCTCCACACGAGCTACAGAACCACGATCACGCTTTCAGCCCCAACAAGTCCCTACCCCCTTCTCCTCCCAGCGACTCTCGTCCCGAAACGCCCGCTAAAGAACCGACGAAAGCGCACCCGAGGCGAAAGCCGGCGCCGGCGGTGACGGCGTCTGTTATTCGGCAAGCGGGGG
The DNA here is from genome assembly GCA_002917775.1 of Glaciozyma antarctica PI12. Classification (NCBI taxonomy): domain Eukaryota; kingdom Fungi; phylum Basidiomycota; class Microbotryomycetes; order Kriegeriales; family Camptobasidiaceae; genus Glaciozyma; species Glaciozyma antarctica. Next base: position 418,871 of record KZ627153.1, on the reverse strand, counting down.
AACGGGCGGTGTATGCGAGTGGAGCTGGGAAGGGAGCTGAGGAATGGGAGGAGTTGGGAGTGGGGAGGGAGTGGGGGGAGTTGGTGAGAGGGGACGGGGCGGAATTTGACAGGGGGGAGGGGTGATAGGATCGGGGGTGGAGGATGGCGTGGGGAAGGAGCAGGGGAATGGGATGGGGAGGGAGGAAGAAAGACGGAGAAGACGGTGGAGGAATTGTTGAAGGAGGAGGGGGTGGATGGGATGGGGAGGAGGAAGGGGGAGGAGATGACGGATACGACTAAGATTAAGTGGGATGGGGCGATCAGAGAGGAGGAAGGGGAGGAGATGACGGATACGACTAAGATTAAGTGGGATGGGGCGATCAGAGAGATTGAGCTGGCGCTGAGGATGCTGAGGATGAAGTGAGGTGAAGGGTTGTTTACCGTATTTGCAGGCTGCGCATCGTTCGTCGTTTTTGGAAGCTGTGCCGTTGTTTTGCTGGGTCGCTGAGAGGTAGGAAAGCAGGAGAGCAGGAGAGAGCAGGAGAGAGCGAGTCCGAGCAAACTCGTCGAACCACACACGTTACAACAAGCAGCGGAACGAGCCTACTTGGCTTTCCCCTTCCCCTTCCCCTTCGGCGCCGCCTTAGCCTTTCCCTTTCCCTTCGCCGCAACCTCCTCCACCTCCTCCTCTTCCTCCGCCTGAGGCTCAACCTCTGCCTCGACGACCTCCTCCTCGACGACAGGCTCGACAACCTTCGCAGCCGTCTCCGAAGGTCCAGCCACCGCTCCCGCTCCCGACCCCGACGCGACTGGCGCAGCTCCAGCAGCCACAAGCTTCGCCTTCTTCCTCTTCTTCATCATTGCTTCACACAAAACAGACGCAAGATCAGCTGCCGCCCAGTCGAGAAAGCAGAAAGCGCAGCTCACCCTCCTTGACCGCATCCCGAACGCCCTCAACAATCTCTCTGCTCTCCGCAATATACTCCGTGTCCTCGAGACGACGCTTCGCGCCAGTCTGTCCGTCCAGACGAGCGATCTCCTGGTTGAGAGCGTCGAGACGCTCTTGGGCGGCAGTGGCGGCGGCGGCTTTGCGGTCGGGCTCGGCTTTGATGTACGCTGCGAGTCTGGTGTACGCAGTCAGTTTGATTTCCAGAACGTAGGGTCGGGGAGAGGGAGGGAGAGGGAGGGAGAGGGAGGGAGAGGGGAGCGGACTCACTTCTGCGCCTCCTTGATCGTGCTGAGCCTCCTGCCATTGAGGTCCCTACAGCTATCGTTGTTCGTCGCCTTATTACTGCTCATCCTTCCTCCCTGCGCCCTCAACTGACTCGCAAACCCTCCCTTCCCTCCACGCAGCCTCACCGCCAATCGCACAAACACCGGTGCGCCGGGCTGGTCGGCATGGAGGGCCGAGAGGGTGGAGGCAGTAGGGAGGGGACCGGAGGAGAGAGAGAGGGATTGGAGGGAGGGAGGGCAGAGGGGGGAGAGGATGGTCGAGAGGGAGGAGAGGGGGAGGTGCGAAGGGAGGGAGAGGGAGATGGTGGGGAAGGGGTGGAAGGAGGTGATGAGAAGGGAGGTGAACGAGTCTGTTGCCATTGCTGTAGTTCTGTTAGAGAGCGTAGGGGAGGGGTAAAGGCAGGAGGGAGAGAGGGAAGTGCTCCACCACTCGAGGACTTGGCCCAGCTCCCTGCCTTGGCTCCCTCCACAACACCGACCCCGACAAGGGAAGGCTAAACCCTTTCCAGCTATGTCTGCTTCCTTGCAGATGCTCCTGACAGACTACCTCGCTCTCTCAAAGGAGGCGGGACGGCGGAATAGCGACGTCCGAGACGTGCGTCCTCTCGCCTCCGCTCCCCCTTGCGAACCCAGCTAACAGTCGCGCTTCCAGGCCGCAGACAAGGCGCATAATCTCATCAAGAACTCACGGGACCAAGCTCTTCTCGACCTACGCGCAGGTGAGTCCCCCTTCCTCCTCTCTCGCCCCGTGTTGCTGCCGCTGACGGGGGCTTCGCGACGTAGAACCTCCTCCATCGCCTCAGCCGCTCTACCAGCCCATCTTCCTTGCTTCGGCTACGCGAAATGCCAAAGTCATCGCGCTGGCCGTGTCGAGCTTGCAGCGGTTGATCGGGGCAGGCGCGGTTCCGAGAGTGAGTACCGACACACGTGTGGAAGGAGGGGCTACGAGCTGATACAAGATTTGGTGCGCAGGGACTTGTTAGGCAGATCTTAGAGACGCTCGAGAGCGTCATCCCTCAGGGCGTCGAGATTCAGCTCAAGATCCTCCAGACGCTCGTCAGCCTCCTAACGACGACGGTAGGCGGGGCGGGCGACAGGCGCGGGGACCGACTCGTGCAAGGAGAGGAACTGGGAATGGTGCGTCTAACCGCGTCGCTTGGAGGAAGGAGGGAGCTAACGATCTTGCCACGAACACAGGCACTCGAGCTCTCGCACCGGCCTGTCGACCTCCAAGATCCCCGTCGTCGCCTCCACCGCCTCGGCAACGCTCCGCCAGCTCTTCATGTTCGTCTTTGAACGCGTAGGAGAGGAAGACGCGCTCGTCCTGGCCTCCCAATCGTCCGACGACCCCGCACTCCTCGCCGCTCTCCCCTCCGCGACCTTCTCCCTCGACGTTCCGCCGCCAGAACACGACGCTGCGTCACCTGGAATTCCGAAAGAGGGGGAGCATAAGCAGCTAGGACCAGCGAGCATCTCGTTGAGGCCAGCGGCGAGGGACGGCTACCTCCTCCTCGAGGATCTGTGCTTGTTGATCTCGGGCTCGGCGGACGGAGGACCGGAGGGCGAACCGTCTTTCCTGCGTTGGGGAAGCCTCAGTCGAACGTTTGGACTTGAGCTGGTCGAGAGCATCGTCAGCGGCTTTGGACCCGTCGTGCGAACAGTGAGTCCATTTCGCTCGACCTTGCGAACTCTGCTGACAACCCATCACAGCACCCCGAACTCCTCCTTGTCCTCCGCGCTCACCTCTGCCCCCTCCTCATCCGGTTCCTCTCCTCCCCTCCGCCGACCCATCCCTCAACCTCGACCTTCTCCTTCCCCCTCACCCTCCGCCTAACCCGCGTCGTCTTCCTCCTCCTCAAACAATTCTCCGACCTCCTCCCACTTGAATCCGAAGTCTTCTTCTGCATGTTTGTACGCGTCATCGGACCTGGCGACCGAGGAGACGGCGAAGGAGGCCACCCCAGCGGGCCTGGAGCGGGGAGCAGTCCACTCTGGATGCGTGTACTCGCGCTCGAGATCTTTCGCGGGCTGTGCGGGGACTTTGGTCTCATGATCAAGTTCTTTGAGCGGTACGACGCGAAGAAGAAGAGAGGGGGAGAGGGGTCGAGCGTCTTCAGCGACCTCATGTCGGCGTTCAGCCGCCTTGCGACGGAGAAGCCTGCAGTCCTCGGTGTAGGAGCTGCGGTCCTTTATGGCTCGTCGCTGAGTCCTATCGTCGGAGGACATCATGACGAACATGCGAGGACGACGAACCTCATCGACAGCGCGATGGAGATGGGGATGGGACTGGCGCACGTCGCTGGTAGCGTGGTGGGGAGCGGTGTTGGAGCAGTAACGGGGGTTGTTGCGGGAGGTGTGACGCCGGGGCTAAGCGTAGCGACGGCGACGCTCAAGCTCCAGTGCATCGACCAGCTCGACAAGGCCGACGCTCCTCCCATCCCCGAGACGTACGTTTTCCTCCTCGCCCTCCAATGCCTCTCCTCCCTCTCCGACGGCTTCGCGACCTACACTCTCGCGACCTACTCCTCCATCCTCGCCTCTCGCCCTCGTACCCCCGGAGAAGCAGCCTCGCACGCCCCCGCCGCGCTCGATTGGACGACCCTCGACCACAACGACTCGAAAGTCGTGTCTCTCCTCACCGTCAAGGACATGGCCGAAACGTCCTGGCCCGCCCTCCTCGCCTCCCTCTCCTTCTTCATCTCCACCTCCCTCGATGACGACCTCTTCGCCGACATCGTCAGCGCCCTGCAGAACTTTACCTCAGTCTGCGGCGTCCTCGGCCTCCAAACCCCGCGCGAAGCGTTCCTCACCTCGCTCTGCAAGTTCGCCATCCCTCCCGCCGTCGTCTCCCACATCGCCACTCTCGACTCGTCCACCCCGCCCAAAACCGCCAGCTCAGTCCTCAGCGCCGGCGTCGAGTCCCTCGGCCTCGGACCCGTCGCTCCCCTCGCCGTAGGACTCAGCTCGAGGAATCTCGCCTGTCTCAAGGCTCTCATCAGCGTCGCGCAGTACCTTGCTGGAAGCCTCGATTCGACTTGGTTCGCCGTCTTCGAGACGCTGCAGAATGCCGATTTCGTCATTCGGACGAACGCTGCGAGGAGCAAGAAGCGCTCGACGGGAGCAGGACCGCCGGCGACGCCGCCGAGAGGTGGTGCGGCAGCGACGACGCCGATGAGTCCCGTAGGGCCGGCGTCGAAGATCCCAGTCTTGCCGACCGAGGCAGACGAGACGGCGATTCAGAGCAGTATAGCGAAGCTGTTCGAGGTGTCGAGGTCGTTGGACGACGAGGCGTTTAGGTGGTTCGTTGGAGCGCTGTGCAGGTTGACGGGGGAGATGAGTGGGATCCCGATGCTGGAGGACGGGACGGTCGCGGAGACACAGATGATGAGTGCGTCGCCGAGTCCTGTGGGAGAGGGCCCGTCGGTGGGAGATCGGAATAGGAGGAGGTCGAGTGGGATAACTGCGCTGAGGCCTCTGGTGCGTCTTTTGAGCTTTTACGGCGTCGGTGGGAAGCTGACGATATTGGCTGAGCAGCGATTAGGCGAGAAGTCCTTTGGCGTCTCGAAGCTCGGCGTCGTCGCCCTCCTCAACGTCCACCGCCTCATCTACCGCGATCCCTCCGTCGGCTGGAATCGCGTCACTTCCCACCTCCTCCTCATTCAGCACTACGTCGTCGCTCCCATCGTCATCCGCCTCCAAGCCGCCGACGTTCTCGACCAGATCCTCCTCGTTGCGCCCAAGAACCTCTCAACAGGCGGGGACGAGCTGCAGCGCCGGATCCAGACGCAGGTCCTCGTCGCGCTCGCGGAGCAAGCGGAGCCAGCGATGCGACCGCAGTCGTCGACCGACATCGAGATCCGGCGTTTGGCGCTCGAGACGCTCTTCAAGATCCTCGAGAGCAACAGTCACTCGTTCGTCGCCGGCTGGGAGCGCATCTTCCACGTCCTGCGCACCGCCTGCACTCCTCCTCTTGTCTACGCCCACGCCCCCACCGCCGACTCGCGCCGCTCGCTTGATACAATCAACGAGGACAACGGTCAGCTCGCTGTCAAGTCGGCGGGATCGTATTTCGGCGGCGAAGGAGTCGCCCGGACGCCCGTTCTCGTTCGGACGAGCTTTCCATCTCTGCAGCTCATCTGCACCGACTTCCTCGGAGCGTTGACGATTGACGAGCTGCGGGACTGCATCGGGACGCTGGCGGACTTTGGCAAGCAGGCCGACGACGTCAACGTCGCTCTCACGGTGCGTTGATCTCGCTCTCTCCCTGCGCTCGAACCACACTGACGAGGACTGTAGGCCGGCGGGCTTCTTTGGAGCGTTTCGGATCATCTTCAAGCGAAGCGGAACGAGAACGACAACGAGGTCGCGCACGGCGAGCTCTGGATGTACCTTCTCCATCAGCTCCTCTCCCTCTGCCAGGACTCGAGGCAGGAGGTCCGCGACGGCGCCGTCACGACCATCTTCCGATCAATCTCCCTCTACGGCGCGACGCTCTCGAAGGCGACCTGGGACGCCACATTCTGGGAGATCATCTTCCCCCTCGTCGAATCCCTCTCCTCCGCCATCACCCTCCACAACCAAGACCTCTCGAAAGCCGAGCCGAACGAGCTCGTCTCGCAAGTCAACGGCCCCTCGATTCGCCTCGTCGACAAGCAGTGGGACGACTCGAAGACGCTCGCGCTCACGTCGATCGGGAGCGTCTTTTTTCGAGTACCTTCCCAAGATCGTCAAGACGTCGCGCTACGAGGAGACATGGGCAGCGTTCATTGGGATCCTCAAGCGAAGCTTCATCGAGGATCGACCTCAGTCGGCGACGGCAGCGATGCAGGCGCTGGAGAAGGTCCTTTCGGTCTCGCTGGACGGAGCGGAAGCGTCGCGGATCGCATCATCGTGGGAGGTCGCATGGGCAGCATGGGACGAGATTGGCCACTCGGTCGTCGCGTTCTCGCATCCCCAGAATCGCGGAGTCGCCAAGACGTTCACGCAGGTCAACCTAGAGGCCTACGTCCGCGTCGTCCTCCCCATTTACACCCCTCCCTACATCACCTTCGACCTCTCCCGCATCCACCGCCTCCTCGCGATCCTCAAAGCCGTCCTCACTTTCGCCCGGAGCCCCGACTACCGCCCCGATATCGACTCCCTCACCCCTCTCCAAGCCGCCATCCTCGAAGTCGTCGCCGCGATCAAGCTCGACGTCCCAGGCGCAGCGTCGGCCGTCCTCTCCGACTTGTCCGAGTACCTCACGCTCGCTTTTGTCGCCGCTTTCGATTCCGAGCCGGACGTTCCTGCGAACCCCAGCTTGCGAGCGAGGCTACCGCAGCGAGTCTCGTACGTTGCGCTGGCGAAAGAGGTTATGCCGCATGTCCTATGGCTCTTCCAGCGCTACAAGGACGACAGCACGATTTACGAGGAAGGTGCGGTTGAGCGGATGTTGGCGGTGAGTCTCTCAATCGATGGCTATCGCTCAACTACTGATGCGCTTCTCTGCTAGGCGTACGCACTTCCGATCAAGCTCAAGCACGACTGCCCGCCTCCTTCGAAGTACGGCTCCGATGAGCTCCTCTGGAAGACGGCGACCGTCAACTTTCTCAAGGCCGTCAAGGACTGCGTGGCGGCCCTCAAGGTCCTCGGTCCCAGTGCGTTGGGCTCTCGACTGTACTCTCCTACTTAACTGACTCGCTTCGCTTTCGTAGATCTGCCGACTGCCAACTTCGAGGGGATCTGGCGGCAGATCGTCGAGGGCTTCCGCGGCGCTTTGCTCGCGGATACGTACGTTAGTTCTCGCTTCTTAACGACGCCTTGCTGACTTTCGTTGGCAGCGAAACCGCAGGGAAGCCTTCACTCGAGGATCGACAAATGGAGGAGAACTTTGATCTCGCATTGCTCAGTGCGTCCTTTCCAGCTTCCAGCCTCCAGCTCACTGACTCCCGACTCGCAGTCTCGCTCGAACAAGACGTCCTCCCCCACATCGGCACCTCTCTAGTCCCGGACGACCTAATCCGTCGACTCGGAAAGTACATTCAAACCGCGAGCCGACTCTACGAGCTCGACCTCCCTCCCACTCCCTTCTCCCACCACCGACCCAGCTCCTCGAGTGACTCCATCTCTGACGTGAGCGGTCCACCGACACCTACGAAGGAGACTCGATTCGACTCTGATTTCGATCGGCAGGCAAGAGGTCAGATGTTTGGGACGACGGCGGAGGTGGTCGAGGTCGGGAGAGAGCGGTTCGGGTACTGGTGCTTTGATTTGCTGTTCTTGATGTGTTCGGACGTCGATCGAGGTTCGTTTGCCGTTCCGTCTTTATTCGATAGGCTGAGCTGATGCCGCTTGCGCAGATTACGAGCCTGAACGACGGAGGATCGCAGCTCTGTGCCTTCCTTTCCTCCTCAATCGCTGCGCGGCAGTAATCAAGACCTACGTCGCCGACGCTCCTCTTCGCGGAAAGATGCCCTTCCCTCGGTGCGTTCCTTTCCTCCCGCATCCTCGCAATCGCTGACTTTTCGATTCGCAGCGTACGGCAAGAGGAGCTCATTTACGTTCTCCAAAAACTTCTCACCTGCCGGTTGCGCGAAGGAACGCTCTGGGCCAGCACGCAGCCCGAGCCGTCCCTCGCTCCCACACCTCTCGACACCTCCCTCCCCCTCCCCCAACTCATCCGCTCGGCCCTCCTCCGGTCGACGCTCGCACATCTCTACGAACTCCACCCTCTCTTCACCTCCCTCCTCGCCCTTTCAACCTCTTCGCCCTCGATTACGTCGGCGTACATTCCATATCGGCGGATCGCTGGAGAGCAGGAGGCGGGGCTCAAGGGTTTGTCGGCAGGGTTCGTTGTGGGGAGGATTGGGAAGGCGGAACAAGGGGAGCAGGAGAGTGATGTCGTGCAGTTGACGTTGGCGTGCTTGAGGAAGGTTGGGGAGGAGATTGGGGCGGGGTTGTAGATGGGATTTTGATGTAGTGTAAAGGAGCCGCACGTCTTATTCACTGTCTATCTCGAGCGTACGAGTATCGAAGGGCACGGCTTTCCATGCAGATAAATTGAGTCGTCGTCGTCGCGAGAGGACGCGCTGCGCGCGGCCTCGAAGTCAATCTCGAAGACACGTCAGCCTCTCTTCCTCCCACCACGTCGTCCGCCTGCAAGATGACTCGTTCTCAGCGTATCCCCAGTAAGCTCCCTCCCACCTCAGACAGCAGGCAGTACTAACGCCGTCCCAGTGAGCTCTCTCACCGCGCTCACTCTCCATTCCGATCGCGCCACCACTTCCCGTCGTACCTCTCCCGTCCCTCAACTCTCCTGCATAGGAAAGGCTTGCCGCTCCTTCCAGCCTGAGGTCGTGCAGTGCGTGCCAGTAGGGTCGGACGGCGCGAATGGGCTCGAGTGGAAATGTGAAGCGGAGTTGCCGAGTCAGTTTCGGTTCGGGAGTGTTGAGGTTGGTTGTGAGGGATGGGGTGAGTTGCTTCATTGTGCGGAGGAAGGGTTAGGAGCTAATGGATGCGGGCAGATTCGTCGGACGACCCTTACATCCTCAAAGGCAGCTGCGGCCTGACCTACAACCTCGTCCGCTCCTCCTCCTCCTTCGAGTCCTCGCCCTACCTCTCTGCTTCCTCCTCATCCCCCTTCAGTACGTCCTCTCTGCTCTCCTCTCGCGCTCACTAACCCCGCTTCCAGACCTCTCGAACCTAATCCCCCTCGCCCTCTTCCTCTACCTCGCCTACCGCCTCCTCACCATCCCTCTCGCGACCTACCGCGCCCTCCCCCGCACTTTCGGCAACTTCTTCCGCGGCTGGGGTGGCGGAGGAGGCGGAGGCGGAGGCGGAGGCGGAGGCGGTGGACCCGGATTCGGTGGAGGTCCTCCGCCACCCTACTCAAAGACGCAAGGAGAAGCCTGGACTCCAGGCTTCTGGACAGGCATGGCAGCGGGTGCAGCAGCGCTCCAAGGGGCTTCAATGTTGAGGGGTGATCAGCGGGGTGCTCAGAGGAGGAATACGGGGTGGGGAGTTAGGGATGATGAGGATCGCGGAGTTGGGGGGAGTGGGAGCTGGGGGAGGGGCGGAGGAGGGGGAGGGAGTGGGGCTATGAGGCCTAGTACTGGATTTGGAGGGACGAGGAACCGCTAGGTTAGGCGGTGTTTGTGCTATTCAACGCGGTTTGCTCTCGGTCGTCGCTCGCTCGCTCGCTCGGTTTCTGAAATGCTGCTGCTCGCTTGCGAAGGATAGCAGCGGCACTTCTTTCCTCCTGCTTCGCGAACTGTCAACTACGGTAAGGCACTCGCAATCTCCTGAGGACGAATGAATCTCATCTCGAAGCGGGAGACGCGGGTTTGCGCGTTGAGATTCCACTGGAGCGTCTCGCTGTTCTCACGGGAACGAACGGCGACGAGACTACTTCCCAAAGATTGATTGGACACCGCATGCTGTACGAAAAAGACCTATCCGCCTATCCCACTCTACGACCTCACGCCTCACTCGGCGCCCTACTCGCCCTCCTGGCCTTCCTCGCCGCCCCATCCTCCTTCGCCACCGCACTATTCCTAAACACCGAAATGACCCCCGTCGTATCATCCGCCACAACAACGATCGCATCCTCCGCCGCGGACGGCATGCCCGAATCGGACGAAGCGACGGCCATGAGACGAGAGGCGGTAGAGGGGAAGGCGCCGAGGGAGGCGCCTGACATGGTCGCTCGGAGAGGGGCGAGGTGCGTGTGGCCGTTGGAGAAGACGGGGTCGGCGGATTGGGAGAGGGCGATGCGGGTTTCGCTGGGGGCGAAGCTGGCGCAGGTGATGATGTTTGCTGACACTGGACGGCGAGGAGGTTAGGAAAGCTTGTTCCTTGAAGTGAGGAATAACGTACTGGAGAAGCTCTCGAAGCCTGTTCTGTCCTTCTTCTTGAGAAAGGACCACCCTCCACCGTCCTTTGGCAGCAGCCCCGAGTCCCAGACTGACGACGAGAGAGATCAGCACGGGCTCCGCCGTTGCGAAGGAAGAACGCACTGTAGACGTGGCGGTCCTCACTTCCAGAGATGATGAAGCGACCATCGTCCGAGAACGACGCTCGGATTTGTGACCTGCCGAACTCGTAACGTCAGCGACGAGTTCGAAACATGAAGGAGCAGCACTCACGAAGTATTCTCGTGTCCTGCATACTTGGTCTCGACCATCTTATCCGACGTATGGTACAATCGAATGCGAGAGTCGTTCGACGTGATGAGGAGGCGTTCGCCCGAGCTCGACGGCAGCGGGAACGGCACCATCGACGTGATCTTGCGACCTTTCGAGTTCTTCCCTCTGCTGCTTTTGGCGGAGAACTGCGAGTGGTAGCGGAAGGTCTCGACTTCGAACAGCATCTGCGGCGCGGGAGTGAGTTCGGCTCGGAATTCGTAGCGGGACGACTCACGCAGACGCCTACAAAGCTTCCGGCGATGGCTAGTTTGCCGTCACTCGTAAACGCAACACTCGTGATGAGCTCGGGAAGTTCAGTCCAAACCTGCGCACTAAGGTCTCAGCATCGACGAAAGCGAAACGACTCGAAAAGAAGCACATGCACTCGCTTCTCCGGAATCTGCGCGATCAAACGGCTGATGAGTGCGAGTTTCCAAAGAGAGACGAGACGACTCACATTCCACAGCCTCAGCTTGCAGTCGAGCGAACCCGAGAGGAAGAAGCGGTCGTCCTTGGGGTGGAATGCGATCGACGTGACGAAATCAAGATGCTGCAGACGAGCGGATCGTCAGCACGAATCCGCAGAGCTGAGCGAAGGAGCGCACCTGGAAAGCGCAAAGGCACTCGGGACGCGAGACGTGCCAAAGCCGAACCGTCTTGTCCATCGACGACGAAAGCAGAAAGTCGTTCTGCACGGCGTCCCAATCAGCTCGAGCTCGACCTCAACTGCATACGAAATGCGCACCTTGCTCCAGCTAAGATCAAGCACGTCCGCCTCGTGCCCCCGAAACTCGTGCAGCGGCTTCGTCACAAAGACTGGCATCGAAGCTACAGGAACACGAGGAGTCGACTTCTTCTTGCTCGATTCGCTCTGCTTCCCCGACGCAGAGACGGGGGTCGAGGCGGACGTTTCGCGAGAAGGCGAGGGCGAGTCGACAGGATCTGGAAACATGGCTGCGTGACGATCTTCGGGCGAGGAGAGGACTTCCCAGACTGCGAGATCGGGGTCAGCGAGCGCATCAGCTTGAACGGCAGGAGAACGTACCTCGTACAACTCCGTCCTTGCCGCCGACCGCGAGGTACTTGCCGTCGTTGGAAAACTTGGTGCTCCAGACGGCGTTCTTCTTGCGTCCCGTCGGCTGCGCTTGAGGATCCTCGGTACCGAGCGAGTTCTGCGAAGCGTCGTCCGGTGTCGGTCCCGAGCGTCCAGAGTGGGTAGACGCCGAGTCGGTAGGAGTTGCAGGTAGGGCGGTACTGCCGCTGGGAGTGGGAGAGGGAATGAAGAGTTCTTGCGCGAGGAAGAGCTTGCCAAAATCCTTTGCCGACTTGTTCTTCGTCTTGACCTGCCGTCGAAATCAGCTCTGCGCACGTCGTGAGAGAAGCGAAAACGAGAGGCTCACCTTGATGTAACGAATCTTCTCCTTCTCCTTGCCCTTGTCGACCCTCGTCTTCTCCACCACGACCTCCGGAAGTCCAGCCGACGTCGCCGTCGTCCCTCCCGTCACGTTCCTCGTCCCCACCGTCTCCGACACCCCGGACGGCGTCCTCGGTCTCCCTCCCAGCTTATGAAAGAACGACCTCTTCTTCGCCCTCGCCCCCTCGACCGAAAGCGTCGAACGGACCGACGAAGACTGCTCGAGGGCCGAAAGTAACTCGCGCGATTTGCCCTTGAGCGAAGGCGTCCTCGCGAGTCCAAACGATTCGAACTGATCCTCCTCCCTCTGGCTCCCATACCCCGCTTCCGTCGTCCCAGGCCCGACCGTCCTATTCGACCCCTGCCTCTCCGTCCCATTCGATCCATCCCTCTCCTTGCTCAACCCCGCGCTCGAATCCGACCTCCCCATCAATGACCCCGTCGCCGACCACGAAGGTCTGTGCAAGTGCGAGACACGACCATTCCCCCCTCCTGCAATCTGGGCATTCTCCTCCCTCCATCTCCGATCCCTTTCCTCGCGTTCTCGAACGACCTTGAGCGCCTCCGTCTCGCTCCCACTACGCGCCAGGGCTTGGAGGGTAAGAGGGTTGACGCGACCGGATTGGGAGGCGTGGAGGAAGGCTGAGCTGGGGGTACGTTGGAGGGAGGGGAAGGCTGGGGAGGTGGAGATGGCTGGAGAGTCGCTGACTAGGATAGGGGAGGAGATGTCGTCGTAGACTTCTCCGTTGGCGGTGGCTGCGAGGGTGGGGCAGGGGAGCGGTGTAGTCGATGATCGAGGAGGTGGTGTGCGAGTCAAGTCGATGGGAGGAGGATTGTAGGTGTTGGCGCGGCGGGTGGATGGGGAGGGAGAGATGGAACGCGTGCGATTGACGGGGAGAGGTGGAGGCGGGAGGAGAGCGGCGATGTAGTCGACGATCGGTTCGGCGAGGGTTCGG